>JBBGZY010003084.1:0-92760 GCA_037952925.1 Lithobates clamitans
CTATACACTCCTCCATACACCCCTCTATACACTCCTCCATACACTCCTCTATACACTCCTCTATACACTCCTCTATACACTCCTCCATACACTCCTCTATACACTCCTCTATACACACCTCTATACACCCCCCCATACACCCCTCTATACACTCCTCCATACACCCCTCTATACACTCCTCTATACACCCCCTCCATACACTCCTCTATACACTCCTCCATACACCCCTCTATACACTCTCTCCATACACTCCTCCATACACCCCTCTATACACTCCTCCATACACCCCTCTATACACTCCTCCATACACTCCTCTATACACTCCCTCTATACACTCCTCTATACACTCCTCTATACACCCCTCTATACACTCCTCCATACACTCCTCCATACATTCCTCCATACATTCCTCCATACACTCCTCTATATACTCCTCTATACACCCCTCTATACACTCCTCCATACACTCCTCCATACACTCCTCCATACACTCCTCCATACACCCCTCTATACACTCCTCTATACACCCCCTCCATACACTCCTCTATACACTCCTCCATACACCCCTCTATACACTCTCTCCATACACTCCTCCATACACCCCTCTATACACTCCTCCATACACCCCTCTATACACTCCTCCATACACTCCTCTATACACTCCTCTATACACTCCTCTATACACTCCTCCATACACTCCTCCATACACCCCTCTATACACTCCTCCATACACCCCTCTATACACTCCTCCATACACTCCTCCATACACTCCTCTATACACTCCTCTATACACTCCTCTATACACCCCCTCCATACACCCCTCCATACACTCCTCCATACACTCCTCCATACACTCCTCTATACACTCCTCTATACACTCTCTCCATACACTCCTCTATACACTCCTCTATACACCCCTCTATACACTCCTCCATACACCCCTCTATACACTCTCTCCATACACTCCTCCATACACTCCTCTATACACTCCTCCATACACCCCTCTATACACTCTTCTATATGGGAGAATCTTGAGGTCTCCACCCATCACACAAGTGGACACTAATGAGAGGTACTGATAAGGGGGAGGGGTGCTCCTCACCCAAAAGGATTTGGTCAGAATCCATACAATAGACCAGTGATGGTGAGCCTTGGCACCCCAGATGTTTTGGAACTATATTTCCCATGATGCTCAACTACACTGCAGAGTGCAGGAGGATCATGGGAAATGTAGTTCCAAAACATCTGGGGTGCCAAGGTTCACCATCACTGCAATAGACAAACACGACACCCCTCCCCCCATCACTGTCTCTCATTAGTGTCCACCTGTGTGATGGGTGGAGACCTCTAGTTCCCAAATATAGAGGGGGGTATAGAGGAGTGTATGGAGGGGGTGTATGGAGGGGGTGTATGGAGGGGGTGTATGGAGGGAGTGTATGGAGGGGGTGTATAGAGGAGTGTATAGAGGAGTGTATGGAGGGGGTGTATGGAGGGAGTGTATGGAGGGAGTGTATGGAGGGGGTGTATAGAGGAGTGTATGGAGGGGTGTATGGAGGAGTGTATGGAAGGGGTGAGGAAGAGGTGTATGGAGGGGGTGTATAGAGGAGTGTATGGAGGGGGGTGTATGGAGGGGGTGTATGGAGGGGGTGTATGGAGGGAGTGTATGGAGGGAGTGTATGGAGGGAGTGTATGGAGGGGGTGTATAGAGGAGTGTATGGAGGGGGTGTATGGAGAGTGTATGGAGGGGGTGTATTGAGGGGGTGTATAGAGGGGGTGTATGGAGGGGTGTATGGAGGAGTGTATGGAAGGGGTGAGGAAGAGGTGTATGGAGGGGGTGTATAGAGGAGTGTATGGAGGGGGTGTATTGAGGGGGTGTATAGAGGAGTGTATGGAGGGGTGTATGGAAGGGGTGAGGAAGGGGTGTATGGAGGAGTGTATGGAAGGGGATGGAGGGGTGTATGGAGGAGTGTATGGAGGGGGTGTATAGAAGAGTGTATGGAGGGAGTGTATAGAAGAGTGTATGGAGGGAGTGTATAGAAGAGTGTATGGAGGGGTGTATGGAGGGAGTGTATGGAGGGGGTGTATGGAGGAGTGTATAGAGTGGTGTATGGAGGGGGTGTATAGAGGAGTGTATGGAGGGGGTGTATGGAGGGAGTGTATGGAGGGGGTGTATGGAGGAGTGTATAGAGTGGTGTATGGAGGGGGTGTATAGAGGAGTGTATGGAGGGGTGTATAGAGGAGTGTATAGAGGAGTGTATGGAGGGGGTGTATGGAGGGGGTGTATGGAGGGGGTGTATGGAGGGGGTGTATAGAGGAGTGTATGGAGGGGGTGTATGGAGGGAGTGTATGGAGGGGGTGTATGGAGGAGTGTATAGAGTGGTGTATGGAGGTGGTGTATAGAGGAGTGTATGGAGGGGTGTATAGAGGAGTGTATAGAGGAGTGTATGGAGGGGGTGTATGGAGGGGGTGTATGGAGGGGGTGTATAGAGGAGTGTATGGAGGGGGTGTATGGAGGGGGTGTATAGAGGAGTGTATGGAGGGGTGTATGGAGGGGGTGTATGGAGGGGGTGTATGGAGGGGGTGTATAGAGGGGTGTATGGAGGGGGTGTATGGAGGGGGTGTATGGAGGAGTGTATAGAGGGGTGTATAGAGGAGTGTATGGAGGAGTGTATGGAGGGGGTGTATAGAGGGGTGTATAGAGGGAGTGTATGGAGGAGTGTATGGAGGGAGTGTATGGAGGAGTGTATGGAGGGGGTGTATAGAGGAGTGTATGGAGGGGGTGTATAGAGGAGTGTATGGAGGGGGTGTATAGAGGAGTGTATGGAGGGGGTGTATAGAGGAGTGTATGGAGGAGTGTATGGAGGAGTGTATGGAGGGGTGTATGGAGGAGTGTATGGAGGGGGTGTATGGAGGAGTGTATAGAGGGGTGTATGGAGGAGTGTATGGAGGGGGTGTATGGATGGGTGTATGGAGGAGTGTATGGAGGGAGTGTATGGAGGAGTGTATGGAGGGGGTGTATAGAGGAGTATATATATATCTTCCTCTAAGTGTTTCTTTATACAAGTGTTATGCACTTCATTCTCTGCACTTCAGCGATTGCACGAAGCAAACAAATACAGCAATCTGCACTGGAAAGCACCTAACAGACTGCAGGTGACCCGTCTCTCTAATAAGCTCTCCTTCTACCCTGTAACATGCACTCTCTACCACTGCTCCTGACACTCCTGTCCTCTCTCCTCAAACTCTCTTACCTTCACCCCCCCTCTCCACCCGCCTGCTTATACATATCACCGCCTTCTGTCTTCTTCCTACTACTGCTCTTACCAACTCTCGCTCATTCTACATCCATACACTGATAAAACCTCCAGTACTCTGAGACATGCCCCTTCACATAAATCACAGTCCCACATTACCTCCCTCGCCCTCCTGCTTCTCCTAATCTCTGGTGAAATATCCCCAAACCCTGGGCCACCATCATCTGTCTTTGCCCATCGCTCCCATCCCCCTACACCCTCTGGCAGGAGCCGCAACCCACAGAACTTGGTCCATATTCCTCTTTCCAAAACCAGCCCCCCCTTTTCCTGTGCCCTGTGGAATGCACGTTCTGTCTGCAACAAACTCACCGCCCTCCACGACCTCTTCATCACAAATTCCTTTAACCTTCTTGCCATTACTGAAACCTGGCTTCATGAATCGGATACTATTTCTCCTGCTTCCATCTCCCATGGGGGCCTTCTCTGGACTCACTCCCCCAGACCAAGTTCACGGAAGGGAGGTGGAGTGGGAATCCTTCTAGCCCCATGCAGCACCTATCAGGTACGTCACCCACCTCCCTCTCTGACAGTCTCCTCTTTTGAGGCACATTGCATTCGTCTTTTCTCTCCCATTTCTCTAAGAATTGCTGTCATCTACCGGCCCCCTGGACCAGTATCAGCCTTTCTTGATGACTTCTCTGCCTGGCTACCCTACTTTCTCTCTGCTGAAATCCCCACAATCATTCTTGGGGACTTCAACATCCCTGTCAACACTAACACTACTATTACTTCTAAACTTCTCAGTCTAACCTCATCGCTTGACCTGAAGCAATGGATACAGGCTCCTACCCACTCCAACGGCAACACCCTTGACCTTGCCTTCTCCTATCTGTGCACTCCGTGCAACCTTTCCAACAATCCACTCCCACTCTCTGATCACCACCTTATTAGTTTTGCTCTCTCCTTGTCTTCCACCTCTTCTCCCTCCAACCGCCCAACAGTTACACGCAGAAACCTTTGCCACCTCAACCCTTCTCTTCTCTACTCTGCTACTGATCACCTCTATGACAAAATCTCCCCCCTGTCCTGCCCCAACCAAGCTACTTTCATTTACAACAGCTCACTGTCCTCCTCCCTAGACAAGCTGGCCCCCCTCACTACACGCAGAATTAGGCCCCGACTGCTACAACCCTGGCAAACAGATGGCACCAGAAGTCTCAGAAAACGTAGCCGCGCTCTTGAGCGCCTGTGGCATAAGACTAAGACCCAGGAAGACTTCACACAATATAAATCTGCCCTCCTAAAATACTACTCCTGCCTTCACACTGCCAAACAGACCTACTTTATCACACTCATCAACACCTTCTCATCCAGTCCACGTCAACTCTACTCTACCTTCAACACTCTACTCTGTCCTCCACTGCCTCCACCCACCAACTCAATCACCGCCCAGGAGATCGCCAATCACTTCAAAACTAAGATTGATACAATTCATGAGGAGATCGCCAATGCGCAAAAACCTCCCCCATGCAACACCCTATGTCCACAGATACAGTCATTACTTCCCTCATTCAACCCTGCTACTACTACTGAGGTTGCTAAACTTTTATCTAGCACTCATCTAACCACTTGCCCCCTGGATCCTGTTCCCTCGCAAATGCTACGCTCACCCTCTGACTCGATTCTACGCTCTCTAACTCACATTTTCAACCTCTCCCTCTCTTGTGGCATCTTCCCAAACTCTCTAAAACATGCGCTAGTCACCCCCATACTAAAAAAGCCCTCACTGGATCCCACCAATCTCAACAACTTACGTCCCATCTCCTTACTCTCCTTCTCCTCCAAACTTCTTGAAAGACTGGTCTACAACCGACTAAGCGACCATCTGACCATGAATAAACTTCTTGATCCCCTTCAGTCCGGTTTTCGCCCTCAACACTCCACGGAAACTGCTCTCCTTAAACTCTCAAATGACCTACTAATGGCCAAAGCCAATGGACACTATTCTGTACTACTTCTCCTGGATCTCTCTGCTGCCTTTGACACAGTGGACCACCCCCTCCTCCTCGAAAAACTCCACTCCTTTGGTCTCCGTGACTGTACTCTTCGCTGGTTCTCATCCTACCTATCCCACCGCTCCTTTAGTGTCACTTACAACTCTACTTCCTCCTCTCCTCTTCCTTTCTCCTTTGGGGTCCCCCAAGGTTCTGTTCTCGGACCTCTCCTTTTCTCAATCTACACCACCTCCTTGGGTCAGTTGATTGCCTCCCACGGCTTTAAATATCATCTCTACGCTGATGACACCCAAATCTATCTCTCCACCCCCCAGCTCTCTCCACCTGTCTCCTCACCCATCACCAACTTACTAGCAGACATATCAGCCTGGATGTCACATCACTTTCTCAAACTCAACCTATCCAAAACCGAGCTCATGATATTTCCTCCCTCAGGTGCCACTTCTTCCCCTGATCTCCCTGTCAAGATCAACGGCTCAACTATCAACCCATCTCCCCACGCCAAGGTCCTAGGTGTAATCCTGGACTCTGAACTAACCTTTCGACCCCACATTCTATCACTATCCAAAGCTTGCCGCCTCTGTCTTCGCAACATCTCCAAGATACGCCCCTTCCTAACCAATGACACCACAAAGCTTCTAATCCACTCCCTGGTCATCTCCCGCCTCGACTACTGCAACTCCCTCCTCATTGGTTTACCTCTAAATAGGCTATCCCCACTTCAGTCCATCATGAACGCTGCGGCCAGGCTCATCCACCACACAAACCGCTCAGCGTCTGCCACACCCCTCTGCCAATCCCTCCATTGGCTGCCACTCAGTCACCGAATTAAATTCAAGATACTAACTATAACTTACAAAGCCATCCACAACTTGGCCCCTAGCTACATCTCTAACCTAGTCACAAAATACCAACCTAATTATTCTCTTCGCTCCTCCCAAGACCTCCTGCTCTCAAACTCCCTTGTCACCTCATCCTATGCTCGCCTTCAGGACTTCTCCAGAGCCTCCCCCATCCTCTGGAATGCTCTACCCCAATCCGTCCGTTTTTCTCCTACTTTATCCACTTTCAGACGATCCCTGAAAACTCATCTCTTCAGAGAAGCCCCCACCTAACAACTGTACATTTATCTTCTCAATCAGCACATCACCCACAGTTACTACCTCTTGTATCTCTTGACCTCCCCTCTTAGATTGTAAGCTCTAAGGAGCAGGGCCCTCTGATTCCTCCTGTATCAAATTGTATTGTATTTGTACTGTCTACCCTCAAGTTGTAAAGCGCTACGTAAACTGTTGGCGCTATATAAATACTGTATAATAATAATAATAATATAGAGGAGTGTATGGAGGAGTGTATAGAGGAGTGTATGGAGGAGTATATAGAGGAGTGTATGGAGGGAGTGTATAGAGGGGTGTATGGGGGGGTGTATAGAGGGGTGTATAGAGGAGTGTATGGAGGAGTGTATAGAGGAGTGTATGGAGGGGGTGTATGGAGGAGTATATAGAGGAGTGTATGGAGGGGGTGTATGGAGGGGGTGTATAGAGGAGTGTATAGAGGAGTGTATGGAGGAGTGTATAGAGGGGTGTATAGAGGGGTGTATGGGGGGGTGTATAGAGGGGTGTATAGAGGAGTGTATGGAGGGGGTGTATGGAGGGGGTGTATAGAGGAGTGTATAGAGGGGTGTACAGGGGCGGACTGATAACTCATGGGGCCCCTGGGCAATAGGAGATTATGGGGCCCCCAGGCAATCAGAGAGTATGGGGCCACACAGTATACACACACACAGTATACAGTCACACAGTATACACAGACAGATGTAAAAAAAACACAGATTTATACATACTGTCCCTGGTTTTACTAAGGCTGGCAACCCTGATGGGGCCCCCTAGTGGCCCAGGGCCCTCGGGCAGTGCCCTAATCGCTCAATGGTCAGTCCGCCCCTGGGGGTGTATAGAGGAGTGTATAGAGGAGTATATAGAGGAGTGTATAGAGGAGTGTATAGAGGAGTATATAGAAGAGTATATAAAGGAGTATATAGAGGAGTGTATAGAGGGGTGTATGGAGGGGTGTATGGAGGAGTGTATAGAGGAGTGTATAGAGGGGTGTATAGAGGAGTGTATAGAGGAGTGTATGGAGGGGTGTATGGAGGAGTGTATAGAGGAGTGTATAGAGGGGTGTATAGAGGAGTGTATAGAGGGGTGTATAGAGGGGTGTATAGAGGAGTGTATAGAGGAGTATATAGAAGAGTATATAAAGGAGTATATAGAGGAGTGTATAGAGGGGTGTATAGAGGGGTGTATAGAGGGTTGTATAGAGGAGTGTATAGAGGAGTGTATAGAGGAGTATATAGAGGGGTGTATGGAGGGGGTGTATAGAGGAGTATATAGAGGAGTGTATAGAGGAGTGTATAGAGGAGTATATAGAAGAGTATATAAAGGAGTATATAGAGGAGTGTATAGAGGGGTGTATAGAGGGGTGTATAGAGGGTTGTATAGAGGAGTGTATAGAGGAGTGTATAGAGGAGTATATAGAGGGGTGTATGGAGGGGGTGTATAGAGGAGTATATAGAGGAGTGTATAGAGGAGTGTATAGAGGAGTATATAGAAGAGTATATAAAGGAGTATATAGAGGAGTGTATAGAGGAGTGTATAGAGGAGTGTGTATAGAGGAGTGTATAGAGGAGTATATAGAGGGGTGTATGGAGGGGGTGTATAGAGGAGTATATAGAAGAGTATATAAAGGAGTATATAGAGGAGGGGTATGGAGGGGTGTATAGAGGAGTGTATAGAGGAGTGTATAGAGGGGTGTATAGAGGAGTATATAGAGGAGTATATAGAGGAGTATATAGAGGAGTGTATAGAGGGGTGTATAGAGGAGTGTATGGAGGGGGTGTATAGAGGAGTGTATAGAGGAGTGTATAGAGGAGTGTATAGAGGAGTGTATAGAGGAGTATACAGAAGAGTATATTAAAGGAGTATATAGAGGAGTGTATAGAGGGGTGTATAGAGGAGTATATAGAGGAGTATATAGAGGAGTATACAGAAGAGTATATAAAAGGAGTATATAGAGGAGTATATAGAGGAGTATACAGAAGAGTATATTAAAGGAGTATATAGAGGAGTGTATAGAGGGGTGTATAGAGGAGTGTATGGAGGGGGTGTATGGAGGGGTGTATAGAGGAGTATATAGAGGAGTATATAGAGGAGTATATAGAGGAGTGTATAGAGGAGTATATAGAGGAGTGTATAGAGGAGTGTATAGAGGAGTGTGTATAGAGGAGTGTATAGAGGAGTATATAGAGGAGTGTATAGAGGGGTGTATAGAGGAGTATATAGAAGAGTATATAAAGGAGTATATAGAGGAGGGGTATGGAGGGGTGTATAGAGGAGTGTATAGAGGAGTGTATAGAGGGGTGTATAGAGGAGTATATAGAGGAGTATATAGAGGAGTATATAGAGGAGTGTATAGAGGGGTGTATAGAGGAGTGTATGGAGGGGGTGTATGGAGGAGTGTATAGAGGAGTATATAAAGGAGTATATAAAGGAGTGTATAGAGGAGTGTATAGAGGAGTATACAGAAGAGTATATAAAAGGAGTATATAAAGGAGTGTACGGTTCTCATGGTTCAGAGAAGGAGGACCCCCTAATAATGGGGCACTGTGTCGCAGTGGGGGGGGGGGTGGGTTTAGCACCGTATAGTAATATGGAGGATCAGATCCCCGTATTTTATGATAATTGGTCGGATTTTGTGATTTGCTGGAGATAAAGGCGCCCCCCCCCATATCTTGTTTATCAGAATTCTGCCATTAGGGACGCACTTCGGGTTCAATGTTTGAAGTCGCAGAGACGGCGGCTCCAGATTTGGGGGATTTGTTAGAACCAGAAGAATGCGGCTCGTGGCCTTTGCACTGCGACTGCAGGGAGGGGGAGGGGCAGCCATAGATGTTGCAATAGGACAGATTAGCTTTAGATTGTAAGCTCTCAGGATCAGGGCTCTCAGATTCCTCCTGTATTGTATTTTCTGCTCTCATGTTGTAAAACGCAAACTGTTGGCGCCATAAAAATCCCAAATAATAATAATAATAATTAGGGGTCAGTGGGGCGAATTACTGATTGGAGGTCAGAGGTCATCTGCTCGGTGGTAATTGGGGGTTCTCATCTATAGGGGGGGGAGGGGTATATTGGTTTCTGTTATAAATTGCAGGACCTTCATTTAGTCACACGGCGTTCATTTATTATTTTTGCAGCGAGCGCGGTTCATGGTCGATTA
The DNA here is from genome assembly GCA_037952925.1 of Lithobates clamitans. Lineage (NCBI taxonomy): Eukaryota > Metazoa > Chordata > Amphibia > Anura > Ranidae > Lithobates > Lithobates clamitans. The sequence continues at coordinate 9,539 of JBBGZY010003084.1, forward strand.
TTATTATTTGTTTTTCAATTTATCGTCATGTTATATTATTGGGGAATTTTTTCAGTTGGTGATCTCCACATATTACCGACCGTCTGTTCTTGGATCAAAACACCTTATTGTATAGGAATCATCTCTCTATCCCACATCTGAACAATGTTTATAAACAATGTTACTTTGTATCTCTCTATCTCCTGTCTGATCAATGTTTATAAACAATGTTACTTTGTATCTCTCTATCTCCCGTCTGATCAATGTTTATAAACAATGTTACTTTGTATCTCTCTATATTCCCGTTTGATCAATGTTAATAAACAATGTTACTTTGTATCTCTCTATCTCCCGTCTGATCAATGTTTATAAACAATGTTACTTTGTATCTCTCTATCTCCCGTCTGATCAATGTTTATAAACAATGTTACTTTGTATCTCTCTATCCCACATCTGAACAATGTTTAAAAACAATGTTACTTTGTATCTCTCTATCCCACATCTGAACAATGTTTATAAACAATGTTACTTTGTATCTCTCTATCCCACATCTGAACAATGTTTAAAAACAATGTTACTTTGTATCTCTCTATCCCACATCTGAACAATGTTTATAAACAATGTTACTTTGTATCTCTCTATCTCCCGTCTGATTGATGTTTATAAACAATGTTACTTTGTATCTCTCTATCTCCTGTCTGATCAATGTTTATAAACAATGTTACTTTGTATCTCTCTATCTCCTGTCTGATCAATGTTAATAAACAATGTTACTTTGTATCTCTCTATCTCCTGTCTGATCTATGTTTATAAACAATGTTACTTTGTATCTCTCTATCTCCCGTCTGATCAATGTTTATAAACAATGTTACTTTGTATCTCTCTATATTCCCGTTTGATCAATGTTAATAAACAATGTTACTTTGTATCTCTCTATCTCCCGTCTGATCAATGTTTATAAACAATGTTACTTTGTATCTCTCTATCTCCCGTCTGATCAATGTTTATAAACAATGTTACTTTGTATCTCTCTATCTCCTGTCTGATCAATGTTTATAAACAATGTTACTTTGTATCTCTCTATCTCCCGTCTGATCAATGTTTATAAACAATGTTACTTTGTATCTCTCTATCCCACATCTGAACAATGTTTAAAAACAATGTTACTTTGTATCTCTCTATCCCACATCTGAACAATGTTTATAAACAATGTTACTTTGTATCTCTCTATCCCACATCTGAACAATGTTTAAAAACAATGTTACTTTGTATCTCTCTATCCCACATCTGAACAATGTTTATAAACAATGTTACTTTGTATCTCTCTATCCCACATCTGAACAATGTTTATAAACAATGTTACTTTGTATCTCTCTATATCCCGTCTGATCAATGTTTATAAACAATGTTACTTTGTATCTCTCTATCTCCTGTCTGATCAATGTTTATAAACAATGTTACTTTGTATCTCTCTATCTCCCGTTTGATCAATGTTTATAAACAATGTTACTTTGTATCTCTCTATCTCCTGTCTGATCTATGTTTATAAACAATGTTACTTTGTATCTCTCTATCTCCCGTTTGATCAATGTTTATAAACAATGTTACTTTGTATCTCTCTATCTCCCATCTGATCAATGTTTATAAACAATGTTTCTTTGTATCTCTCTATCTCCCGTCTGATCAATGTTTATAAACAATGTTACTTTGTATCTCTCTATCTCCTGTCTGATCAATGTTTATAAACAATGTTACTTTGTATCTCTCTATCTCCCGTCTGATCAATGTTTATAAACAATGTTACTTTGTATCTCTCTATCGCCTGTCTGATCAATGTTTATAAACAATGTTACTTTGTATCTCTCTATCTCCCCTCTGATCAATGTTTATAAACAATGTTACTTTGTATCTCTCTATCTCCCGTCTGATCAATGTTTATAAACAATGTTACTTTGTATCTCTATCTGTCTGATCAATGTTTATAAACAATGTTACTTTGTATCTCTCTATCTCCCCTCTGATCAATGTTTATAAACAATGTTACTTTGTATCTCTCTATCTCCTGTCTGATCAATGTTTATAAACAATGTTACTTTGTATCTCTCTATCTCCCGTCTGATCAATGTTTATAAACAATGTTACTTTGTATCTCTCTATCTCCTGTCTGATCTATGTTTATAAACAATGTTACTTTGTATCTCTCTATCTCCCGTTTGATCAATGTTTATAAACAATGTTACTTTGTATCTCTCTATCTCCCATCTGATCAATGTTTATAAACAATGTTTCTTTGTATCTCTCTATCTCCCATCTGATCAATGTTTATAAACAATGTTACTTTGTATCTCTCTATCTCCCGTCTGATCAATGTTTATAAACAATGTTACTTTGTATCTCTATCTGTCTGATCAATGTTTATAAACAATGTTACTTTGTATCTCTCTATCTCCCGTCTGATCAATGTTTATAAACAATGTTACTTTGTATCTCTATCTGTCTGATCAATGTTTATAAACAATGTTACTTTGTATCTATCTATCTCCCGTCTGATCAATGTTTATAAACAATGTTACTTTGTATCTCTCTATCTCCTGTCTGATCAATGTTTATAAACAATGTTACTTTGTATCTCTATCTGTCTGATCAATGTTTATAAACAATGTTACTTTGTATCTCTCTATCTCCCGTCTGATCAATGTTTATAAACAATGTTACTTTGTATCTCTCTATCTCCTGTCTGATCAATGTTTATAAACAATGTTACTTTGTATCTCTCTATCTCCCGTCTGATCAATGTTTATAAACAATGTTACTTTGTATCTCTCTATCTCCCGTCTGATCAATGTTTATAAACAATGTTACTTTGTATCTCTATCTGTCTGATCAATGTTTATAAACAATGTTACTTTGTATCTCTCTATCTCCTGTCTGATCAATGTTTATAAACAATGTTACTTTGTATCTCTATCTGTCTGATCAATGTTTATAAACAATGTTACTTTGTATCTCTCTATCTCCCGTCTGATCAATGTTTATAAACAATGTTACTTTGTATTTCTCTATCTCCTGTCTGATCAATGTTTATAAACAATGTTACTTTGTATCTCTCTATCTCCCGTCTGATCAATGTTTATAAACAATGTTACTTTGTATCTCTCTATCTCCCGTCTGATCAATGTTTATAAACAATGTTACTTTGTATCTCTCTATCTCCTGTCTGATCAATGTTTATAAACAATGTTACTTTGTATCTCTCTATCTCCCGTCTGATCAATGTTTATAAACAATGTTACTTTGTATCTCTATCTGTCTGATCAATGTTTATAAACAATGTTACTTTGTATCTCTCTATCTCCCGTCTGATCAATGTTTATAAACAATGTTACTTTGTATCTCTATCTGTCTGATCAATGTTTATAAACAATGTTACTTTGTATCTCTCTATCTCCTGTCTGAACAATGTTTATAAACAATGTTTCTTTGTATCTCTCTATCTCCCGTCTGATCAATGTTTATAAACAATGTTACTTTGTATCTCTCTATCTCCTGTCTGATCAATGTTTATAAACAATGTTACTTTGTATCTCTCTATCTCCCGTCTGATCAATGTTTATAAACAATGTTACTTTGTATCTCTCTATCTCCCCTCTGATCAATGTTTATAAACAATGTTACTTTGTATCTCTCTATCTCCCCTCTGATCAATGTTTATAAACAATGTTACTTTGTATCTCTCTATCTCCTGTCTGATCAATGTTTATAAACAATGTTACTTTGTATCTCTCTATCTCCCGTCTGATCAATGTTTATAAACAATGTTACTTTGTATCTCTCTATCTCCTGTCTGATCTATGTTTATAAACAATGTTACTTTGTATCTCTCTATCTCCCGTTTGATCAATGTTTATAAACAATGTTACTTTGTATCTCTCTATCTCCCGTCTGATCAATGTTTATAAACAATGTTTCTTTGTATCTCTCTATCTCCCATCTGATCAATGTTTATAAACAATGTTTCTTTGTATCTCTCTATCTCCCATCTGATCAATGTTTATAAACAATGTTACTTTGTATCTCTCTATCTCCCGTCTGATCAATGTTTATAAACAATGTTACTTTGTATCTCTATCTGTCTGATCAATGTTTATAAACAATGTTACTTTGTATCTCTCTATCTCCCGTCTGATCAATGTTTATAAACAATGTTACTTTGTATCTCTATCTGTCTGATCAATGTTTATAAACAATGTTACTTTGTATCTATCTATCTCCCGTCTGATCAATGTTTATAAACAATGTTACTTTGTATCTCTCTATCTCCTGTCTGATCAATGTTTATAAACAATGTTACTTTGTATCTCTATCTGTCTGATCAATGTTTATAAACAATGTTACTTTGTATCTCTCTATCTCCCGTCTGATCAATGTTTATAAACAATGTTACTTTGTATCTCTCTATCTCCTGTCTGATCAATGTTTATAAACAATGTTACTTTGTATCTCTCTATCTCCCGTCTGATCAATGTTTATAAACAATGTTACTTTGTATCTCTATCTGTCTGATCAATGTTTATAAACAATGTTACTTTGTATCTCTCTATCTCCTGTCTGATCAATGTTTATAAACAATGTTACTTTGTATCTCTCTATCTCCTGTCTGATCAATGTTTATAAACAATGTTACATTGTATCTCTCTATCTCCCGTCTGATCAATGTTTATAAACAATGTTACTTTGTATCTCTCTATCTCCCGTCTGATCAATGTTTATAAACAATGTTACTTTGTATCTCTCTATCTCCTGTCTGATCAATGTTTATAAACAATGTTACATTGTATCTCTCTATCTCCCGTCTGATCAATGTTTATAAACAATGTTTCTTTGTATCTCTCTATCTCCCATCTGATCAATGTTTATAAACAATGTTACTTTGTATCTCTCTATCTCCCATCTGATCAATGTTTATAAACAATGTTACTTTGTATCTCTATCTGTCTGATCAATGTTTATAAACAATGTTACTTTGTATCTCTCTATCTCCCGTCTGATCAATGTTTATAAACAATGTTACTTTGTATCTCTCTATCTCCTGTCTGATCAATGTTTATAAACAATGTTACTTTGTATCTCTCTATCTCCCGTCTGATCAATGTTTATAAACAATGTTACTTTGTATCTCTCTATCTCCCGTCTGATCAATGTTTATAAACAAAGTTACTTTGTATCTCTATCTGTCTGATCAATGTTTATAAACAATGTTACTTTGTATCTCTCTATCTCCTGTCTGATCAATGTTTATAAACAATGTTACTTTGTATCTCTCTATCTCCCGTCTGATCAATGTTTATAAACAATGTTACTTTGTATCTCTCTATCTCCCGTCTGATCAATGTTTATAAACAATGTTACTTTGTATCTCTATCTGTCTGATCAATGTTTATAAACAATGTTACTTTGTATCTCTCTATCTCCCGTTTGATCAATGTTTATAAACAATGTTACTTTGTATCTCTCTATCTCCTGTCTGATCAATGTTTATAAACAATGTTACTTTGTATCTCTCTATCTCCTGTCTGATCAATGTTTATAAACAATGTTACTTTGTATCTCTCTATCTCCCGTCTGATCAATGTTTATAAACAATGTTACTTTGTATCTCTATCTGTCTGATCAATGTTTATAAACAATGTTACTTTGTATCTCTCTATCTCCCGTTTGATCAATGTTTATAAACAATGTTACTTTGTATCTCTCTATCTCCCATCTGATCAATGTTTATAAACAATGTTACTTTGTATCTCTCTATCTCCCGTCTGATCAATGTTTATAAACAATGTTACTTTGTATCTCTCTATCTCCTGTCTGATCAATGTTTATAAACAATGTTACTTTGTATCTCTCTATCTCCCGTCTGATCAATGTTTATAAACAATGTTACTTTGTATCTCTCTATCTCCCGTCTGATCAATGTTTATAAACAATGTTACTTTGTATCTCTCTATCTCCCGTCTGATCAATGTTTATAAACAATGTTACTTTGTATCTCTATCTGTCTGATCAATGTTTATAAACAATGTTACTTTGTATCTCTCTATCTCCTGTCTGATCAATGTTTATAAACAATGTTACTTTGTATCTCTATCTGTCTGATCAATGTTTATAAACAATGTTACTTTGTATCTCTCTATCTCCCGTCTGATCAATGTTTATAAACAATGTTACTTTGTATTTCTCTATCTCCTGTCTGATCAATGTTTATAAACAATGTTACTTTGTATCTCTCTATCTCCCGTCTGATCAATGTTTATAAACAATGTTACTTTGTATCTCTCTATCTCCCGTCTGATCAATGTTTATAAACAATGTTACTTTGTATCTCTCTATCTCCTGTCTGATCAATGTTTATAAACAATGTTACTTTGTATCTCTCTATCTCCCGTCTGATCAATGTTTATAAACAATGTTACTTTGTATCTCTATCTGTCTGATCAATGTTTATAAACAATGTTACTTTGTATCTCTCTATCTCCCGTCTGATCAATGTTTATAAACAATGTTACTTTGTATCTCTATCTGTCTGATCAATGTTTATAAACAATGTTACTTTGTATCTCTCTATCTCCTGTCTGATCAATGTTTATAAACAATGTTACTTTGTATCTCTCTATCTCCTGTCTGATCAATGTTTATAAACAATGTTTCTTTGTATCTCTCTATCTCCCGTCTGATCAATGTTTATAAACAATGTTACTTTGTATCTCTCTATCTCCCGTCTGATCAATGTTTATAAACAATGTTACTTTGTATCTCTCTATCTCCCCTCTGATCAATGTTTATAAACAATGTTACTTTGTATCTCTCTATCTCCCCTCTGATCAATGTTTATAAACAATGTTACTTTGTATCTCTCTATCTCCTGTCTGATCAATGTTTATAAACAATGTTACTTTGTATCTCTCTATCTCCCGTCTGATCAATGTTTATAAACAATGTTACTTTGTATCTCTCTATCTCCTGTCTGATCTATGTTTATAAACAATGTTACTTTGTATCTCTCTATCTCCCGTTTGATCAATGTTTATAAACAATGTTACTTTGTATCTCTCTATCTCCCGTCTGATCAATGTTTATAAACAATGTTTCTTTGTATCTCTCTATCTCCCATCTGATCAATGTTTATAAACAATGTTTCTTTGTATCTCTCTATCTCCCATCTGATCAATGTTTATAAACAATGTTACTTTGTATCTCTCTATCTCCCGTCTGATCAATGTTTATAAACAATGTTACTTTGTATCTCTATCTGTCTGATCAATGTTTATAAACAATGTTACTTTGTATCTCTCTATCTCCCGTCTGATCAATGTTTATAAACAATGTTACTTTGTATCTCTATCTGTCTGATCAATGTTTATAAACAATGTTACTTTGTATCTATCTATCTCCCGTCTGATCAATGTTTATAAACAATGTTACTTTGTATCTCTCTATCTCCTGTCTGATCAATGTTTATAAACAATGTTACTTTGTATCTCTATCTGTCTGATCAATGTTTATAAACAATGTTACTTTGTATCTCTCTATCTCCCGTCTGATCAATGTTTATAAACAATGTTACTTTGTATCTCTCTATCTCCTGTCTGATCAATGTTTATAAACAATGTTACTTTGTATCTCTCTATCTCCCCTCTGATCAATGTTTATAAACAATGTTACTTTGTATCTCTCTATCTCCCGTCTGATCAATGTTTATAAACAATGTTACTTTGTATCTCTATCTGTCTGATCAATGTTTATAAACAATGTTACTTTGTATCTCTCTATCTCCTGTCTGATCAATGTTTATAAACAATGTTACTTTGTATCTCTCTATCTCCTGTCTGATCAATGTTTATAAACAATGTTACATTGTATCTCTCTATCTCCCGTCTGATCAATGTTTATAAACAATGTTACTTTGTATCTCTCTATCTCCCGTCTGATCAATGTTTATAAACAATGTTACTTTGTATCTCTCTATCTCCTGTCTGATCAATGTTTATAAACAATGTTACATTGTATCTCTCTATCTCCCGTCTGATCAATGTTTATAAACAATGTTTCTTTGTATCTCTCTATCTCCCATCTGATCAATGTTTATAAACAATGTTACTTTGTATCTCTCTATCTCCCATCTGATCAATGTTTATAAACAATGTTACTTTGTATCTCTATCTGTCTGATCAATGTTTATAAACAATGTTACTTTGTATCTCTCTATCTCCCGTCTGATCAATGTTTATAAACAATGTTACTTTGTATCTCTCTATCTCCCGTCTGATCAATGTTTATAAACAATGTTACTTTGTATCTCTATCTGTCTGATCAATGTTTATAAACAATGTTACTTTGTATCTCTCTATCTCCTGTCTGATCAATGTTTATAAACAATGTTACTTTGTATCTCTCTATCTCCCGTCTGATCAATGTTTATAAACAATGTTACTTTGTATCTCTCTATCTCCCGTCTGATCAATGTTTATAAACAATGTTACTTTGTATCTCTCTATCTCCTGTCTGATCAATGTTTATAAACAATGTTACTTTGTATCTCTCTATCTCCCGTCTGATCAATGTTTATAAACAATGTTACTTTGTATCTCTCTATCTCCCGTCTGATCAATGTTTATAAACAATGTTACTTTGTATCTCTATCTGTCTGATCAATGTTTATAAACAATGTTACTTTGTATCTCTCTATCTCCTGTCTGATCAATGTTTATAAACAATGTTACTTTGTATCTCTCTATCTCCTGTCTGAACAATGTTTATAAACAATGTTACTTTGTATCTCTATCTGTCTGATCAATGTTTATAAACAATGTTACTTTGTATCTCTCTATCTCCTGTCTGATCAATGTTTATAAACAATGTTACTTTGTATCTCTATCTGTCTGATCAATGTTTATAAACAATGTTACTTTGTATCTCTCTATCTCCCGTTTGATCAATGTTTATAAACAATGTTACTTTGTATCTCTCTACCTCCCGTCTGATCAATGTTTATAAACAATGTTACTTTGTATCTCTCTACCTCCCGTCTGATCAATGTTTATAAACAATGTTTCTTTTTATCTCTCCCTAATGATCGATGATCTGGGGGGGTTCAGGCAGTGACCAGACGGCGATGCGTTGTATCAGACTCGTTGTACTTCGATCGTCTGGTCTCTGAATATTTCTTGGTTAGTAAGGTGACAAGTGATGTCAGACCCTCGGGGTCGGGGGTCACATTGAGGTCCCGAATATAACACTTCAATCTGATTGCACAATGTTATGAACCAATAGAATGGAAGAACGGATAGAAGGAGGAGGGAGTTAATCTGGAGGCGGAGTCTCAGGAAGGTAATTGTCTGGATCTACATTGAACGATTGCTCAGTTCCCACAATACATAACGCGATCGTCTTCCCCTCCCCCACATCTACAGTGTAATGGCTGAACGTTACAATGACATCAGCGATCGTTGTGTGTCGTCAGGAGAAGCATGGAGACCACGATTGGTGACCTCTCCTGAGAATGTGAATTGCTTGGTTGTGGTTCTACAATCGATGACCTCACAACAAAACCAATACAGATCAGGTACGGACTTCACTGGCTGCATGCTTATTAAATGCCGCAAACCCTTTTCTTCGTTCGCTCTGCATAGGAATAGAACCTCGCTCAGGTTTTCCCGATTTATTCTTAGGGAGATTTCCTCTCACTTCCTGTCCTGGAGACCTTTCTTCCTGAAGGAGATTCTCCACCACAGAAGTACAAATGTCTTTAGTAGAGTCGGGGGATGGTGGTTTTCCATCATTTCCTGTCTAATATAAGGTTGCCCCCTCCCCCCAGGACAGGAAATGATGGGAAATCTCTCCTCTGATAGCAGGAAAACCTGACAGAGGTTCTAACCCTTCCTCATATTATCCAAGATAGAACGTCCGGCAGCAGTGCCCCTCCCCCCCATGTCTTCCTGCACGGTTCACCATTAAACTTACCCAAGAAAACGATCGTCTGCTTGCGGGCTGATCTGGCCTCTGAGGTGTTACTTTTGGTCATCTGATTGGTCCCGGTGGTTCCAGGTGGACCCTTCACTGTGACGGTTCCTTTCTTGGTCGCCATCAGAGTCACCATCATCTTCCGACACATAAAAGCCACGCCGGCCAGGACCACGATGTAGACAAGGAAGGCGCTGAAGATGCTGGCCTGGAACGCCGTCCACTTGGAGTGAAGGTTGGTGCAAAGCGTCCTATTGGTGGTCAGATGATAAGTGGTGGAGACATTACATTGGGAGCGCCTCCCTGACACCGGCCTCAGCGGATATTCCGCACCCATCGCAAAGATCAACGGCAACGCCACTCCAACCGAGGTCAGCCAAGCAAAGCAAATCATCAGCTTGACGGCGCGGCTACCGGAAATCAGCTTGAAGCGGAAGGGGTGGCAGATGGCCATGTACCTCTCAAAGCTGAGTGTGGCCACGTGGAAGATGGTGGCGTAGCTGCAGGCCTCAAACAGAAAGCAATAAACCTTACAAGTGATATTCCCATAAGTAGAAGAAAATGGAAACCAGATGACAGAATAGAGTTCCACCGGCATTCCCAGCAGGAGGACCAGCAGGTCAGAGCAGGCCAGGCTGATCATGTGGTCGGTCACTCCTTTTTGTAGGTAGCCCTTGTCCCTCAGAACTTTGGTGGTCTGGATGGTGACACTGTTCCCGATGATCCCAGCCAGCAGAATAATTCCATACAAGACGGTCATCGAGATCTTCACAGTCAGTTGTACCTCAAAATCTGGAACATGCGAGTGATCGATGAAGTCGGCACAGTGATCGTCAGCCATGGCATCGGTCTGTCTAGGTACTGTAGATGATCGATGTCATAGGGTGGTCCCCATAGTCCAGACTAGAAGAGAACCATGGTGACCCACACATACCAGGTTCCTGGGCGGAGTGTGTGGACGGAGCTGCACCCTCCTGAACTATAGCAGAGGCCTTATCAGCGTGCGGAGAAAGTTAAACATTTACCAGGTAGATCCAATGTGTGCGAAGCACAAGATCGAGATTGAGATATTCTCTGGGTGAAACTTGTGAACGTCTAAACTGGAAAGTCTCCCAGAGTCCCAGCCCTTCGGTGTCATGAAATCTCTGGGTGAGTCCCAGCCCTTCGGTGTCATGAAATCTCTGGGTGTCTCCCAGCCCTTCGGTGTCATGAAATCTCTGGGTGTCTCCCAGCCCTTCGGTGTCATGAAATCTCTGGGTGAGTCCCAGCCCTTCGGTGTCATGAAATCTCTGGGTGTCTCCCAGCCCTTCGGTGTCATGAAATCTCTGGGTGTCTCCCAGCCCTTCGGTGTCATGAAATCTCTGGGTGTCTCCCAGCCCTTCGGTGTCATGAAATCTCTGGGTGAGACCCAGCCCTTCGGTGTCATGAAATCTCTGGGTGTCTCCCAGCCCTTCGGTGTCATGAAATCTCTGGGTGTCTCCCAGTCCTTCGGTGTCATGAAATCTCTGGGTGTCTCCCAGCCCTTCGGTGTCATGAAATCTCTGGGTGTCTCCCAGCCCTTTGGTGTCATGAAATCTCTGGGTGTCTCCCAGCCCTTCAGTGTCATGAAATCTCTGGGTGAGTCCCAGCCCTTCGGTGTCATGAAATCTCTGGGTGAGACCCAGCCCTTCGGTGTCATGAAATCTCTGGGTGTCTCCCAGCCCTTCGGTGTCATGAAATCTCTGGGTGTCTCCCAGCCCTTCAGTGTCATGAAATCTCTGGGTGAGACCCAGCCCTTCGGTGTCATGAAATCTCTGGGTGTCTCCCAGCCCTTCGGTGTCATGAAATCTCTGGGTGTCTCCCAGCCCTTCGGTGTCCTGAAATCTCTGGGTGTCTCCCAGCCCTTCGGTGTCATGAAATCTCTGGGTGTCTCCCAGCCCTTCAGTGTCATGAAATCTCTGGGTGAGTCCCAGCCCTTCGGTGTCATGAAATCTCTGGGTGTCTCCCAGCCCTTCGGTGTCATGAAATCTCTGGGTGTCTCCCAGCCCTTCGGTGTCATGAAATCTCTGGGTGTCTCCCAGCCCTACGGTGTCATGAAATCTCTGGGTGTCTCCCAGCCCTTCGGTGTCATGAAATCTCTGGGTGTCTCCCAGCCCTTCGGTGTCATGAAATCTCTGGGTGTCTCCCAGTCCTTCGGTGTCATGAAATCTCTGGGTGTCTCCCAGCCCTTCGGTGTCATGATATCTCTGGGTGTCTCCCAGCCCTTCGGTGTCATGAAATCTCTGGGTGTCTCCCAGCCCTTTGGTGTCATGAAATCTCTGGGTGTCTCCCAGCCCTTCAGTGTCATGAAATCTCTGGGTGAGTCCCAGCCCTTCGGTGTCATGAAATCTCTGGGTGAGACCCAGCCCTTCGGTGTCATGAAATCTCTGGGTGTCTCCCAGCCCTTCGGTGTCATGAAATCTCTGGGTGTCTCCCAGCCCTTCAGTGTCATGAAATCTCTGGGTGAGTCCCAGCCCTTCGGTGTCATGAAATCTCTGGGTGTCTCCCAGCCCTTCGGTGTCATGAAATCTCTGGGTGTCTCCCAGCCCTTCAGTGTCATGAAATCTCTGGGTGTCTCCCAGCCCTACGGTGTCATGAAATCTCTGGGTGAGTCCCAGCCCTTCAGTGTCATGAAATCTCTGGGTGTCTCCCAGCCCTTCGGTGTCATGAAATCTCTGGGTGTCTCCCAGCCCTTCAGTGTCATGAAATCTCTGGGTGTCTCCCAGCCCTTCGGTGTCATGAAATCTCTGGGTGTCTCCCAGCCCTTCGGTGTCATGAAATCTCTGGGTGTCTCCCAGCCCTTCGGTGTCATGAAATCTCTGGGTGTCTCCCAGCCCTTCGGTGTCATGAAATCTCTGGGTGTCTCCCAGCCCTTCGGTGTCATGAAATCTCTGGGTGTCTCCCAGCCCTTCGGTGTCATGAAATCTCTGGGTGTCTCCCAGCCCTTCGGTGTCCTGAAATCTCTGGGTGTCTCCCAGCCCTTCGGTGTCATGAAATCTCTGGGTGTCTCCCAGCCCTTCGGTGTCATGAAATCTCTGGGTGTCTCCCAGCCCTTCGGTGTCATGAAATCTCTGGGTGTCTCCCAGCCCTTCGGTGTCATGAAATCTCTGGGTGAGACCCAGCCCTTCGGTGTCATGAAATCTCTGGGTGAGTCCCAGCCCTTCGGTGTCATGAAATCTCTGGGTGTCTCCCAGCCCTTCGGTGTCATGAAATCTCTGGGTGTCTCCCAGCCCTTCGGTGTCATGAAATCTCTGGGTGTCTCCCAGCCCTTCAGTGTCATGAAATCTCTGGGTGAGTCCCAGCCCTTCGGTGTCATGAAATCTCTGGGTGAGACCCAGCCCTTCGGTGTCATGAAATCTCTGGGTGTCTCCCAGCCCTTCGGTGTCATGAAATCTCTGGGTGAGACCCAGCCCTTCAGTGTCATGAAATCTCTGGGTGTCTCCCAGCCCTTCGGTGTCATGAAATCTCTGGGTGAGTCCCAGCCCTTCGGTGTCATGAAATCTCTGGGTGTCTCCCAGCCCTTCGGTGTCATGAAATCTCTGGGTGTCTCCCAGCCCTTCGGTGTCATGAAATCTCTGGGTGAGTCCCAGCCCTTCGGTGTCATGAAATCTCTGGGTGTCTCCCAGCCCTTCGGTGTCATGAAATCTCTGGGTGTCTCCCAGCCCTTCGGTGTCATGAAATCTCTGGGTGTCTCCCAGCCCTACGGTGTCATGAAATCTCTGGGTGAGTCCCAGCCCTTCAGTGTCATGAAATCTCTGGGTGTCTCCCAGCCCTTCGGTGTCATGAAATCTCTGGGTGTCTCCCAGCCCTTCAGTGTCATGAAATCTCTGGGTGTCTCCCAGCCCTTCGGTGTCATGAAATCTCTGGGTGTCTCCCAGCCCTTCGGTGTCATGAAATCTCTGGGTGTCTCCCAGCCCTTCGGTGTCATGAAATCTCTGGGTGTCTCCCAGCCCTTCGGTGTCATGAAATCTCTGGGTGTCTCCCAGCCCTTCGGTGTCATGAAATCTCTGGGTGAGACCCAGCCCTTCAGTGTCATGAAATCTCTGGGTGTCTCCCAGCCCTTCGGTGTCATGAAATCTCTGGGTGTCTCCCAGCCCTTCGGTGTCATGAAATCTCTGGGTGTCTCCCAGCCCTTCGGTGTCATGAAATCTCTGGGTGTCTCCCAGCCCTTCAGTGTCATGAAATCTCTGGGTGAGTCCCAGCCCTTCGGTGTCATGAAATCTCTGGGTGAGACCCAGCCCTTCGGTGTCATGAAATCTCTGGGTGAGTCCCAGCCCTTCGGTGTCATGAAATCTCTGGGTGTCTCCCAGCCCTTCAGTGTCATGAAATCTCTGGGTGAGTCCCAGCCCTTCGGTGTCATGAAATCTCTGGGTGAGTCCCAGCCCTTCGGTGTCATGAAATCTCTGGGTGTCTCCCAGCCCTTCGGTGTCATGAAATCTCTGGGTGAGACCCAGCCCTTCGGTGTCATGAAATCTCTGGGTGTCTCCCAGCCCTTCGGTGTCATGAAATCTCTGGGTGAGACCCAGCCCTTCGGTGTCATGAAATCTCTGGGTGAGTCCCAGCCCTTCGGTGTCATGAAATCTCTGGGTGTCTCCCAGCCCTTCGGTGTCATGAAATCTCTGGGTGTCTCCCAGCCCTTCGGTGTCATGAAATCTCTGGGTGAGTCCCAGCCCTTCGGTGTCATGAAATCTCTGGGTGTCTCCCAGCCCTTCGGTGTCATGAAATCTCTGGGTGTCTCCCAGCCCTTCGGTGTCATGAAATCTCTGGGTGTCTCCCAGCCCTTCGGTGTCATGAAATCTCTGGGTGTCTCCCAGCCCTTCGGTGTCATGAAATCTCTGGGTGTCTCCCAGCCCTTCGGTGTCATGAAATCTCTGGGTGTCTCCCAGCCCTTCGGTGTCATGAAATCTCTGGGTGTCTCCCAGCCCTTCGGTGTCATGAAATCTCTGGGTGAGTCCCAGCCCTTCGGTGTCATGAAATCTCTGGGTGTCTCCCAGCCCTTCAGTGTCATGAAATCTCTGGGTGTCTCCCAGCCCTTCGGTGTCATGAAATCTCTGGGTGAGACCCAGCCCTTCGGTGTCATGAAATCTCTGGGTGTCTCCCAGCCCTTCGGTGTCATGAAATCTCTGGGTGAGTCCCAGCCCTTCGGTGTCATGAAATCTCTGGGTGAGACCCAGCCCTTCGGTGTCATGAAATCTCTGGGTGTCTCCCAGCCCTTCGGTGTCATGAAATCTCTGGGTGAGTCCCAGCCCTTCGGTGTCATGAAATCTCTGGGTGAGTCCCAGCCCTTCAGTGTCATGAAATCTCTGGGTGTCTCCCAGCCCTTCGGTGTCATGAAATCTCTGGGTGAGACCCAGCCCTTCGGTGTCATGAAATCTCTGGGTGTCTCCCAGCCCTTCGGTGTCATGAAATCTCTGGGTGAGTCCCAGCCCTTCGGTGTCATGAAATCTCTGGGTGAGTCCCAGCCCTTCAGTGTCATGAAATCTCTGGGTGTCTCCCAGCCCTTCGGTGTCATGAAATCTCTGGGTGAGACCCAGCCCTTCGGTGTCATGAAATCTCTGGGTGTCTCCCAGCCCTTCAGTGTCATGAAATCTCTGGGTGTCTCCCAGCCCTTCGGTGTCATGAAATCTCTGGGTGTCTCCCAGCCCTTCGGTGTCATGAAATCTCTGGGTGTCTCCCAGCCCTTCGGTGTCATGAAATCTCTGGGTGTCTCCCAGCCCTTCGGTGTCATGAAATCTCTGGGTGTCTCCCAGCCCTTCGGTGTCATGAAATCTCTGGGTGTCTCCCAGCCCTTCGGTGTCATGAAATCTCTGGGTGTCTCCCAGCCCTTCGGTGTCATGAAATCTCTGGGTGTCTCCCAGCCCTTCGGTGTCATGAAATCTCTGGGTGTCTCCCAGCCCTTCGGTGTCATGAAATCTCTGGGTGTCTCCCAGCCCTTCGGTGTCATGAAATCTCTGGGTGAGTCCCAGCCCTTCAGTGTCATGAAATCTCTGGGTGTCTCCCAGCCCTTCGGTGTCATGAAATCTCTGGGTGAGACCCAGCCCTTCGGTGTCATGAAATCTCTGGGTGTCTCCCAGCCCTTCGGTGTCATGAAATCTCTGGGTGAGTCCCAGCCCTTCGGTGTCATGAAATCTCTGGGTGAGACCCAGCCCTTCGGTGTCATGAAATCTCTGGGTGTCTCCCAGCCCTTCGGTGTCATGAAATCTCTGGGTGAGTCCCAGCCCTTCGGTGTCATGAAATCTCTGGGTGAGTCCCAGCCCTTCAGTGTCATGAAATCTCTGGGTGTCTCCCAGCCCTTCGGTGTCATGAAATCTCTGGGTGAGACCCAGCCCTTCGGTGTCATGAAATCTCTGGGTGTCTCCCAGCCCTTCGGTGTCATGAAATCTCTGGGTGAGTCCCAGCCCTTCGGTGTCATGAAATCTCTGGGTGAGTCCCAGCCCTTCAGTGTCATGAAATCTCTGGGTGTCTCCCAGCCCTTCGGTGTCATGAAATCTCTGGGTGAGACCCAGCCCTTCGGTGTCATGAAATCTCTGGGTGTCTCCCAGCCCTTCAGTGTCATGAAATCTCTGGGTGTCTCCCAGCCCTTCGGTGTCATGAAATCTCTGGGTGTCTCCCAGCCCTTCGGTGTCATGAAATCTCTGGGTGTCTCCCAGCCCTTCGGTGTCATGAAATCTCTGGGTGTCTCCCAGCCCTTCGGTGTCATGAAATCTCTGGGTGTCTCCCAGCCCTTCGGTGTCATGAAATCTCACCTCATGTAGAGAAGACGGAAGGGCGGCAAATCTCAAACAATGGAGATGAAGTCACAATGAAATCTTTCCGAGGAATTGCTTTCCGTGTTTTGTGGGACTCTGAGGTTTCCAAGCAATCCCTCCAAAATCCATTTATCCTCCAAAACGACCAATTTCTCCGAGCCACGCTTGTCATAAAACATCTCCGCCATCCGACAGGACATCCCACATTTCCAGGCAGCGTGCTGAGGATTCAATTCAATTACTGTAATTGTCCAATATTTCTTCCTCTATGTGACCCTTGGAAGAATCCGCAGGGCAGCCATCTTCCTTTCATATCTCTAGTGTGCCTTGGGGACACATCCCTCTCCGAGAACAGAGATCCCTGTTTGTCTTATGACGGCATTTTATTCCCCACCCCCGAGCCCCCCATGGCGTCCATCATCTCAGTCTTATCCCTGCGGCTCTCCAACCACCGTGTCACCTTCTCACACCGTCAGTCTTAATGGACCGATCATAAAACTGCGCTACATTCTACCGCTTCATGGGGCCTTCTGGGTAATCCGGCAACACAATGCAAATCTTACACGACCATCGTACCAGGAAAGCGAGAACTCCGGGACGGTGCCAGGGGAGGAAAACCCCAAATCACAGATTGCTGCACAAACCTTCCGTACTCCGCATACAATCACTGATATACCCCCAGAATATATACCCGGAATATACACCCAGAATATACACCCGGAATATACCCCCGGAATATACCCCCGGAATATACACCCGGAATATACACCCAATACCAGACATACCCGGAATATACACCCGGAATATACACCCGGAATATACCCCCAGAATATATACCCGGAATATACACCCAGAATATACACCCGGAATATACCCCCGGAATATACCCCCGGAATATACACCCGGAATATACACCCAATACCAGACATACCCGGAATATACACCCAGAATATACACCCGGAATATACCCCCGGAATATACCCCCGGAATATACACCCGGAATATACACCCAATACCAGACATACCCGGAATATACACCCAGAATATACACCCGGAATATACCCCCGGAATATACCCCCGGAATATACACCCGGAATATACACCCAATACCAGACATACCCGGAATATACACCCGGAATATACACCCGGAATATACCCCCAGAATATATACCCGGAATATACACCCGGAATATACCCCCGGAATATACCCCCGGAATATACACCCAATACCAGACATACCCAGAATATACACCCAATATACACCCGGAATATACACCCGGAATATACACCCGGAATATATACCCGGAATATACCCCCGGAATATATACCTGGAATATACTCCCGGAATATACACCCGGAATATACACCCAATACCAGACATACCCGGAATATACCCCCGGAATATACCCCCGGAATATACACCCAATACCAGACATACCCGGAATATACACCCGGAATATACCCCCGGAATATACACCCGGAATATACACCCGGAATATATACCCGGAATATACACCCGGAATATACCCCCGGAATATACCCCCGGAATATATACCCGGAATATACACCCGGAATATACCCCCGGAATATACCCCCGGAATATACACCCGGAATATAACCCCAGAATATACACCCAATACCAGACATACCCGGAATATACCCCCGGAATATACACCCGGAATATACCCCCGGAATATATACCCGGAATATACACCCGGAATATACACCCGGAATATACCCCCGGAATATACACCCAATACCAGACATACCCGGAATATACCCCCGGAATATATACCTGGAATATACACCCAATACCAGACATACCCGGAATATACACCCGGAATATACCCCCGGAATATAACCCCAGAATATACACCCGGAATATACCCCCGGAATATACCCCCGGAATATACCCCCGGAATATACACACGGAATATACCCCCGGAATATACACCCGGAATATACCCCCGGAATATACACCCGGAATATACCCCCGGAATATACACCCGGAATATACCCCCGGAATATACACCCGGAATATACCCCCGGAATATACACCCGGAATATACCCCCGGAATATACACCCGGAATATACCCCCGGAATATACACCCGGAATATACACCCGGAATATATACCCGGAATATACACCCGGAATATACCCCCGGAATATACCCCCGGAATATATACCCGGAATATACACCCGGAATATACCCCCGGAATATACCCCCGGAATATACACCCGGAATATAACCCCAGAATATACACCCAATACCAGACATACCCGGAATATACCCCCGGAATATACACCCGGAATATACCCCCGGAATATATACCCGGAATATACACCCGGAATATACACCCGGAATATACCCCCGGAATATACACCCAATACCAGACATACCCGGAATATACCCCCGGAATATATACCTGGAATATACACCCAATACCAGACATACCCGGAATATACACCCGGAATATACCCCCGGAATATATACCCGGAATATACACCCGGAATATACACCCAATACCAGACATACCCGGAATATACACCCGGAATATACACCCAATACCAGACATACCCGGAATATACACCCGGAATATACACCCAATACCAGACATACCCGGAATATACACCCGGAATATACCCCCAGAATATATACCCGGAATATACACCCGGAATATACCCCCGGAATATATACCCGGAATATACACCCAATACCAGACATACCCGGAATATACACCCGGAATATACCCCCGGAATATACCCCCGGAATATACACCCAATACCAGACATACCCGGAATATACACCCGGAATATACCCCCGGAATATACACCCGGAATATACACCCGGAATATACCCCCGGAATATACCCCCGGAATATACACCCAATACCAGACATACCCAAAATATACACCCAATACCAGATATACCCGGAATATACACCCGGAATATACACCCAATACCAGACATACCCGGAATTTACACCCAATACCAGATATACCCAGAATATACACCCAATACCAGACATACCCGGAATATACACCCAATACCAGATATACCCGGAATATACACCCGGAATATACACCCAATACCAGATATACCCGGAATATACACCTGGAATATACACCCAATACCAGACATACCCGGAATATACACCCAATACCAGATATACCCAGAATATACACCCAATACCAGATATACCCAGAATATACACCCAATATACACCCAATACCAGATATACCCGGAATATACACCCGGAATATACACCCAATACCAGATATACCCGGAATATACACCCAATACCAGATATACCCCAAATATACACCCGGAATATACACCCAATACCAGATATACCCGGAATATACACCTGGAATATACACCCAATACCAGACATACCCGGAATATACACCCAATACCAGATATACCCAGAATATACACCCAGTACCAGATATACCCGGAATATACACCCAATACCAGATATACCCAGAATATACACCCCGAATATATACCCGGAATATACACCCCATACAAGATATACCCGGAATATACACCCAATACCAGATATACCCAGAATATACACCCAATACCAGATATACCCAGAATATACACCCAATACCAGATATACCCAGAATATACACCCAATATACACCCAATACCAGATATACCCGGAATATACACCCGGAATATACACCCAATACCAGATATACCCGGAATATACACCCAATACCAGATATACCCCAAATATACACCCGGAATATACACCCAATACCAGATATACCCGGAATATACACCCAATACCAGATATACCCCAAATATACACCCGGAATATACACCCAATACCAGATATACCCGGAATATACACCTGGAATATACACCCAATACCAGACATACCCGGAATATACACCCAATACCAGATATACCCAGAATATACACCCAATATACACCCAATACCAGATATACCCGGAATATACACCCGGAATATACACCCAATACCAGATATACCCGGAATATACACCCAATACCAGATATACCCCAAATATACACCCGGAATATACACCCAATACCAGATATACCCGGAATATACACCCAATACCAGATATACCCCAAATATACACCCGGAATATACACCCAATACCAGATATACCCGGAATATACACCTGGAATATACACCCAATACCAGACATACCCGGAATATACACCCAATACCAGATATACCCAGAATATACACCCAATATACACCCAATACCAGATATACCCGGAATATACACCCGGAATATACACCCAATACCAGATATACCCAGAATATACACCCAATATACACCCAATACCAGATATACCCGGAATATACACCCGGAATATACACCCAATACCAGACATACCCGGAATATACACCCAATACCAGATATACCCAGAATATACACCCAGTACCAGATATACCCATAATATACACCCAATACCAGATATACCCAGAATATACACCCCGAATATATACCCGGAATATACACCCCATACAAGATATACCCGGAATATACACCCAATACCAGATATACCCGGAATATACACCCAGTACTGTATTCGTATATAAGATATACCCTATATAGGGTCAGTATATACAGCACACATACCCTACAATGATACTCCTCATTATATACACCTTGTATTGTATAATTTTGGGCAGAATAAAGTCCATAAAATGTGCCAATGCCGAGGAATTCAGTTTCACACACATAGGTGTGCCAGGTGTGCCTGGGCATACACTAATCACTGTGTGTGGCACAGACTCCCCCTTTTTATTCCCCTGGTATTTCACCAAAGCACCCTAATGGGGCTCCTAAAAAACTGTAAACAAATAATTAAAAAAATAAAATTGTAAAAATATATAGTTACATTGGGGGTTATTTACTAAAGGAAAA
This sequence comes from Lithobates clamitans, assembly GCA_037952925.1. Taxonomy (NCBI): domain Eukaryota; kingdom Metazoa; phylum Chordata; class Amphibia; order Anura; family Ranidae; genus Lithobates; species Lithobates clamitans. The sequence goes on from JBBGZY010003084.1 coordinate 31,215, forward strand.
TCCACTTTGCACTTGGAAGTGAAGTCGCTGGAGATCCGAGGGGACATGCAAGGAAAATAGAAAAGAGAATTTAAGCTTGCACGTGATTGGGTGATAAAATCAGCAGAGCTTCCCCTCAGATTTACAGTGACTGGACTTCCATGTGTACTTGCAGTGCAAAGTGGATTTGCCTTTTGTAAATCCCCCCCATAGTATCATAGTAGGTGATTGTAAGGACACCCCGAGTATGAAAGGGTTCCCTTCCCGAACACAAAGGCAGCTACAGAACACTCCGATCAGCCGAACAAGGAACCCATACAAATAGTTCTCCCCTCCCCCCAGTACGAGACGAGGCTCTGTATTGAGGTTTCAAGCAGGAATGAATCTTTATTGTAACAAATACAGTCTTATATACAGTAGAAGAGGAGGTGTATACCTCCGGCTCATATCACTCTGATCATACAGCAGGATCTCATTAACTAATCCCTATAAGCAGCCTGGAAATTGTTCTGATAAATCAGGACCTCACTACAGGTCAGACTTGTCACCGAGCCTCACACAGTACATTATACATTATCAGAGGTATAAACACAGAACTCCTTCATACAATAGCAGAATTAAATAGCCCAGACAACAATGGCGGAAAGAGAAGCCACACTAGACTCATCTACATTATAGAAGACAACAGACAGGTGACTGGAACTGACATCAGTATCTCCTCATAGTATGTGGCCCAACCTGGAACTCAACCACGACTCCCCAAAACCCCTCCCCCCACACACACCCTCCAAATCATATCAAATAGTGGGTGTGGTCAGTCAAATTTCACGTACATTAGGAGGGTCTTAAAGGGGCATTAAATATCAGGATTGCATTACACACAGAGTGCAGAGCCGTCACTTGTAAACACAGAAACCGGACTTCTGTGTTAATAAGTGATTGTGGTGAGCAGCCCCTCCCCCCCCCAGGGTCTGAGCCAGAGGTGGGGGAACTGAGTTTCACCAAGTTTCCCCTGAAAAAAGTCCTGGTCCCAACAGTATGAATCAGTCACTATTTGTAATATGACACAGAGTCTGTGTCTCCCTGGGGGGACCAGGACCCGAATCTAAAGTAATGCCACCTCAAGGGTCCCCAGACATACAGCTCACAAAGAGCACCGTTCCCCCAAATGCCAGGGCCCCGATCGATCGGCAGGAGGCTAGCATACAGTCCCCTCCAAAAGTCTCTCTCCCAGCTAGGTCTGTCACATTTCTCCCCTTTCGGCAGGAGACTAACACAGGAGGAGACCCCAGACGGGTTGACTCCGAAGTTAGTCAGTAGTTCCAGTTCTCTAATGCTGGTATCCACACCGTACCCCAAATAAATTGTTCCAAACAAAGCATTACTCACCCAGCCAACCTCTGCCTCTCTCAGAGAACATATCTGCTGCTGGGGAGAGGCCTGGACTGGTCCTTCTCCCTGGAATCCTTTCTGCCGCTGGAGAGAAGACAGGGGGACTGGGCTCACACCATCATGCTGTTGGGGATTTGGGCCGACTGCCCCGCATCCCTGGGGTATACAGGTGGAGACTGAAGTCCCATCCACCTTCACACGAAATCCATACTCTGTTAGTTGAGGGCAGAGTCCAGCAGTCCTCGGCCCTGTTGCCAGCCCTTCTGCTGGAAACCCCACACCATCTGCTCCGGCTAACTGTTGGGGAGGGAGGCCGACTGCCCCACCTCCCCGGAACTCTGTAGTTGTTGCTGGTGCTGGGCAGAGATTGGTAGCATTCTGCCCAGTTGCCAGTGCTTCAGCTGGGTTGGTGTCATCATTCTGGAGCGTCGTCTGCTGTTGGAACTCCCTTTCCCTGGTATTGTCTCCCAGGTGCACGAACCCTTGTTGGGGAGGGAAAATGGCTGCTTCTCCTCCCTGCATCTCTGAAATCCACTGGGAAATGATTGCCACCTTCTCACCATGAGCCTCCGGAACTGCCACAAGTGTGGGCCAGAGGACTTGGACCCTCTGTCCGGTGACCAGCGCCTCAGCTGGGGAAGTTCCTTGCAACTCCAGATACTTCTGTTGGTGTTGGGCAGAGCACAGTGAAGTTTGGCCCTAATACCAGCTCTTCTGCTGGAGGCTCACCAGGTTGTTCTTCCTCAGCAGAAAAGTCTATCAAATCCCCAGTCTCTGCAACTGATGTCTGGGGATAAAGGTTCACCATCTCCTGTCCATGGAACCCAGAAGATGCTATCAGTGCTGGGCAGAGGTTAGCAGAGCTCTGCCCTGTTGTCAGCACTTCAGCTTTGGAGATGGCAATCTTCAGATTTTCCACTGCTGATTCTTCAGCCAGGATTTCGGAGTTGTCAACTGGTAATTCCTGATAGTCCCAGGAAAAGGGATCCCCACCCTGCTGCTTAGCAGAGTCTAACAGCTGTCTGTAGGCGATCTCCAGCTCCCATTCCTGAACGGCCAGAAACTCCAAATCTTCCTGTGCCCAGTGCACTTCTGAGACATTCAGTCTGCGCTCTCTGTGCTCCATTATTTCCTCCAAACGCCCCTCCCGATCACTTTCAAAGTCAAGGTCCTCGGACAGCCTCCAGTATAACAATGGCAGGCCATCATAGTCAAAGCCTTCCATGGAGCTGTCATCCGCTGTCCATGGGCACACTTGAGCTACATACCACTGGAGGGCTCTGTAGCTCTCGTCCAACCGCATTTCTGCCCGGATCAGCCTGCTTAACTCAGCTGTCCACTCCTGGTTCGGCTGTTCCCCCAATAACAGCAATCGCACTTCATACTGGGACCAGTACCTCACATGGATGGAGGGGAGAACTTTTACCTGGTGTCGCTGAACGAGAGCTATCCCTTTCTTCTAGAGTTCACAGTGGACAGAATTAAACCATTCCAGCAGGACCTGCTCTGATACTGGTCCTCTGTGCTGTATCTGCATCTCTCGCAACCTCCTTCTGAATTCCTCATCCATGGTGGCTGGTATCTGTACCTCTCCTCTCCTGGTATACCTCTCCTCTCCTGGTATCTGTACCTCTCCTCTCCTTTCAGTAGGTGCTGCTGTGACTTCTGCTGCTGCAGCATCTCTTTGCTGTAGCCAAGTTGCATCCACAGCCGCTATTACCTAGGTCTATGATCTCCACTGTAGGGTTAGGACCATAATGTGCCAGTCTTATGTTAACAGCCCGATCAAACCTTGCCTCTTCGGGTGTCCTGTCTGTTACACTGGGCCTTTCGGTTAAGTTGGGTCTTTCGGCTCTATCCATTTCGACTAGTTCTGCGATAATGGCCCTCTTCTTATGGTTGTTGGCCGGTCGGCCCCGGTTCTCCAGTAAGTCCTTGAGGGTAGAGCGCTTTAGCCGTTCATATTGTGCTTCCATTGTCCTGTGTCCTCTTGTAGCTGTCCTTCTGGGCTGTGGGAATCATCCCACTGCTAGCCACCAGTGTAACGACACCCCGAGTATGAAAGGGGTTAAAGCCGTTTAGGACATTCCATACCCGAACACAAAGGCAGCTACCGAACACTCCGATCAGCCAAACAAGAAACCCATACAAATAATTCTCCCCCAAATACGAGACGAGGCTCTGTCTTGAGGTTTCAAGCAGGAATGAATTTTTATTGTAACAAATACAGTCTTATATACAGTAGAAGAGGAGGTGTATACCTCTGGCTCATATCACTCTGATCATACACCTGTGACCAGAAACCTAATTAACAGGAGCTCATTAACTAATCCCTATAAGCAGCCTGGAGATTGTTCTGATAAATCAGGACCTCACTACAGGTCAGACTTGTCACCGAGCCTCACACAGTACATTATACATTATCATAGGTATAAACACAGAACTCCTTCATACAATAGCAGAATTAAATAGCCCAGACAACAATGGCGGAAAGAGAAGCCACACTAGACTCATCTACATTATAGAAGACAACAGACAGGTGGCTGGAATTGACATCAGCATCTCCTCATAGTATGTGGCCCAACAGGGTGAATCAGTCACTATTTGTAATATGGCAAATCCAGGGTTCCCAGAGTCTGTGTGTCTTGGGGGACATGGACCTGAATCTAAAGTAACAACACCTCAAGGGTCCCCAGGCATACAGCTCACAAAGAGCACCGTTCCCCCAAATTCCAGGGCCCATATTTGGTCGGCAAAAGGCTGGTATTTAGTCCCCTCCAAAAGCCTCTGTCCCGGCTAGGTCTGTCACAGTAAGGTTGAATAAAGACAACAGTCCATCCAGTTCACTCTGTGTAGGTGTATGTGTCGGTAATTATTTCCCATATCCCTGTATGTTGTGTTCCTTAAGATGCACATCCAAGAGTCTTAAAAATATCCATACTCCCGGCTGACACCACCAATTGTGGAAGAGAGTTCCACATCCTTATTGTCCTGACAGTGAAAAAAAACGTACACAGCTTATACCGATTCTCCTCCAATCTCATTGTGTGTCCCGTGTCCTCCACATTCCCTGAGACTGAATCGTTTTCCTATGCTTAGATCACTGTTGAGGTGTTTGAAGATCACCATCATATCTCCTCTCAACGTTTCTTCTCCAGCGAGAATATATTTAGTGTTTGTAGTCGTTCCTCATAATTGAGGTCCTCCAATCCCCTTATTAGTTTTTGTCTCCCTTTTCTGAACTTCCTCCAGTTCCAGAACATCCTTTCTGAGGACCGGTGACCAGAACTGGACAGAATACTCCAGATGTGGCCGGACCAGAGATTTATAAAGTGGTGGGATTATTGTTCTATCTCTGGAGTATATCCCATTATTATACATGCTAATGTTCTGCTGGCTTTGGAAGCTGCAGCTTGACATTGCATGTTATTGCTCAGTCCGTCATCTACTAGGACCCCCAGATCTTACTCCATCTTTGATTAAAATAATAAAAATGAAAACTAATGACACCGTCCACTGCCCTAATGACTCCATCAGTAGATATACACCCACATACAGGTTCACACAGCAATACAGATTCATAAAAATACCCGGCCAACCAGCTCTCTCTCCAACAGCACCTGAAATTTAATCCCTCCAACATGGAGTCCTGTCTCCTAACAGGAACACACACCTGTCTCCAGATGGGAACATATAGATTCATATACACACCTTTATACATATTACACATACATAAATACCTGTACACACTTATCTACACACACATACGTATATACATATTGCTCTGTCTACTCATTGAGCCCCAACAGTCTATGAGCACCCCACTTCTTCTACAGTCATCTGGCCTTCTCCTGCTGATCCACATCATCCTGAGCTCAGAGCCCATCTATACAGTTTCTCACCTGCATTCTTAGCAGATTAGGCACTCCTCTGTAAGAGGAAGAGCTCTGTACTGGGGGAGATTTGTGTGGAGAGCTCTGTACTGGGGGAGATTTGGGGAAAGCTCTGTACTGGGGGAGATTTGTGAGGAGAGCTCTGTACTGGGGGAGATTTGGGGAAAGCTCTGTACTGGGGGAGATTTGTGAGGAGAGCTCTGTACTGGGGGAGATTTGTGAGGAGAGCTCTGTACTGGGGGAGATTTGGGGAAAGCTCTGTACTGGGGGAGATTTGTGAGGAGAGCTCTGTACTGGGGGAGATTTGTGAGGAGAGCTCTGTACTGGGGGAGATTTGTGAGGAGAGCTCTGTACTGGGGGAGATTTGTGAGGAGAGCTCTGTACTGGGGGAGATTTGTGAGGAGAGCTCTGTACTAGGGGAGATTTGGGAAGAGCTCTGTACTAGGGGAGATTTGGGGGGAAAGCTCTGTACTAGGGGAGATTTGGGAAGAGCTCTGTACTGGGGGAGATTTGGGGGGAAAGCTCTGTACTAGGGGAGATTTGGGGGGAAAGCTCTGTACTAGGGGAGATTTGGGAAGAGCTCTGTACTGGGGGAGATTTGGGAAGAGCTCTGTACTGGGGGAGATTTGGGGGGAAAGGTCTGTACTGGGGGAGATTTGGGGGGAGAGCTCTGTACTGGGGGAGATTTGGGAAGAGCTCTGTACTGGGGGAGATTTGGAAAGAGCTCTGTACTGGGGGAGATTTGGGAAGGGCTCTGTACTGGGGGAGATTTGGGAAGGGCTCTGTACTGGGGGAGATTTGGGAAGGGCTCTGTACTGGGGGAGATTTGGGAAGGGCTCTGTACTGGGGGAGATTTGGGAAGGGCTCTGTACTGGGGGAGATTTGGGGAAAGCTCTGTACTGGGGAGATTTGGGGGGAAAGCTCTGTACTGGGGGAGATTTGGGGGGAAAGCTCTGTACTGGGGGAGATTTGGGGGGAGAGCTCTGTACTGGGGGATATTTGGGAAGGGCTCTGTACTGGGGGAGATTTGGGGGGAAAGCTCTGTACTGGGGGAGGTTTGGAGGGAAAGCTCTGTACTGGGGGAGATTTGGGGGGAGAGCTCTGTACTGGGGGAGATTTGGGAAGGGCTCTGTACTGGGGGAGATTTGGGGGGAAAGCTCTGTACTGGGGGAGATTTGGAGGGAAAGCTCTGTACTGGGGGAGATTTGGGAAGGGCTCTGTACTGGGGGAGATTTGGGAAGGGCTCTGTACTGGGGGAGATTTGGGAAGGGCTCTGTACTGGGGGAGATTTGGGGAAAGCTCTGTACTGGGGGAGATTTGGGGGGAAAGCTCTGTACTTTGGGAGATTTGGGGGGAAAGCTCTGTACTGGGGGAGATTTGGGGGGGAGAGCTCTGTACTGGGGGAGATTTGGGAAGAGCTCTGTACTGGGGGAGATTTGGGAAGAGCTCTGTACTGGGGGAGATTTGGGAAGAGCTCTGTACTGGGGGAGATTTGGGAAGGGCTCTGTACTGGGGGAGATTTGGGGGGAAAGCTCTGTACTTTGGGAGATTTGGGGGGAAAGCTCTGTACTGGGGGAGATTTGGGGGGGAGAGCTCTGTACTGGGGGAGATTTGGGAAGAGCTCTGTACTGGGGGAGATTTGGGAAGAGCTCTGTACTGGGGGAGATTTGGGAAGAGCTCTGTACTGGGGGAGATTTGGGAAGGGCTCTGTACTGGGGGAGATTTGGGAAGAGCTCTGTACTGGGGGAGATTTGGGGGAAAGCTCTGTACTGGGGGAGATTTGAGGGAGAGCTCTGTACTGGGGGAAATTTGGGGGAGAGCTCTGTACTGGGGGAGATTTTGGAGGGAAAGCTCTGTACTGGGGGAGATTTTGGAGGGAAAGCTCTGTACTGGGGGAGATTTGAGGGAGAGCTCTGTACTGGGGGAGATTTGGGGGAGAGCGCTGTACTGGGAGAGATTTGGCGGAGAGCTCTGTATTGGGGAAGAGAGCTCTGTACTGGGAGAGATTTGGGGGGAAGCTCTGTATTGGGGGATATTTTGGAGATTTGGGGGGGGGGTACTGGGAGAGATTTGGTGGAGAGCTCTGTATTGTGGCTGATTAGGAGGGAGAGCTCTGCACTGGGGGATATTTGAGGGAGAGCTTTGTAGTGGGGGGGGGGATTTAGGTGAAAAGCTCTGTACTAGCAGAGATTTGGTGGAGAGGTCTGCAATGGAAAAGATTTGGGGGGTCTGTATTGTAGCTGATTTGGGGGAAAAGCTCTGAATTGGGAGAGATTTTGGGGGAGAGCTCTATACTGGGGGAGATTTGGAGGGAGAGCTTTGTACTGGGAGAGATTTGGTGAAGAGCTCTGTATTGGGGGAGATTTCTGTACTGGTGGAGATTTGGAGGGAGAGCCCTGAATTAGGAGAGATTTTGGAGAGCTGTGTATTGGGGAGATTTGGGGGAGAGCTCTGTATTGGGGGACATTTGGGGTGAGAGCTCTGAATTGGGAGAGATTTTGGAGAGCTCTGTATTGGGGGAGGTTTTGGGGGGGCAAGCTCTGTATTGGGGGAGATCCCTGTACTGGGGTGATTAGGTGGAGAGCTCTGTATTGGGGGACATTTGGGGAGAGCTCTGTCATTGGGGGATTTGGGGGAGAGCCCTGTACTGGGAGAAATTTGATGGAGAGCTCTCTATTGGGGAGATTTGGGGGAGATTTAGGGAGGAGAGCTTTGTACTGGGAGAGATTTGGGGGAAAATTCTGTACTAGGGGTGATTTAAGGGAGAGCTCTGCACTGGGGGAGAGCTTTGTACTGGGAGAGATTTGGTGAAGAGCTCTGTATTGGGGGAGATTTTTGGGGAGAGCTCTGTACTGGGAGAAATTTTGGAGAGCTCTGTATTGGGGGAGATTTGGGGGAGAGCTCTGTACTGGGAGAGATTTGGGGGAGAGCTCTGTACTTGGGGTCATTTGGGGGAGATCTCTGTACTGGGAAAGATTTTGGAGAGCTCTGTATTGGGGGAGATTAGGGGGAGAGCTCTGTACTGGGAGAGATTTGGGGGAGAGCTCTGTACTGGGGGATATTTTGGAGATTTGGGGAAGAGCTTTTTACTGGGAGAGATTTGGTGGAGAGCTCTGTATTGTGGCTGATTTGGGGGAAGATCTCTGTACTGGGGGGAGATTTGGGGGAGAGCTCTGTATCGGCATGATATGGTGAAGAGCTCTAAATTGGGAGAAATTTGGGGGAGAGCTCTGTACTTGGGGTCATTTGGGGGAGATCTCTGTACTGGGAAAGATTTTGGAGAGCTCTGTATTGGGGGAGATTTGGGGGAGAGCTCTGTATTGGGAGAGATTTGGGGGGGAGCTCTGTACTGGGGGATATTTTGGAGATTTGGTGGAGAGCTCTGTATTGTGGCTGATTTGGGGGAGGGCTCTGTATCGGGAGTGATATGGTTGAGAGCTCTATTGCGGAAGAGCTCTGTAGGGGGGAGATTTGGGGGGAGAGCTCTGTACTGGAAAAGATTTGGGGGAGAGCTCTGTACTGGGAAAAGATTTGGGGAGAGTTCTGTACTGGAAAAGATTTAGGGAGAGTTCTGTACTTGAGGTCATTTGGGGGAGAGCTCTGTATTGGGGAAGCTTTTGGGGGGGCTCTGTACTGTGGAAGATTTGGGGGAGAGCTCTGTATTGGGGAAGATTTTGGGGGGGCTCTGTACTGGGATGATTTGGTGGAGAGCTCTGTACTGGGGTTGATTTGGGGGAGAGTTCTGTACTGGGGGTGATTTGGGGGGAGAACTCTGAACTGGGATGATTTGGGGGGAGAGCTCTGTACTGGGGTGATTTTGGGGGAGAGCTCTGTACTGGGGGAGAATTTAAGGGTGATTGGGGGGCTTTGTACTAGGAGAGATTTGGTGGAAAAATTTGTACTGGGGTGATTTGGTAGCGAGCTCTGTAGTGGGGGGGGGATTTGGGGAAGAGCTCTGTATTGGGGAGTTTTGGGGGGAGATCTCTGTACCGTGGGAGATTTGGGGGAGAGCTCTGTAGTGGGGGGGATTTGGGGAAGAGCTCTGTATTGGGGAGTTTTGGGGGGAGATCTCTGTACCGTGGGAGATTTGGGGGAGAGCTCTGTACTGGGGGAGATTTGGGGAAGAGCTCTGTACTGGGGGAGATTTGGGGAAGAGCTCTGTACTGGAAAAGATTTGGGGGAGAGCTCTGTACTGGGAAAAGATTTGGGGAGAGTTCTGTACTGGAAAAGATTTAGGGAGAGTTCTGTACTTGAGGTCATTTGGGGGAGAGCTCTGTATTGGGGAAGCTTTTGGGGGGCTCTGTACTGTGGAAGATTTGGGGGAGAGCTCTGTATTGGGGAAGATTTTGGGGGGGCTCTGTACTGGGATGATTTGGTGGAGAGCTCTGTACTGGGGTTGATTTGGGGGAGAGTTCTGTACTGGGGGTGATTTGGGGGGAGAGCTCTGTACTGGGGTGATTTTGGGGGAGAGCTCTGTACTGGGGGAGAATTTAAGGGTGATTGGGGGGCTTTGTACTAGGAGAGATTTGGTGGAAAAATTTGTACTGGGGTGATTTGGTAGCGAGCTCTGTAGTGGGGGGGATTTGGGGAAGAGCTCTGTATTGGGGAGTTTTGGGGGGAGATCTCTGTACCGTGGGAGATTTGGGGGAGAGCTCTGTACTGGGGGAGATTTGGGGAAAAGCTCTGTACTGGGGGAGATTTGGGGAAGAGCTCTGTACTGGAAAAGATTTGGTGGAGAGCTCTCTATTGGGGGGAGATTTAGGGGAGAGCTCTGTAATGGGAGAGATTTGGGGGAGAGCTCTCTATTGGGGGAGATTTGGTGGAGAGCTCTCTATTGGGAGAGATTTGGGGGAGAGCTCTCTATTGGGGGAGATTTGTTGGAGAGCTCTGTGCTGGAAAAGATTTGGGGGACTCTGTACTGGGAGAGATATAGGGGGGAGCTCTATACTGGGGAGGATTTGGGGGGGAGAGCTCTGTATTGGGGAGACTTGGGGGGAGAGCTTTGTACTTGGAGAGATTTGGCGGAGAGCTCTGTATTGGGGGAAATTTGAGGGGAAAGCTCTGTACTGGGGGATATTTGGGGGAGTGTTCTGTACTGGTGATTTGGGGGGAGCTCTGTACTGGTGATTTGGGGGGGAGCTCTGTATTAGGGAAGATTTGGGGGGGAGCTCTGTACTGGTGATTTGGGGGGAGCTCTGTACTGGTGATTTGGGGGAGCTCTGTACTGGTGATTTGGGGGGAGCTCTGTACTGGTGATTTGGGGGGGGGGGGGGCTCTGTATTAGGGAAGATTTGGGGGGGAGCTCTGTACTGGTGATTTGGGGGGAGCTCTGTACTGGTGATTTGGTGGAGAGCTCTGTATTAGGGAAGATTTGGGGGGGAGCTCTGTACTGGTGATTTGGGGGGGATCTCTGGACTGGTGATTTGGGGGGGATCTCTGTACTGGTGATTTGGGGGGGGCTCTGAATTCAGTCTGAAGTCTGTTCTCTGCTGACATCACACAGATCAGTCCAGGCACCAGGATATCCCAACAATGGGGGTCGGGATCCACCAGGTGCCTGGACTCTCAGCGAGTCACGCCCCTCCAAAGCTCAATGCTCCAATGAGTGAGGAGGAGCAGTGAGAAGAGCTCCTGATTGACAGTCGGCAGCTCTCTGCTCGGGGAGGTGAGAGAACTGAGCCATCAGCGATGTTTGATCGCTCGGTTCTCAGTGTAGAGACGCAGGGGGACAGATGTTGCACCCACCTAGGTAAGCATAAAAGGGGAAAAACAAACCCATACTTCTCTTTTAAATAATTTGAAATCCATCATTCCAATGTAAAAAAACAGATGACAAGTGATGTAGATTTCAAACATGTGCTAACTGGTCCAGGGCTGGCTGCAGGGGCAAACAAGGCGTTTGCCTTGGGCAGCATTTTTCAGGGGGGGCGATACTGCCCCCCAAGGCTACCACGCTATAGACGAATGACGGCTACAGCTTGGTTGTCCAGTTCTGGGAGGGCACCTGTTGACGCCCTCCTAGAACCACGCACCCCGAGCGCCCACTGCGGTGTGCACCCGGCGGAATCTGTGATCGCTGTGTCCTTAGGACACAGATAGAGGTAAAGAGCCAATCACAGCGGACCTTTACCATGTGATCAGCTGTGTCCAATCACAGATGATCACACTCTAAAACACACTTGCCGTTTATCGGCATTCCTCTCCTCACAGGTCCTGTCTATCTGGACTTGGTAGTCCCTCAGCCTATCTCTGCACAGACTCACCAACTGCCCAATGTACAGACCCTCAGTACCTTCAGGGGACAACCCAGCCAGATCGCTCCTCTGCAGCCTGGGCAGACATCTTCTAAGTCACAGATTTCCCAGAACACTTACCAGCTAGCCTGCAACAAAACCAAATGGACCCGTCTCAGAATTCACATTAAAACAGAGGATTTCCTCCCAGTGCCTATCATACACCTCCCGAAGCAGCTGATCTCCAGGGGAAGGAGCCCCGACCCACAGACTCCGACCCACAGACCCACAGACCCCGACCCACAGACTCCGACCCACAGACCCCGACCCACAGACTCCGACCCACAGACCCCGACACTAACCCTGACCCAAACATCCTGACCCACAGACCCTGATCCAAAGATCCTGACTCACAGCCCCCGACCCACAGCCCCCGACCCACAGCCCCAGACCCACAGACCCCCACCCACAGACCCCCACCCACAAACCCCCACCCACAGACCCCCACCCACAGACCCCGACCCACAGACCCCGACCCACAGACCCCGACCCACAGACCCCGACCCACAGACCCCCACCCACAGACCCCCACCCACAGACCCCCACCCACAGACCCCGACCCACAGACCCCAACCCACAGACTCCGACCCACAGACCCCGACACTAACCCTGACCCAAACATCCTGACCCACAGACCCCGACACTAACCCTGACCCAAACATCCTGACCCACAGACCCTGATCCAAAGATCCTGACCCACAGACCCCGACCCACAGACCCCGACCCACAGACCCCGACCCACAGACCCCGACCCACAGACACCGACCCACAGACCCCGACCCACAGACCCCGACCCACAGACCTCCACCCAAAGACCCCCACCCAAAGACCCCCACCCACAGACTCCGACCCACAGACTCCGACCCACAGACCCCCACCCACAGACCCCGACCCACAGACCCCGACCCACAGACCCCAACCCACAGACTCCGACCCACAGACCCCGACACTAACCCTGACCCAAACATCCTGACCCACAGACCCCGACACTAACCCCGACCCACAGACCCCCACCCACAGACCCCCACCCACAGACCCCCACCCACAGACCCCCACCCACAGACCCCGACCCACAGACTCCGACCCACAGACCCCGACACTAACCCTGACCCAAACATCCTGACACACAGACCCTGACCCAAAGATCCTGACCCACAGCCCCCGACCCACAGCTCCCGACCCACAGACCCCGACCCACAGACCCCGACCCACAGACCCCGACCCACAGACCCCGACCCACAGACTCTGACCCACAGACTCCGACCCACAGAACCCAACCCACAGACCCCGACCCACAGACCCCCACCCACAGACCCCGACCCACAGACTCCGACCCACAGACTCCGACCCACAGACCCCGACACTAACCCTGACCCAAACATCCTGACCCACAGACCCTGACCCAAAGATCCTGACCCACAGCCCCCGACCCACAGCCCCCGACCCACAGCCCCCGACCCACAGCCCCCGACCCACAGACTCCGACCCACAGACTCCGACCCACAGAACCCGACCCACAGACCCCCACCCACAGATCCCCACCCACAGACCCCCACCCACAGACCCCGACCCACAGACTCCGACCCACAGACTCCGACCCACAGAACCCGACCCACAGACCCCGACCCACAGACCCCCACCCACAGACCCCGACCCACAGACTCCGACCCACAGACTCCGACCCACAGACTCCGACCCACAGACCCCGACACTAACCCTGACCCAAACATCCTGACCCACAGACCCTGACCCAAAGATCCTGACCCACAGCCCCCAACCCACAGACCCCGACCCACAGACCCCGACCCACAGACCCCCACCCAAAGACCCCCACCCAAAGACCCCCACCCAAAGACCCCGACCCACAGACTCCGACCCACAGACCCCGACCCACAGACCCCGACCCTAACCCTGACCCAAACATCCTGACCCACAGACCCTGACCCTAAGATCCCGACCCACAGACCCCGACCCACAGACCCCGACCCACAGACCCCGACCCACAGACTCCGACCCTAACCCTGACCCACAGACCCCCACCCACAGACTCCGACCCACAGACTCCGACCCACAGACCCCGACCCACAGACCCCGACCCACAGACTTCGACCCTAATCCTGACCCACAGACCCCCACCCACAGACCCCGACCCACAGACCCCCACCCACAGACCCCCACCCACAGACCCCGACCCACAGACCCCGACCCACAGACCCCGACCCACAGACTCCGACCCACAGACCCCGACCCACAGACCCCGACCCACAGCCCCCGACCCACAGACCCGCAGATCCTGACCCACAACCCCCGACCCACAGACCCCGACCCTAACCCTGACCCAAAGATCCTGACCCACAGACCCCGACCCACAGACCCCGACCCACAGACCCCGACCCACGGACCCCGACCCACAGACCCCGACCCACAGACCCCGACCCACAGACTCCGACCCACAGACTCCGACCCACAGACCCTGACCCAAAGATCCTGACCCACAGCCCCCGACCCAAAGAACCCCGACCCACAGCCCCCGACCCACAGACTCTGACCCTAACCCTGACCCAAAGATCCTGACCCACAGAGCCCGACCCACAGACTCTGACCCTAACCCTGACCCACAGACCCCGACCCACAGATCCTGACCCACAGACCCCGACCCACAGACTCCGACCCTAACCCTGACCCCAACCCTGACCCACAGACCCCGACCCACAGATCCTGACCCACAGACCCCGACCCTAACCCTGACCCAAACATCCTGACCCACAGACCCTGACCCAAAGATCCTAACCCACAGCCCCGACCCACAGACCCGCAGATCCTGACCCACGACCCCCGACCCACAGACCCTGACCAACAGACCCTGACCCAAACATCCTGACCCACAGACCCCGACCCTAACCCTGACCCAAAGATCCTGACCCACAGACCCTGACCCGCAGATCCTGACCAACAACCCCTGACCCACAGACCCTGACCCAAAGATCCTGACCCACAGACCCAGACCCTAACCCTGACCCAAAGATCCTGACCCACAGACCCCGACCCTAACCCTGACTCAAAGATCCTGACCCACAGACCCCAACCCTAACCCTGACCCAAAGATCCTGACCCACAGACCCTGACCCACAGACCCTAACCCTGACCCAAAGATCCTGACCCAAAGATCCTGACCCACAGACCCTGACCCACAGACCCTGACCCAACGATCCTGACTCACAGCCCCCGACCCACAGACCCTGACCTACAGATCCTGACCCACAACCCCGGACCCTAACCCTGACCCAAAGATCCTGACCCACAGACCCTGACCCACAGACCCTGACCCAAAGATTCTGACCCACAGCCCCCGACCCACAGACCCTGACCTGCAGATCCTGACCCATGACCCCCGACCCACAGATAAAGACCCAAAGATCCTGACCCACAGACTCCGACCCTAACCCTGACCCAAAGATCCTGACCCACCGACCCTGACCCAAGACCCTGACCCGCAGATCCTGACCCACGACCCCCGACCCACAGACCCTGACCCAAAGATCCTGACCCAAAGATCCTGACCCACAGACCCCGATCCTAACCCTGACCCAAAGATCCTGACCCACAGAACCCGACCCACAGACCCAGACCCTAACCCTGACCCAAAGATCCTGACCCATAGACCCCGACCCTAACCCTGACCCAAAGATCCTGACCCACAGACCCTGACCCACAGACCCCGACCCAAAGATCCTGACCCACAGACCCTGACCCACAGACCCCGACCCTAACCCTGACCCAAAGATCCTGACCCAAAGATCCTGACCCACAGACCCTGACCCACAGACCCTGACCCAAAGATCCTGACCCACAAACCCCGACCCACAGAGCCTGACCCGCAGATCCTGACCAACGACCCCCGACACTAACCCTGACCCAAAGATCCTGACCCACAGCCCCAACCCACAGACCCTGACCCACAGACCCCAACCCTAACCCTGACCCAAAGATCCTGACCCACAGACCCTGACCCAAAGATCCTGACCCACAGACCCCGACCCGCAGACCCTGACCTGCAGATCCTCACCCATGACCCCCGACCCACAGACCCGGACCCAAAGATCCTGACCCACAGACTCCGATCCTAACCCTGACCCAAAGATCCTGACCCACCGACCCTGACCCACAGACCCTGACCCGCAGATCCTGACCCACGACCCCCGACCCACAGACCCTGACCCAAAGATCCTGACCCAAAGATCCTGACCCAAAGATCCTGACCCAAAGATCCTGACCCACAGACCCCGACCCACAGACCCTGATCCTAACCCTGACCCAAAGATCCTGACCCACAGACCCTGACCCACAGACCCCAACCCTGACCCAAAGATCCTGACTCACAGACCCCGACCCTAACCCTGACCCAAAGATCCTGACCCACAGACCCTGACCCACAGACCCCAACCCTGACCCAAAGATCCTGACTCACAGACCCCGACCCTAACCCTGACCCAAAGATCCTGACCCACAGACCCTGACCCAAAGATCCTGACCCACAGACCCTGACCCAAAGACCCTGACCCACAGACCCCGACCCACAGATCCTGACCCACAGACCCTGACCCAAAGATCCTGACCCACAGCCCCCGACCCACAGATCCTGACCCACGACCCCCGACCCACAGACCCTGACTCAAAGATCCTGACCCAAAGATCCTGACCCAAAGACCCTGACCCACAGACCCTGACCCAAAGATCCTGACCCACAGACCCCGACCCTAACCCTGACCCAAAGATCCTGACCCACCGACCCTGATTCACGGACCCTGACCCGCAGATCCTGACCCAAAGATCCTGACCCACAGACCCCGACCCGCAGATCCTGACCAATGACCCCCGACCCACAGACCCTGACCCAAAGATCCTGACCAACAGACCCCGACCCACAGACCCAGACCCTAACCCTGACCCAAAGATCCTGACCGACAGACCCCGACTCTAACCCTGACTCAAAGATCCTGACCCACAGACCCCAACCCTAACCCTGACCCAAAAGATCCTGACCCACAGACCCCGACCCTAACCCTGACCCAAAGATCCTGACCCACAGACCCTGACCCAAAGATCCTGACCCACAGCCCCCGACCCACAGACCCTGACCTGCAGATCCTGACCCACGACCCCCGACCCTAACCCTGACCCAAAGATCCTGACCCACAGCCCCGACCCACAGATCTTGACCCACAGACCCCGACCCTAACCCTGACCCAAAGATCCTGACCCACAGAACATGACCCAAAGATCCTGACCCACAACCCCGACCCACAGACCCAGACCCTAACCCTGACCCAAAGATCCTGACCCACAGACCCCGACCCTAACCCTGACTCAAAGATCCTGACCCACAGATCCTGACCAAAAGACCCTGACTCAAAGATCCTGACCCACAGACCCCGACCCTGACCCAAAGATCCTGATCCACAGATCCTGACCCCCGACCCCCGACCCACAGACCCTGACCCAAAGATCCTGACCCACAGACCCTGACCCGCAGATCCTGACCAACGACCCCCGACCCACATACCCTGACCCAAAGATCCTGACCCACAGACCCCGACCCACAGACCCCGATCAAAACCCTGACCCAAAGATCCTGACCCACAGACCCTGACCCACAGACCCAGACCCTAACCCTGACCCAAAGATCTTGACCCACAGACCCCAACCCTAACCCTGACCCAAAGATCCTGACCCACAGACCCTGACCCTAACCCTGACCCAAAGATCCTGACCCACAGACCCTGACCCACAGACCCTGACCCACAGACCCTGACCCAAAGATCCTGACCCACTGCCCCTGACCCACAGACCCCGACCCACAGATCCTGACCCACAGACCCCGAACCTAACCCTGACTCAAACATCCTGACCCACAGACCCTGACCCAAAGATCCTGACCCACATCCCCGACCCACAGACCCGCAGATCCTGACCCACGACCCCCGACCCACAGACCCTGACCCACAGACCCTGACCCAAACATCCTGACCCACAGACCCCGACCCTAACCCTGACCCAAAGATCCTGACCCACAGACCCTGACCCGCAGATCCTGACCAACAACCCCTGACCCACAGACCCTGACCCAAAGATCCTGACCAACAACCCCTGACCCACAGACCCTGACCCAAAGATCCTGACCCACAGACCCAGACCCTAACCCTGACCCAAAGATCCTGACCCACAGACCCCGACCCTAACCCTGACTCAAAGATCCTGACCCACAGATCCTGACCCAAAGATCCTGACCCACAGACCCTGACCCACAGACCCTGACCCAACGATCCTGACCCAACGATCCTGACTCACAGCCCCTGACCCACAGACCCTGACCTACAGATCCTGACCAACAACCCCTGACCCACAGACCCTGACCCAAAGATCCTGACCCACAGCCCCGACCCACAGACCCTGACCCACAGATCCTGACCCACAGACCCCGACCCTAACCCTGACCCAAAGATCCTGACCCACAGACCCTGACCCACAGACCCTGACCCGAAGATTCTGACCCACAGCCCCCGAACCACAGACCCTGACCTGCAGATCCTGACCCATGACCCCCGACCCACAGATAAAGACCCAAAGATCCTGACCCACAGACTCCGACCCTAACCCAAAGATCCTGACCCACCGACCCTGACCCAAGACCCTGACCCGCAGATCCTGACCCACGACCCCCGACCCACAGACCCTGACCCAAAGATCCTGACCCAAAGATTCTGACCCAAAGATTCTGACCCACAGACCCCGATCCTAACCTTGACCCAAAGATCCTAACCCACAGACCCCGACCCACAGACCCAGACCCTAACCCTGACCCAAAGATCCTGACCCATAGACCCCGACCCTAACCCTGACCCAAAGATCCTGACCCACAGACCTTGACCCACAGACCCCGACCCAAAGATCCTGACCCACAGACCCTGACCCACAGACCCCGACCCTAACCCTGACCCAAAGATCCTGACCCAAAGATCCTGACCCACAGACCCTGACCCACAGACCCTGACCCAAAGGTCCTGACCCACAAACCCCGACCCACAGACCCTGACCCGCAGATCCTGACCAACGACCCCCGACCCTAACCCTGACCCAAAGATCCTGACCCACAGCCCCAACCCACAGACCCCGACCCACAGATTCTGACCCACAGACCCCGACCCTAACCCTGACCCAAAGATCCTGACCCACAGACCCTGACCCAAAGATCCTGACCCACAGACCCCGACCCGCAGACCCTGACCCGCAGATCCTGACCCATGACCCCCGACCCACAGACCCGGACCCAAAGATCCTGACCCACAGACTCTGATCCTAACCCTGACCCAAAGATCCTGACCCACCGACCCTGGCCCACAGACCCTGACCCGCAGATCCTGACCCACGACCCCCGACCCACAGACCCTGACCCAAAGATCCTGACCCAAAGATCCTGACCCAAAGATCCTGACCCAAAGATCCTCACCCACAGACCCCGACCCACAGACCCCGATCCTAACCCTGACCCAAAGATCCTGACCCACAGACCCTGACCCACAGACCCCAACCCTGAGCCAAAGATCCTGACCCACAGACCCCGACCCTAACCCACAGACCCTGACCCAAAGATCCTGACCCACAGACCCTGACCCACAGACCCTGACCCACAGACCCTGACCTGCAGATCCTGACCTGCAGATCCTGACCCCCGACCCTAATCCTTACCCAAAGATCCTGACCCACAGCCCCGACCCAAAGATCCTGACCCACAGCCCCGACCCACAGACCCTGACCCACAGACCCCGACCCACAGATCCTGACCCACAGACCCCGACCCTGACCCAAAGATCCTGACCCACAGACCCTGACCCAAAGATCCTGACCCACAGCCCCCGACCCACAGATCCTGACCCACGACCCCCGACCCACAGACCCTGACTCAAAGATCCTGACCCAAAGATCCTGACCCAAAGACCCTGACCCACAGACCCTGACCCAAAGATCCTGACCCACAGACCCCGACCCTAACCCACCGACCCTGATGCACAGACCCTGACCCGCAGATCCTGACCCAAAGATCCTGACCCAAAGATCCTGACCCACAGACCCCGACCCGCAGATCCTGACCAATGACCCCCGACCCACAGACCCTGACCCAAAGATCCTGACCAACAGACCCCGACCCACAGACCCAGACCCTAACCCTGACCCAAAGATCCTGACCCACAGACCCCGACTCTAACCCTGACTCAAAGATCCTGACCCACAGACCCCAACCCTAACCCTGACCCAAAAGATTCTGACCCACAGACCCCGACCCTAACCCTGACCCAAAGATCCTGACCCACAGACCCTGACCCAAAGATCCTGACCCACAGCCCCCGACCCACAGACCCTGACCCGCAGATCCTGACCCACGACCCCCGACCCTAACCCTGACCCAAAGATCCTGACCCACAGCCCCGACCTACAGATCTTGACCCACAGACCCCGACCCTAACCCTGACCCAAAGATCCTGACCCACAGAACATGACCCAAAGATCCTGACCCACAACCCCGACCCACAGACCCAGACCCTAACCCTGACCCAAAGATCCTGACCCACAGACCCCGACCCTAACCCTGACTCAAAGATCCTGACCCACAGATCCTGACCAAAAGACCCTGACTCAAAGATCCTGACCCACAGACCCCGACCCTGACCCAAAGATCCTGATCCACAGATCCTGACCCCCGACCCCCGACCCACAGACCCTGACCCAAAGATCCTGACCCAAAGATCCTGACCCACAGACCCTGACCCGCAGATCCTGACCAACGACCCCCGACCCACATACCCTGACCCAAAGATCCTGACCCACAGACCCCGACCCACAGACCCCGATCAAAACCCTGACCCAAAGATCCTGACCCACAGACCCTGACCCACAGACCCAGATCCTAACCCTGACCCAAAGATCCTGACCCACAGACCCCAACCCTAACCCTGACCCAAAGATCCTGACCCACAGACCCTGGCCCTAACCCTGACCCAAAGATCCTGACCCACAGACCCTGACCCACAGACCCTGACCCACAGACCCTGACCCAAAGATCCTGACCCACTGCCCCTGACCCACAGACCCCGACCCACAGATCCTGACCCACAGACCCCGAACCTAACCCTGACCCAAACATCCTGACCCACAGACCCTGACCCAAAGATCCTGACCCACATCCCCGACCCACAGACCCGCAGATCCTGACCCACGACCCCCGACCCACAGACCCTGACCCACAGACCCTGACCCAAACATCCTGACCCACAGACCCCGACCCTAACCCTGACCCAAAGATCCTGACCCACAGACCCTGACCCGCAGATCCTGACCAACAACCCCTGACCCACAGACCCTGACCCAAAGATCCTGACCAACAACCCCTGACCCACAGACCCTGACCCAAAGATCCTGACCCACAGACCCAGACCCTAACCCTGACCCAAAGATCCTGACCCACAGACCCCGACCCTAACCCTGACTCAAAGATCCTGACCCACAGATCCTGACCCAAAGATCCTGACCCACAGACCCTGACCCACAGACCCTGACCCAACGATCCTGACCCAACGATCCTGACTCACAGCCCCTGACCTGAAGTAGGAATGGGGATCAGATTATATGGCCATGGTTATGTGTATAGTAGGGCTGATTTAGAATCCCAGCTAAAAAGCCATTTCTAGTTACTATAAAAGAATATTTTGTACGTGACAGGCTGTGGATTGGCAAATGAACACTTCCCCCTTTTAGCAAAACGATCTGTGCCTAGCCTAGCACACTTTTCCTGTCCAGGATGTGTCAAAGGCCAGTCAGCTGATTAAGGAAGTAACCGCAGAGGCAAGGCTTGTGCAATACTTGTGAAACTATATGCTTTGGTAAGCTGCTTGCATTCGTAGAAGTAGGTGAAGGGACAGAATATTTTGTAAAGGAAATGTATCATCTGTGTGCTTGTGACGTAATGTGATAGAGTTATATGTACAATGAATTTCCTGTAAGGAACTCTCTTTGGCGTGTAGACACGAGTCGGGCCAGGAGTGTTCATTCTTGCTAGCTAGAAGAATGAAATAAAAAACTTGCATACCAGAGTTCATTGCACAGCAGTCATTACTGTTATTCTCCTACCTCATTTGGTGCATTGGCCGTAAGGGGGGAATATCGGTGTGACCTGTTGAGGCAGGTGGCACTGTTTTCCACCAGACCTACAAGGAATGGTCCGAGAGGCCAGCCCTGTGGGCTATATCGTAGTCTCAAAAGGCGCCTTCTAGAACTGTTATCTAGGAGACTGCGCTGTGTCCCATTTGGTGGCCTGCTGTGGACGACCTTCGTAGCGTCAAATGGACCTGGGAATCCGAGAAGTAGATAGCTGGAGCTCCAACGGGAACAGGTGAGAGCCTTTTTACTTTTGTTTTTGGATAACAGTAAGACAGCCAGCCAGCCTCTCGACGGATCGAGAGAAGGGAAGCCTGATCACCTTCCGAGAGAGACGTCCGTTCAGATGATTGTGCATCTTTCGGACGAATCCTCAGTCAGTCAGTAATTTTTGGGTGGGAATGTCTGGTATGATTGATGTGTGTATGAGACATCACTTTGTGGTGAAGTGACCGTGTCCTCTTTTAAGTGCGTTTTCTGGCCGGGAGACCGCGTCCAGGCCACTGACCGAGGGAAGCGTTGTCTATTGTCCCTACCTGTGTCGAGGATTCAGACCCCTTACTGAATTCTCATCATTTACCCTACCCTCTGTGTCTGTCTTGGTGTCTGTTAGGTTATAAGAATGGGTGGGAAACATAGTGTTAAATCTCCTCTACAAACCATGATCTCCAACTTTAAGAAGGGATTTTCAAAAGAACTGTAATTTAAAAACTTAGCCCTGAGAAATTTATAACATTGTGTGAGAAAGATTGGCCCTGCTATGGAGCGCGGTGGCCCCCACAGGGAACCCTTGACTTAGAGACCATTGACTGATTATTTGAGAATATTATGTCAGACTTACAGAAACATGACCAAGACGCACCTTCCAGGAGGACTGTTCGTTCGGGTGATTGTGCATCCCTCGAATAAATCCTCAGCCAGCCAGTCAGGAGGAATATCCGTCCAGATGATTGTGCGTCTCTCGGATAAATCCTCAGTCAGTCAGTCAGTCAGTCAGTCATCTAGGAGAAAACGTCCGTCTGGATGATTGTGCATCCTTTGGACAAATGGGAGATAAAGACCTGCAGTGGATAGAAGCCACAGAAAGAGGAACAGTATAGAATTATAGTTAGGACAAGAGTAGTACCACTGACAAAACAAACAAAAGACATATATTCTCAATCCGAAGAGACAGATCTGCCTCCCCCGTATGTAGAGGAAAGGACCTCAGATAGAGACAGGTTAGAGCCATGTCCAAATGCCCCGTCCAGTAAACAAGGGAACTCAAGTAGTTGTTCACCTACATCAGATTCAGCAAGTTTGTCAATGCTAAATCTCAGTAAATATACTCCTGACCGTAGCACTCTGGGTATAGGCAGGACAGAAATAGGGAACTCAGTAGTAGTCCATGGGCTCCCTAATCAAGTGTCCACTTCCACTCTGAGAGATCCTGATGCAAATAGCCGGACCCTTGCCCCGCATCCCTTTGAAGCCCGCATACTGCAAGACATCCCGGGACTGTGGGCAGAAGACAACCTACCAGGATTAACCACACACGTTCCCTCAATCCTTATTGAATTAAAATCAGGAGCCACTCCAGTCAGCCTGAAACAGTACCCAGTCCCTCTAAAAGCCCTAGTAGGAAAACAAAAGTACTTAAACAAATTCCTACACTATGGAATTCTAAAACCCTGTCAGTCTCCCTGGAATACACCTCTACTCCCAGTGCAGAAACCTGAAACAGCTCACTGTCATCCTGTTCAAGACCTCCGAGCGGTCAATCAGGCTGTAATGACCATGCACCCAGCGGTCACTAATGAACTGTTACAATTACTGTGGGAGGCAGGTTATAAGGTGTCCCGGAGAAAGGTGCAATTTTGACAAGAGACTGTAAAGTACCTGGGATTCAGAGTATCACAAGGACAGAGACAATTGGGAGAAGGCAGGAAAGAAGCTGTTTGTCAGATTCCCACCCTGACTACCAGACGGCAAGTACGTGAATTCCTGGGGGTGGCAGGATTCTGCTGAATCTGGATACCGGACTTTGCCATAAAAGCCAGACCCCTCTATGAATCCACAAAGGGGGGAGAAAAGGAACCCTTCCAATGGGGAGAACAGCAAAACAGAGCATTAAGACATTAAGGTCTCCCTAATGCAGACTCTTGCGCTGGGCTTGCCAGATAGCCAAAAAGTCTTCTATTTGTATGTCAGTGAAAAACAAGGAATAGTAGTAGGAGTCCTGGCACAATACTCTGGGTCTTGGCAGCGCCCTGTAGCATACCTTTTAAAACAACTGGACACTGTAGCTCAGAGATGGCCATCCTGCAGAGGGCCATCGCAGTAACAGCCCTCCTTGTGGTCGAAGCTGACCAGTTGTCATTAGGTCAGGAGACTTATGTCCGAGTCCCTCACCAGGTACAGGCATTAATGGATTACAAGGGAAATCACTGGTTCACGACCAGTCGAATGGTTAAATATCAAGCTATGCTGTGTGAAAATCCTCGTATCCACTTAGAGACTGTAAACCCTTTGAACCCAGCCACTCTGCTCCCCACTTCACAAGAACCCCTAACTCATGACAGTTCCGGGTATTGGATATGTAAGCCGACCAGACTTGAAAGACAGCCCCTTGGAAAATCCAAACGTTGAGTACTTTACTGACGGAAGCAGTTTTGTAAAAGATGTTTATCCCCAGATATAGGCCCAGACAATGGCCCTGACTTTGTCCACAAGTGTCTCCAGGAATTAGCAACGGCACCTAAGATTACTTGGAAACTACATACCGCATATAGGCCCCAAAGCTCTGGAAAAGTTGAACGGATGAACCGCACACTCAAGTCACAACTGGCTAAGCTCTGTCAGGAAACCCAAATGGAGTGGACCTTGATGTTGCCCATTGTCTTACTGAGAATTCAGAGTGCCCCAACAAAGAGGACAAATCTGTCCCCTTTTTGAGGTACTGTATGGTAGGCCCCCACCTATCATTAGAGGGATAAGAGGAGACTTGCATCAGATAGGAGGGGTAGTTAACCGTGAACTGATACAGAAACTTGGGGAAAGTATGCAGGACATAGGGAAATGGGTTCAAGAGAAACTTCCCATAAGCTTGTCGAACCCAGTACACCCCTTTAAACCAGGAGATACAGTGTGGGTAAAGGAGTGGAACATAACCCCACTAGGGCCAAAATGGAGAGGTCCTTACATTGTTCTGCTATCTACCCCAACAGCCATTAAGGTAGCCGAGGTGACACCCTGGATACACCACTCCAGGGTAAAGCGAGCTGCTGACCTCACAGACTCCTGGCACAGTACAGTAGACCCCCAAGATCCTTTGAGACTGAGATTGACCAGAGAAATCAGAAGGAAGAACTCCAGCCCTGTGTTCAGCACACCCCTGGAAGCTGCTGAATTTACGCACGGCAGAAGATAGAAAGACTGCAGCCCTGCGGCCAGCACACCCCTGGAAGCTGCTGGCTCAACGCACGGCGGAAGATAACGGATATCTACTAAGCTCTGCTCCAACCACAGCCCGGACGCTGGTTGGTCTACGCACAAGCTGAAGCTTGAGGATATTCATCGGTGTAATGTTTACTAAGATCGTTATAATGAGACTGTTGATAGTCATAATAGTGATACTGACCAGTTTAACAGGGGGGGAGAGTATCTCATGTGACCCTTGTATAAAGACTACCAGAGTAGGATCCGTAACTACCAAGATGTTATTGTGGCACTCTCATTATCAATGCAAGGGCACAGAGACTGGTACTTGCATACATAATGGGACTACCTATTCAATGTGCTCCTTTGAAAATCAGATAACCTGTTATGACCCCACTTATGCACCCTATAAAACCTGGCTAACCGTTCGGAGCTTTAGTTCCACCGGTAGGCTGATAAACCGAACATTGATCACTGACCCCAGCACTGCAGCAAGCCTAATCTTTGATGTGTGTGCTGCCATCAACCTCAACCACTTCCCAAGGGGAGGGTGTGGGGGATTGGAATGGGAGAGAGAGTATTTAAGAAATGATAGGTACATCTGTTCAGGTAAACTGGGACCTAGCTGTGCAGGAGAGGAATGGAATTACTGCCCCAACTGGAGGTGTGTTGCCTGGGGAACATGGGGAATGAAAAATCAGGATGCCATTCTACAATCTTTAGCTGGTTCATCCAGTTGCACAGTGGGAAGTTGCACCCCTGTGAATTTCACCATACATAACCCTGTCCAGTTTTTAGCACAATGGGGAAATAAGTTTGGAGTTCATATTTATGGTAAAGGATCAGACCCCGGTACAATTGTGTATGTCTCACTAGAAACTGAACTAACAAAGAGTGTTAATCATCAGTTATTTCATTCTTTATATGAAGAGCTAGCCACTGGTATGGAAGTGCCCCCTAGCACAAAGAACCTGTTCATTGAATTAGCAGAAAGTGTGGCTGACAATTTACAAGTCACAGATTGCTATGTGTGTGGAGGAACCAACATGGGAGACCAATGGCCTTGGGAAGCCAGGGAAAAAGATTATGATGTGCCATTCAGTGCCACCTCTGAGCAGCCCCCTGAGCGAATAAGGTCAGAATGGCACCTGAAAACGTCAATAATTGGGAAATATTGTATAGCCAGATCGGGTCCCCAGTATAAAACACATGTAGGAGAAATGGCCTGTTTAGGACAACAGTTTTATAATAACACTTCAAAAAGTACATCCTGGTGGAGTGATACAAACGTACCCGTGCCTGACCCACACCCCTTTACCAATTTTACTCATCTAAAAGGGCTATGGGAAAATCTCACCAAAGAATCTAACTGGAAGGCCCCAGAAAACTTGTACTGGATTTGTGGGAATAAAGCCTATTCAGAGCTCCCCCAAGACTGGTCAGGAGCCTGTGTCTTAGGTACATTAAAACCCTCATTTTTCCTTCTTCCACTGGGAAATAGGGAAGAACTGGGAGTCCCTGTGTACATAGGTTCAAAGAGGAAGCGGAGGCCACCGTAGAAAGAAAGGCTGCGACCCATATTATGGCTATGTGGAAATACCAGCCATTAACCCCCCAAGACTAAAAAAAAAAATCTCAGTCACATTGAGCTCTGATCCATTAGAAAGCAGACCTGTATGCTATTTAGTGATGCTTAATCTCGCTCATATTAATCGCTATGATTATGATCAAAGGGGGGAATGAAGTAGGAATGGGGATCAGATTATATGGCCATGGTTATGTGTATAGTAGGGCTGATTTAGAATCCCAGCTAAAAAGCCATTTCTATTTACTATGCTAAGAACATTTTGTACGTGACAGGCTGTGGATTGGCAAATGAACACTTCCCCCTTTTAGCAAAACGATCTGTGCCTAGCCTAGCACACTTTTCCTGTCCAGGATGTGTCAAAGGCCAGTCAGCTGATTAAGGAAGTAACCGCAGAGGCAAGGCTTGTGCAATACTTGTGAAACTATATGCTTTGGTAAGCTGCTTGCATTAGTAGAAGTAGGTGAAGGGACAGAATATTTTGTAAAGGAAATGTATCATCTGTGTGCTTGTGACGTAATGTGATAGAGTTATATGTACAATGAATTTCCTGTAAGGAGGACTCTTTGGCGTGTAGACACGAGTCGGGCCAGGAGTGTTCATTCTTGCTAGCTAGAAGAATGAAATAAAAAACTTGCATACCAGAGTTCATTGCACAGCAGTCATTACTGTTATTCTCCTACCTCAGACCCACAGACCCTGACCTACAGATCCTGACCCACAACCCCGGACCCTAACCCTGACCCAAAGATCCTGACCCACAGCCCCGACCCACAGACCCTGACCCACAGATCCTGACCCACAGACCCCGACCCTAACCCTGACCCAAAGATCCTGACCCACAGACCCTGACCCACAGACCCTGACCCGAAGATTCTGACCCACAGCCCCCGAACCACAGACCCTGACCTGCAGATCCTGACCCATGACCCCCGACCCACAGATAAAGACCCAAAGATCCTGACCCACAGACTCCGACCCTAACCCTGACCCAAAGATCCTGACCCACCGACCCTGACCCAAGACCCTGACCCGCAGATCCTGACCCACGACCCCCGACCCACAGACCCTGACCCAAAGATCCTGACCCAAAGATCCTGACCCACAGACCCCGATCCTAACCCTGACCCAAAGATCCTAACCCACAGACCCCGACCCACAGACCCAGACCCTAACCCTGACCCAAAGATCCTGACCCATAGACCCCGACCCTAACCCTGACCCAAAGATCCTGACCCACAGACCCTGACCCACAGACCCCGACCCAAAGATCCTGACCCACAGACCCTGACCCACAGACCCCGACCCTAACCCTGACCCAAAGATCCTGACCCAAAGATCCTGACCCACAGACCCTGACCCACAGACCCTGACCCAAAGGTCCTGACCCACAAACCCCGACCCACAGACCCTGACCCGCAGATCCTGACCAACGACCTCCGACCCTAACCCTGACCCAAAGATCCTGACCCACAGCCCCAACCCACAGACCCCGACCCACAGATTCTGACCCACAGACCCCGACCCTAACCCTGACCCACAGACCCTGACCCAAAGATCCTGACCCACAGACCCCGACCCGCAGACCCTGACCCGCAGATCCTGACCCATGACCCCCGACCCACAGACCCGGACCCAAAGATCCTGACCCACAGACTCCGATCCTAACCCTGACCCAAAGATCCTGACCCACCGACCCTGGCCCACAGACCCTGACCCGCAGATCCTGACCCACGACCCCCGACCCACAGACCCTGACCCAAAGATCCTGACCCAAAGATCCTGACCCAAAGATCCTGACCCAAAGATCCTCACCCACAGACCCCGACCCACAGACCCCGATCCTAACCCTGACCCAAAGATCCTGCCCCACAGACCCTGACCCACAGACCCCAACCCTGAGCCAAAGATCCTGACCCACAGACCCCGACCCTAACCCACAGACCCTGACCCAAAGATCCTGACCCACAGACCCTGACCCACAGACCCTGACCCACAGACCCTGACCTGCAGATCCTGACCTGCAGATCCTGACCCCCGACCCTAATCCTTACCCAAAGATCCTGACCCACAGCCCCGACCCAAAGATCCTGACCCACAGCCCCGACCCACAGACCCTGACCCACAGACCCCGACCCACAGATCCTGACCCACAGACCCCGACCCTGACCCAAAGATCCTGACCCACAGACCCTGACCCAAAGATCCTGACCCACAGCCCCCGACCCACAGATCCTGACCCACGACCCCCGACCCACAGACCCTGACTCAAAGATCCTGACCCAAAGATCCTGACCCAAAGACCCTGACCCACAGACCCTGACCCAAAGATCCTGACCCACAGACCCCGACCCTAACCCACCGACCCTGATGCACAGACCCTGACCCGCAGATCCTGACCCAAAGATCCTGACCCAAAGATCCTGACCCACAGACCTTGACCCGCAGATCCTGACCAATGACCCCCGACCCACAGACCCTGACCCAAAGATCCTGACCAACAGACCCCGACCCACAGACCCAGACCCTAACCCTGACCCAAAGATCCTGACCCACAGACCCCGACTCTAACCCTGACTCAAAGATCCTGACCCACAGACCCCAACCCTAACCCTGACCCAAAAGATCCTGACCCACAGACCCCGACCCTAACCCTGACCCAAAGATCCTGACCCACAGACCCTGACCCAAAGATCCTGACCCACAGCCCCCGACCCACAGACCCTGACCCGCAGATCCTGACCCACGACCCCCGACCCTAACCCTGACCCAAAGATCCTGACCCACAGCCCCGACCCACAGATCTTGACCCACAGACCCCGACCCTAACCCTGACCCAAAGATCCTGACCCACAGAACATGACCCAAAGATCCTGACCCACAACCCCGACCCACAGACCCAGACCCTAACCCTGACCCAAAGATCCTGACCCACAGACCCCGACCCTAACCCTGACTCAAAGATCCTGACCCACAGATCCTGACCAAAAGACCCTGACCCAAAGATCCTGACCCACAGACCCCGACCCTGACCCAAAGATCCTGATCCACAGATCCTGACCCCCGACCCCCGACCCACAGACCCTGACCCAAAGATCCTGACCCAAAGATCCTGACCCACAGACCCTGACCCACAGACCCTGACCCGCAGATCCTGACCAACGACCCCCGACCCACAGACCCTGACCCAAAGATCCTGACCCACAGACCCCGACCCACAGACCCCGATCAAAACCCTGACCCAAAGATCCTGACCCACAGACCCCGACCCACAGACCCAGACCCTAACCCTGACCCAAAGATCCTGACCCACAGACCCCAACCCTAACCCTGACCCAAAGATCCTGACCCACAGACCCTGACCCTAACCCTGACCCAAAGATCCTGACCCACAGACCCTGATCCACAGACCCTGACCCAAAGATCCTGACCCACTGCCCCTGACCCACAGACCCCGACCCACAGATCCTGACCCACAGACCCCGACCCTAACCCTGACCCAAACATCCTGACCCACAGACCCTGACCCAAAGATCCTGACCCACATCCCCGACCCACAGACCCGCAGATCCTGACCCACGACCCCCGACCCACAGACCCTGACCCAAACATCCTGACCCACAGACCCCGACCCTAACCCTGACCCAAAGATCCTGACCCATGTGATAGAGTTATATGTACAATGAATTTCCTGTAAGGAGGACTCTTTGGCGTGTAGACACGAGTCGGGCCAGGAGTGTTCATTCTTGCTAGCTAGAAGAATGAAATAAAAAACTTGCATACCAGAGTTCATTGCACAGCAGTCATTACTGTTATTCTCCTACCTCAGACCCACAGACCCTGACCTACAGATCCTGACCCACAACCCCGGACCCTAACCCTGACCCAAAGATCCTGACCCACAGCCCCGACCCACAGACCCTGACCCACAGATCCTGACCCACAGACCCCGACCCTAACCCTGACCCAAAGATCCTGACCCACAGACCCTGACCCACAGACCCTGACCCGAAGATTCTGACCCACAGCCCCCGAACCACAGACCCTGACCTGCAGATCCTGACCCATGACCCCCGACCCACAGATAAAGACCCAAAGATCCTGACCCACAGACTCCGACCCTAACCCTGACCCAAAGATCCTGACCCACCGACCCTGACCCAAGACCCTGACCCGCAGATCCTGACCCACGACCCCCGACCCACAGACCCTGACCCAAAGATCCTGACCCAAAGATCCTGACCCACAGACCCCGATCCTAACCCTGACCCAAAGATCCTAACCCACAGACCCCGACCCACAGACCCAGACCCTAACCCTGACCCAAAGATCCTGACCCATAGACCCCGACCCTAACCCTGACCCAAAGATCCTGACCCACAGACCCTGACCCACAGACCCCGACCCAAAGATCCTGACCCACAGACCCTGACCCACAGACCCCGACCCTAACCCTGACCCAAAGATCCTGACCCAAAGATCCTGACCCACAGACCCTGACCCACAGACCCTGACCCAAAGGTCCTGACCCACAAACCCCGACCCACAGACCCTGACCCGCAGATCCTGACCAACGACCTCCGACCCTAACCCTGACCCAAAGATCCTGACCCACAGCCCCAACCCACAGACCCCGACCCACAGATTCTGACCCACAGACCCCGACCCTAACCCTGACCCACAGACCCTGACCCAAAGATCCTGACCCACAGACCCCGACCCGCAGACCCTGACCCGCAGATCCTGACCCATGACCCCCGACCCACAGACCCGGACCCAAAGATCCTGACCCACAGACTCCGATCCTAACCCTGACCCAAAGATCCTGACCCACCGACCCTGGCCCACAGACCCTGACCCGCAGATCCTGACCCACGACCCCCGACCCACAGACCCTGACCCAAAGATCCTGACCCAAAGATCCTGACCCAAAGATCCTGACCCAAAGATCCTCACCCACAGACCCCGACCCACAGACCCCGATCCTAACCCTGACCCAAAGATCCTGCCCCACAGACCCTGACCCACAGACCCCAACCCTGAGCCAAAGATCCTGACCCACAGACCCCGACCCTAACCCACAGACCCTGACCCAAAGATCCTGACCCACAGACCCTGACCCACAGACCCTGACCCACAGACCCTGACCTGCAGATCCTGACCTGCAGATCCTGACCCCCGACCCTAATCCTTACCCAAAGATCCTGACCCACAGCCCCGACCCAAAGATCCTGACCCACAGCCCCGACCCACAGACCCTGACCCACAGACCCCGACCCACAGATCCTGACCCACAGACCCCGACCCTGACCCAAAGATCCTGACCCACAGACCCTGACCCAAAGATCCTGACCCACAGCCCCCGACCCACAGATCCTGACCCACGACCCCCGACCCACAGACCCTGACTCAAAGATCCTGACCCAAAGATCCTGACCCAAAGACCCTGACCCACAGACCCTGACCCAAAGATCCTGACCCACAGACCCCGACCCTAACCCACCGACCCTGATGCACAGACCCTGACCCGCAGATCCTGACCCAAAGATCCTGACCCAAAGATCCTGACCCACAGACCTTGACCCGCAGATCCTGACCAATGACCCCCGACCCACAGACCCTGACCCAAAGATCCTGACCAACAGACCCCGACCCACAGACCCAGACCCTAACCCTGACCCAAAGATCCTGACCCACAGACCCCGACTCTAACCCTGACTCAAAGATCCTGACCCACAGACCCCAACCCTAACCCTGACCCAAAAGATCCTGACCCACAGACCCCGACCCTAACCCTGACCCAAAGATCCTGACCCACAGACCCTGACCCAAAGATCCTGACCCACAGCCCCCGACCCACAGACCCTGACCCGCAGATCCTGACCCACGACCCCCGACCCTAACCCTGACCCAAAGATCCTGACCCACAGCCCCGACCCACAGATCTTGACCCACAGACCCCGACCCTAACCCTGACCCAAAGATCCTGACCCACAGAACATGACCCAAAGATCCTGACCCACAACCCCGACCCACAGACCCAGACCCTAACCCTGACCCAAAGATCCTGACCCACAGACCCCGACCCTAACCCTGACTCAAAGATCCTGACCCACAGATCCTGACCAAAAGACCCTGACCCAAAGATCCTGACCCACAGACCCCGACCCTGACCCAAAGATCCTGATCCACAGATCCTGACCCCCGACCCCCGACCCACAGACCCTGACCCAAAGATCCTGACCCAAAGATCCTGACCCACAGACCCTGACCCACAGACCCTGACCCGCAGATCCTGACCAACGACCCCCGACCCACAGACCCTGACCCAAAGATCCTGACCCACAGACCCCGACCCACAGACCCCGATCAAAACCCTGACCCAAAGATCCTGACCCACAGACCCCGACCCACAGACCCAGACCCTAACCCTGACCCAAAGATCCTGACCCACAGACCCCAACCCTAACCCTGACCCAAAGATCCTGACCCACAGACCCTGACCCTAACCCTGACCCAAAGATCCTGACCCACAGACCCTGATCCACAGACCCTGACCCAAAGATCCTGACCCACTGCCCCTGACCCACAGACCCCGACCCACAGATCCTGACCCACAGACCCCGACCCTAACCCTGACCCAAACATCCTGACCCACAGACCCTGACCCAAAGATCCTGACCCACATCCCCGACCCACAGACCCGCAGATCCTGACCCACGACCCACGACCCACAGACCCTGACCCAAACATCCTGACCCACAGACCCCGACCCTAACCCTGACCCAAAGATCCTGACCCACAGACCCTGACCCGCAGATCCTGACCAACAACCCCTGACCCACAGACCCTGACCCAAAGATCCTGACTCACAGACCCAGACCCTAACCCTGACCCAAAGATCCTGACCCACAGACCCCGACCCTAACCCTGACTCAAAGATCCTGACCCACAGACCCCAACCCTAACCCTGACCCAAAGATCCTGACCCACAGACCCTGACCCACAGACCCTAACCCTGACCCAAAGATCCTGACCCAAAGATCCTGACCCACAGACCCTGACCCACAGACCCTGACCCAACGATCCTGACCCAATGATCCTGACCCAACGATCCTGACCCACAGCCCCCGATCCACAGACCCAGACCCTAATTCTGACTCAAAGATCCTGACCCATAGACCCCGACCCTAACCCTGACCCAAAGATCCTGACCCACAGACCCTGACCCACAGACCCCGACCCAAAGATCCTGACCCACAGACCCTGACCCACAGACCCCGACCCTAACCCTGACCCAAAGATCCTGACCCAAAGATCCTGACCCACAGACCCTGACCCACAGACCCTGACCCACAGACCCTAACCCACAGCCCACAGACCCTGACCCGCAGATCCTGACCTGCAGATCCTGACCCCCGACCCTAATCCTTACCCAAAGATCCTGACCCACAGCCCAGACCCACAGACCCTGACCCACAGACCCCGACCCACAGATCCTGACCCACAGACCCTGACCCAAAGATCCTGACCCACAGCCCCCGACCCACAGATCCTGACCCACGACCCCCGACCCACAGACCCTGACTCAAAGATCCTGACCCAAAGATCCTGACCCAAAGACCCTGACCCACAGACCCTGACCCAAAGATCCTGACCCACAGACCCCGACCCTAACCCTGACCCAAAGATCCTGACCCACTGACCCTGATGCACAGACCCTGACCCGCAGATCCTGACCCAAAGATCCTGACCCAAAGATCCTGACCCACAGACACCGACCCGCAGATCCTGACCAATGACCCCCGACCCACAGACCCTGACCCAAAGATCCTGACAAACAGACCCCAACCCACAGACCCAGACCCTAACCCTGACCCAAAGATCCTGACCCACAGACCCCGACTCTAACCCTGACTCAAAGATCCTGACCCACAGACCCCGACCCTGACCCAAAGATCCTGATCCACAGATCCTGACCCCCGACCCACAGACCCTGACCCAAAGATCCTGACCCAAAGATCCTGACCCACAGACCCTGACCCTAACCCTGACCCAAAGATCCTGACCCACAGACCCTGACCCACAGACCCTGACCCAAAGCTCCTGACCCACTGCCCCTGACCCACAGACCCCGACCCACAGATCCTGACCCACAGACCCCGACCCTAACCCTGACCCAAACATCCTGACCCACAGACCCTGACCCCCAGACCCGCAGATCCTGACCCACGACCCCCGACCCACAGACCCTGACCCACAGACCCTGACCCAAACATCCTGACCCACAGACCCCGACCCTAACCCTGACCCAAAGATCCTGACCCACAGACCCTGACCCGCAGATCCTGACCAACAACCCCTGACCCACAGACCCTGACCCAAAGATCCTGACCCACCGACCCTGACGCACAGACCCTGACCCGCAGATCCTGACCCAAAGATCCTGACCCAAAGATCCTGACCCACAGACCCCGACCCGCAGATCCTGACCAATGACCCCCGACCCACAGACCCTGACCCAAAGATCCTGACCAACAGACCCCGACCCACAGACCCAGACCCTAACCCTGACCCAAAGATCCTGACCCACAGACCCCGACTCTAACCCTGACTCAAAGATCCTGACCCACAGACCCCAACCCTAACCCTGACCCAAAAGATCCTGACCCACAGACCCCGACCCTAACCCTGACCCAAAGATCCTGACCCACAGACCCTGACCCAAAGATCCTGACCCACAGCCCCCGACCCACAGCCCCTGACCCGCAGATCCTGACCCACGACCCCCGACCCTAACCCTGACCCATAGATCCTGACCCACAGCCCCGACCCACAGATCTTGACCCACAGACCCCGACCCTAACCCTGACCCAAAGATCCTGACCCACAAAATATGACCCAAAGATCCTGACCCACAACCCCCGACCCACAGACCCAGACCCTAACCCTGACCCAAAGATCCTGACCCACAGACCCCGACCCTAACCCTGACTCAAAGATCCTGACCAAAAGACCCTGACCCAAAGATCCTGACCCACAGACCCCGACCCTGACCCAAAGATCCTGATCCAGAGATCCTGACCCATGACCTCCGACCCACAGACCCTGACCCAAAGATCCTGACCCACAGACCCCGACCCACAGACCCCGATCAAAACCCTGACCCAAAGATCCTGACCCACAGACCCCGACCCACAGACCCAGACCCTAACCCTGACCCACAGACCCCAACCCTAACCCTGACCCAAAGATCCTGACCCACAGACCCTGACCCTAACCCTGACCCAAAGATCCTGACCCACAGACCCTGACCCATAGACCCTGACCCAAAGATCCTGACCCACTGCCCCTGACCCACAGACACTGACCCGCAGATCCTGACCCACGACCCCCGACCCACAGACCCTGACCCAAAGTTCCTGACCCACAGCCCTGACCCACAGACCCCGACCCGAAGATCCTAACCCACAGCCCCGACCCACAGACCCTGACCCAAAGATCCTGACCCACAGCCCCGACCCAAAGATCCTGACCCACAGCCCCGACCCACAGACCCTGACCCACAGACCCCAACCCACAGACCCTGACCCAAAGATCCTGACCCACAGACCCCGACCCGCAGATCCCGACCCACAGACCCCGACCCGCAGATCCTGACCCCTATCCTAATTCTGACCCAAAAATCCTGACCCACAGACTCCGACCCTAACCCTGACCAAAAAAAGATCCTGACCCACAGACCCCGACCTTAACCCTGACCCTAACCTGACCCAAAGATCCTGACCCACAGACCCAGACCCCAACCCCGATCCTAACCCTGACCTGCAGATCCTGACCCACAGACCCGGACCCAAAGAACCTGACCCTAACCCTGACTCACAGATCCTGACCTACAGACCCCGACCCACAGATCCTGACCTGCAAATCCTGACCCCCGACCCACAGACCCCGACCGTGACCCTAACCCTGACCCAAAGATCCTGACCCACAGACCCCAACCCTGACCCACAGACCCTGACCCTGACCCAAAGATCCTGACCCACAGACCCCAACCCTGACCCACAGACCCTGACCCTAACCCTGACCCAAAGATCCTGACCCACAGACCCCGACCATGATCCACAGGCCCCAACCCGCAGATCCTGACCCACGACCCCCGACCCACAGACCGCGATCCCGATCCTAACCCTGACCCAAAGATCCTGACCCACATACCCCGACCCGCAGAACCTGACCCACAGACCCCGACCCTAACCCTGACCCAAAGATCCTGACCCACAGCCCCCGACCCTAACCCTGACCCACAGACGCTGACCCAAAGATCCTGACCCACAGACCCTGACCCAAAGATCCAGACCCACAGCCCCCGACCCATAGACCCTGACCCGCAGATCCTGACCCACGAACCCCAACCCACAGACCCTGACCCAAACATTCTGACCCACAGTCCCTGACCCACAGACCCTGACCCAAAGATCCTGACCCACAGACCCCGACCCAAAGACCCTGACCCAAAGATCCTGACCCACTGACCCTGGCCCACAGACCCTGACCCACGACCCCCGACCCACAGACCCTGACCCAAAGATCCTGACCCAAAGATCCTGACCCAAAGATCCTGACCCACAGACCCCAACCCACAGACCCTGACCCACAGATCCTGACCAACGACCCCCAACCCACAGACCCTGACCCACAGACCCCGACACTAACCCTGACCCAAAGATCCTGACCCACAGACCCCGACCCTAACCCTGACCCAAAGATCCTGACCCACAGACCCTGACCCAAAGATCCTGACCCACAGCCCTTGACCCACAGCCCCTGACCCGCAGATCCTGACCCACGACCCACAACCCCCGACCCGAACCCTGACCCAAAGATCCTGACCTACAGCCCCGACCCACAGACCCTGACCCGCAGATCCTGACCCACGACCCACAACCCCCGACCCGAACCCTGACCCAAAGATCCTGACCCACAGCCCTGACCCACAGACCCTGACCCAAAGATCCTGACCCACAGACCCTGACCCTAACCCTGACCCAAAGATCCTTACCCACTGACCCTGACCCACAGACCCTGACCCCCGACCCACAGACCCTGACCCAAAGATCCTGAACCACAGACCCCGACCCAAAGACCCTGACCCAAAGATCCTGACCCTGGCCCACAGACCCTGACCCACGACCCCCGACCCACAGACCCTGACCCAAAGATCCTGACCCAAAGATCCTGACCCAAAGATCCTGACCCAAAGATCCTGACCCACAGACCCCAACCCACAGACCCTGACCCACAGATCCTGACCAACGACCCCCAACCCACAGACCCTGACCCACAGACCCCGACACTAACCCTGACCCAAAGATCCTGACCCACAGACCCCGACCCTAACCCTGACCCAAAGATCCTGACCCACAGACCCTGACCCAAAGATCCTGACCCACAGCCCTTGACCCACAGCCCCTGACCCGCAGATCCTGACCCACGACCCACAACCCCCGACCCGAACCCTGACCCAAAGATCCTGACCTACAGCCCCGACCCACAGACCCTGACCCGCAGATCCTGACCCACGACCCACAACCCCCGACCCGAACCCTGACCCAAAGATCCTGACCCACAGCCCTGACCCACAGACCCTGACCCAAAGATCCTAACCCACAGACCCTGACCCTAACCCTGACCCAAAGATCCTGACCCACTGACCCTGACCCACAGACCCTGACCCCCGACCCACAGACCCTGACCCAAAGATCCTGAACCACAGACCCTGACCCTAACCCTGACCCAAAGATCCTGACCCACTGACCCTGACCCACAGACCCTGACCGCCGACCCACAGACCCTGACCCAAAGATCCTGAACCACAGCCCCGACCCAAAGATCCTGACCCACAGCCCCGACCCACAGACCCTGACCCACAGACCCCAACCCACAGACCCTGACCCACAGACCCCAACCCACAGACCCTGACCCAAAGATCCTGACCCACAGCCCCGACCCACAGACCCCAACCCACAGACCCTGACCCAAAGATCCTGACCCACAGACCCCTACCCGCAGATCTTGACCCACGACCCCCGACCCCTATCTTAACCCTGACCCAAAGATCCTGACCCACAGACCCCGACCCACAGACCCTGACCCTAACCCTGACTCACAGATCCTGACCCACATACTCGACCCGCAGATCCTGACCTGCAGATCCTGACCCATGACCCCCCGACCCACAGACCCCGACCGTGACCCTAACCCAAAGATCCTGACCCACAGACCCCAACCCTGACCCACAGACCCTGACCCTAACCCTGACCCAAAGATCCTGACCCACAGACCCTGGCCCTAACCCTGCCCCAAAGATCCTGACCCACAGACCCCGACCCTGACCCACAGGCCCCGGCCCGCAGATCCTGACCCACGACCCCCAACCCACAGACCGTGACCCCTAACCTAACCCTGACCCAAAGATCCTGACCCACAGACCCCAACCCTGATCCACAGGCCCCAACCCGCAGATCCTGACCCACGACCCCCGACCCACAGACCGCGACCCCCCGATCCTAACCCTGACCCAAAGATCCTGACCCACAGACCCCAACCCTGACCCACATACCCCGACCCGCAGAACCTGACCAACAGACCCCGACCCCGATCCTAACCCTGACCCAAAGATCCTGACCCACAGCTCCTGACCCACAGACCCTGACCCAAAGATCCTGACCCACAGACCCCAACCCTAACCCTGACCCAAAAATCCTAACCCACAGACCCTGACCCAAAGATCCGGACCCACAGCCCCCGACCCATAGACCCTGACCCGCAGATCCTGACCCACGACCCCCGACCCACAGACCCTGACCCAAACATTCTGACCCACAGACCCTGACCCAAAGATCCTGACCCACAGACCCCGACCCTAACCCTGACCCAAAGATCCTTACCCACTGACCCTGACCCACGACCCCCGACCCACAGACCCTGACCCAAAGATCCTTACCCACTGACCCTGACCCACGACCCCCGACCCACAGACCCTGACCCAAAGATCCTGACCCACAGCCCCGACCCAAAGATCCTGACCCACAGCCCCGACCCACAGACCCTGACCCACAGACCCCAACCCACAGACCCTGACCCACAGACCCCAACCCACAGACCCTGACCCACAGCCCCGACCCACAGACCCCAACCCACAGACCCTGACCCAAAGATCCTGACCCACAGACCCCTACCCGCAGATCCTGACCCACGACCCCCGACCCCTATCTTAACCCTGACCCAAAGATCCTGACCCACAGACCCCGACCCACAGACCCTGACCCTAACCCTGACTCACAGATCCTGACCCACAGACCCCGACCTGCAGATCCTGACCCATGACCCCCCGACCCACAGACCCCGACCGTGACCCTAACCCAAAGATCCTGACCCACAGACCCCAACCCTGACCCACAGACCCTGACCCTAACCCTGACCCAAAGATCCTGACCCACAGACCCTGGCCCTAACCCTGCCCCAAAGATCCTGACCCACAGACCCCGACCCTGACCCACAGGCCCCGACCCGCAGATCCTGACCCACGACCCCCAACCCACAGACCGTGACCCCGATCCTAACTCTTAACCAAAGATCCTGACTAGGGATGAGCTTCGTGTTCGAGTCGAACCCATGTTCGACTCGAACATCGGCTGTTCGACCGTCCGTCGAATTGCGAACGATATGGGCCGTTCGCGCCAAATTCGTGTGGCGCGTCACGGCCCATAATTCACTGCGGCATCGCAGTGCATTGCTGGCTGATGATTGGCCAAGCATGCACTATGACCCGCATGCTTGGCCAATCACAGCGCCGTCAGTAGAGAGAGCTGTAATTGGCCAAAGCCAGGGTGGCTTTGGCCAATTATGGCTCAGGGGATTTAGTACACACCCCACACTATATAAGGCCGCCTGCACGGCGGCCCTGTGTAGTGTGTGTTCCGGTGTGCTGAGCGATAGAGAGAGAGAGAGACAGTGTCATTTGATTTGAGTTAGATAGATTAGGCAGAACAGTCAGTCAGTTAGCTGCACTTACAGTGTATTGTGTATATATATGCATCCCAGGTGTTGCATATATATATATACACTGTATTCAGTTTAGCTAGATCCGTTCCTGTTATCTTCTATCTAGACTATTTACATTCAGTGCAGTGTGTCCTGCTCACAGTGTTCAGCTAGATCCGTTCCTGCTATTTACATTCAGTACAGTGCTTCCTGCTCACAGTGTTCAGCTAGATCCGTTCCTGCTATTTACATTCAGTGCAGTGCGTGCTGCTCACAGTGTTCAGCTAGATCCGTTCCTGCTATTTACATTCAGTGCAGTGCGTCCTGCTCACAGTGTTCAGCTAGATCCGTTCCTGCTATTTACATTCAGTGCAGTGCGTGCTGCTCACAGTGTTCAGCTAGATCCGTTCCTGCTATTTACATTCAGTGCAGTGCGTGCTGCTCACAGTGTTCAGCTAGATCCGTTCCTGCTATTTACATTCAGTGCAGTGCGTGCTGCTCACAGTGTTTAGCTACATCCGTTCCTGCTGTTTACATTCAGTGCAGTGCGTCCTGCTCACAGTGTTCAGCTAGATCCGTTCCTGCTATTTACATTCAGTGCAGTGCGTCCTGCTCACAGTGTTTAGCTAGATCCGTTCCTGCTATTTACATTCAGTGCAGTGCGTCCTGCTCACAGTGTTCAGCTAGATCCGTTCCTGCTATATACATTTAGTGCAGTACGTCCTGCTCACAGTGTTCAGCTAGATCCGTTCCTGTTATCTTCCTACTGACAGGCAGGCTTGTCTGGTTACAGTATATAAAGCTACCTGAAGAAAATTACAGGTGTTCTTTTTGATCCTATTAGTACCACGGTCAGGCAGCTAGACTATTTACATTTAGTACAGTGTGTCCTGCTCACAGTGTTCAGCTAGATCCGTTCCTGCTATATACATTTAGTGCAGTACGTCCTGCTCACAGTGTTCAGCTAGATCCGTTCCTGCTATTTACATTCAGTGCAGTGCGTGCTGCTCACAGTGTTCAGCTAGATCCGTTCCTGCTATTTACATTCAGTGCAGTGCGTCCTGCTCACAGTGTTCAGCTAGATCCGTTCCTGCTATTTACATTCAGTGCAGTGCGTCCTGCTCACAGTGTTCAGCTAGATCCGTTCCTGCTATTTACATTCAGTGCAGTGCGTGCTGCTCACAGTGTTCAGCTAGATCCGTTCCTGCTATTTACATTCAGTGCAGTGCGTCCTGCTCACAGTGTTCAGCTAGATCCGTTCCTGCTATTTACATTCAGTGCAGTGCGTCCTGCTCACAGTGTTCAGCTAGATCCGTTCCTGCTATTTACATTCAGTGCAGTGCGTCCTGCTCACAGTGTTCAGCTAGATCCGTTCCTGTTATCTTCCTACTGACAGGCAGGCTTGTCTGGTTACAGTATATAAAGCTACCTGAAGAAAATTACAGGTGTTCTTTTTGATCCTATTAGTACCACGGTCAGGCAGCTAGACTATTTACATTTAGTGCAGTACGTCCTGCTCACAGTGTTCAGCTAGATCCGTTCCTGCTATTTACATTCAGTGCAGTGCGTGCTGCTCACAGTGTTCAGCTAGATCCGTTCCTGCTATTTACATTCAGTGCAGTGCGTCCTGCTCACAGTGTTCAGCTAGATCCGTTCCTGCTATTTACATTCAGTGCAGTGCGTCCTGCTCACAGTGTTCAGCTAGATCCGTTCCTGCTATTTACATTCAGTGCAGTGCGTGCTGCTCACAGTGTTCAGCTAGATCCGTTCCTGCTATTTACATTCAGTGCAGTGCGTCCTGCTCACAGTGTTCAGCTAGATCCGTTCCTGCTATTTACATTCAGTGCAGTGCGTCCTGCTCACAGTGTTCAGCTAGATCCGTTCCTGCTATTTACATTCAGTGCAGTGCGTCCTGCTCACAGTGTTTAGCTAGATCCGTTCCTGCTATTTACATTCAGTGCAGTGCGTCCTGCTCACAGTGTTCAGCTAGATCCGTTCCTGCTATTTACATTCAGTGCAGTGCGTCCTGCTCACAGTGTTCAGCTAGATCCGTTCCTGTTATCTTCCTACTGACAGGCAGGCTTGTCTGGTTACAGTATATAAAGCTACCTGAAGAAAATTACAGGTGTTCTTTTTGATCCTATTAGTACCACGGTCAGGCAGCTAGACTATTTACATTTAGTACAGTGTGTCCTGCTCACAGTGTTCAGCTAGATCCGTTCCTGCTATTTACATTCAGTGCAGTGCGTCCTGCTCACAGTGTTCAGCTAGATCCGTTCCTGCTATATACATTTAGTGCAGTACGTCCTGCTCACAGTGTTCAGCTAGATCCGTTCCTGTTATCTTCCTACTGACAGGCAGGCTTGTCTGGTTACAGTATATAAAGCTACCTGAAGAAAATTACAGGTGTTCTTTTTGATCCTATTAGTACCACGGTCAGGCAGCTAGACTATTTACATTTAGTACAGTGTGTCCTGCTCACAGTGTTCAGCTAGATCCGTTCCTGTTATTTACATTCAGTGCAGTGCGTCCTGCTCACAGTGTTCAGCTAGATCCGTTCCTGTTATTTACATTCAGTGCAGTGCGTCCTGCTCACAGTGTTCAGCTAGATCCGTTCCTGCTGATTACATTCAGTGCAGTGCGTGCTGCTCACAGTGTTCAGCTAGATCCGTTCCTGCTATTTACATTCAGTGCAGTGCGTCCTGCTCACAGTGTTCAGCTAGATCCGTTCCTGCTATTTACATTCAGTGCAGTGCGTCCTGCTCACAGTGTTTAGCTAGATCCGTTCCTGCTATTTACATTCAGTGCAGTGCGTCCTGCTCACAGTGTTCAGCTAGATCCGTTCCTGTTATCTTCCTACTGACAGGCAGGCTTGTCTGGTTACAGTATATAAAGCTACCTGAAGAAAATTACAGGTGTTCTATCCCAGCTTAGTGCAGCTACAGGCCATTAGTATGTCTGGAAGGCCAAGAAGGAGAGGCAGACAGTCACAAGCCAATAAGAGAGGGCAAGCAGGCTCTGTGTCTAGTGCTGGTCGTGGAGACGGTGCATCCTCATCAGCACGTGGCCATGGGACACGCTTGGCCTTTTTTTCGGCAGCTGGCCGTGTTGAGCCGCAACATGCGGAAGACTTGGTCGAGTGGATGACCAAGCCGTCCTCATCCTCCTCATCCTCTCTCACCCATGCCCAGGGTGCTTTGTCTGGCAAAGCAGCGGCCTCTTCCCTCAGCTCAATGTCATCAGTGACTCCTTCCCTAGCCCCACCATGTCCTCCTGAGGATTCCCTCGAACTGTTTGACCACAGTGTTGGGTACATGCTCCAGGAGGATGCCCAGCGTTTGGAAGGCTCTGATGATGATACTGAGCTCAATGAAGGCAGTAACATGAGCACGGACAGAGGGGGTGCCCAAGAAGGACAGCAATCTGGCAGTCATGCTCCCCCTGCTGCAGCATACTGCCAGGTTTGCTCCAGTGATGAGGAGGGAGGGGATGATGAGGTCACTGACTCAACGTGGGTGCCTGATAGGAGAGAGGAGGAGGAGGAGGAGGAGGAGGAGGTGGCACATCACCAACTAGGCAGGATGCCCTCCAGGGGCCAGCCTAAGGGCAGCACATTGACTGCATCACACCCCAAAGCTCCACATGTGCAGGGCGCTGCAGTCTCTGCGCGTTATTCAAAAAGTTCTTTGGTGTGGGCCTTTTTTGAGACGAGTGCATCAGATCGCACCGCTGCTATTTGCAATATATGTCTCAAGCGTATCTCGCGTGGCCAAAACATCTCCCGCTTGGGTACCACATGCTTGACCAGACATATGTTGACCTGCCATGCAGTTCGTTGGCAAGCGTATCTAAAAGACCCACACCAAAGAACAAAGACGATCTCTCCTTGCTCCTCATCAGCTGAGATTTCCAACCCCACTAGACCTTC
Organism: Lithobates clamitans; assembly: GCA_037952925.1. Lineage (NCBI taxonomy): Eukaryota > Metazoa > Chordata > Amphibia > Anura > Ranidae > Lithobates > Lithobates clamitans. Next base: position 75,957 of record JBBGZY010003084.1, read on the forward strand.
AGTCCTCTCTGCGACCTGCAGTGAGAGGAATGAAGGTGTAGAATTAGGTGTGTCACAGCCAAGTACTTATGGGCAATCTGCTTTGGGTACACCGACGTCAGATTGTACCAGGCAAATTTCCCTGCCCCAGCTGCTGCACCGCCGAAAGAAGTTTGCTCCCAGCCATCCACATGCCCAGCGGTTGAATGCTAGCTTGGCAAAATTGCTAGCACTTCAACTGCTGCCTTTTCAGTTGGTAGACTCTGCCCCCTTCCGTGAGTTTGTGGAATGTGCGGTTCCTCAGTGGCAGGTACCCAAACGCCACTTTTTCTCACGGAAGGCGATTCCGGCTCTCTACCGGCATGTGGAAGGCAATGTCCATGCCTCGCTGGACAGGGCGGTCAGCGGTAAGGTGCATATTACCGCTGACTCATGGTCCAGCAGGCATGGACAGGGACGTTACTTAAGTTTCACGGCGCATTGGGTGACTCTGCTGGCAGCTGGGAAGGATGCAGGACAAGGTGCAGTAGTGTTGGAGGTTGTTCCGCCACCACGCCTCCAAAATGCTGATTGTGACACACCTCTCTCCTCCACCCCCTCCTCTTCTTCTTCCTCCATGGCCTCTTCCTCGGAACCAGCGGTGCTCCGTAGGCGTTCAAGGGGCTACGCAAGTACGCAGGCCAAAAGATGCCATGCGGTGCTTGAGCTGGTGTGCTTGGGGGACAGGAGCCACACTGGGGCAGAGGTTCTGTCAGCTCTGCAGGGGCAGGTTCAGAGGTGGTTGACGCCACGCCAACTTAAGGCAGGAATGGTGGTTTGCGACAATGGCACCAACCTCCTCTCTGCCCTCCGACAGGGACAACTGACCCATGTGCCCTGTTTGGCTCACGTCCTTAACTTGGTGGTGCAGCGGTTCTTGGGCAGGTACCCGGGCTTACAGGATGTCCTGAGGCAGGCCAGGAAAGTCTCTGTGCATTTCCGCCGGTCATATAATGCCAGTGCTCGGCTGACGGACCTCCAAAAGGAGTTTAACCTGCCCAAGAACCGCCTAATCTGTGACATGCCCACCAGGTGGAACTCGACGTTGGCCATGCTGCAGCGGCTGCACACGCAGCAGAGGGCCATCAATGAGTACCTGTGCGACTATGGCACCAGGACAGGGTCAGGGGACCTTGGTTTTTTTTCCCCACGCCAGTGGGCCATGATCAGGGATGCATGCACTGTCCTGTCACCATTCGAGGAGGCCACGAGGATGGTGAGCACTGACAGTGCATGCATCAGTGACACTGTCCCCCTTGTCCACCTGTTGGAGCACACGCTGCGTGGGATAATGGACAGGGCACTTGAGGCAGAACAGAGGCAGGAAGAGGAGGACTTCCTTAGCTCTCAAGGCCCCCTTTATCCAGACAGTGTTCCTGCGTGCCCGCCGATCACACAGGAAGAGGACGAGGAGGAGGAGGAGGAGGAGGAGGAGGAGGAAGATTGTGTCAGTATGGAGGTGGAGCCTGGCACTCAGCATCAGCAGTCTTTAAGGGATCAGTCCCAAGGAACACATGGACTTGTACGTGGCTGGGAGGAGGTGGCTGCGGACGTTGTTGTCCTTAGTGACCCAGAGGACTCCGGACCGAATGCCTCAGCAAACCTACGCTGCATGGCCTCCCTGATCCTGCAAAGCCTGCGTAAGGATCCTCGTATTCGTGGTATCAAGGAGAAGGACCAATACTGGCTGGCAACCCTCCTTGATCCACGTTACAAGGGTAAGGTTGCGGACCTTATCTTGCCATCGCAGAGGGAGCAGAGGATGAAACATCTTCGGGAGGCCTTGCAGAAAGGTCTGTGCAACGCGTTCCCAGAGACTGGGAGGTTACAAACTCCTGTTTCTGGACAACGTGTTGCTGAGGCTTCGGTCAGTCAAAGAAGGAGCGGTGGAGAAGGTGGCCGTCTGACCGATGCGTTCAGACAATTTTTTGGTCCGCAGCCCCAAGGTATGATCGGTTCCAGCAACCATCGCCAGCGTCTGTTTTACATGGTGCAGGAATACCTAGGGGCAAGATCAGACTTGGACACCTTTCCCACCGAAAATCCTCTGGGTTACTGGGTCTTGAGGATGGATCACTGGCCAGAGCTTGCACAGTATGCAATTGAGCTACTGGCCTGTCCTGCATCCAGCGTTCTTTCGGAACGCACATTCAGTGCTGCTGGAGGCGTGGTAACCGATCACAGGGTGCGTCTGTCCACCGACTCGGTCGATCGGCTGACCTTCATAAAAATGAATCAGTCTTGGATCACCACCAGCTACCAAGCACCTGATGCAGATGTAACCGAATAATTTTTTTTGAAATCTCAGATCCCTTCAAAGACTGCCTATGCTGATGCTGAGTGACTATCCCTGAGTAATTATCCTCTTCCTCCTCAATCATCACGCTGATAGCTTGTAAGAACATTTTTGGTTCTGGGCGCCACCACCAGTGCCTAAGGCACAATTTTTCAGCCCCTGTTTAACAGGGGCGTGTAATTACAATTTTTGATGTAATACTTTGCAGCAGGGCTCGTTCCTGCATTCCAACTAGAGTGTCTGTGAGGGGTTGCAGTGTTGTGGCACCAGCACCAGTGCCTAAGACCCAATTTTTCAGCCCCTGTCTAACAGGGGCGTGTAATTACAATTTTTGATGCAATACTTTGCAGCAGGGCTTGTTCCTGCATTCCAACTAGAGTGTCTGTGAGGGGTTGCAGTGTTGTGGCACCAGCACCAGTGCCTAAGACCCAATTTTTCTGCCCCTGTCTAACAGGGGCGTGTAATTACAATTTTTGATGCAATACTTTGCAGCAGGGCTTGTTCCTGCATTCCAACTAGAGTGTCTGTGAGGGGTTGCAGTGTTGTGGCACCAGCACCAGTGCCTAAGACCCAATTTTTCTGCCCCTGTCTAACAGGGGCGTGTAATTACAATTTTTGATGCAATACTTTGCAGCAGGGCTTGTTCCTGCGTTTCAACTAGAGTGTCTGTGAGGGGTTGCAGTGTTGTGGCACCAGCACCAGTGCCTAAGACCCAATTTTTCAGCCCCTGTCTAACAGGGGCGTGTAATTACAATTTTTGATGCAATACTTTGCAGCAGGGCTCGTTCCTGCGTTCCAACTAGAGTGTCTGTGAGGGGTTGCAGTGTTGTGGCACCAGCACCAGTGCCTAAGGCCTAATTTTTCAGCTCCTGTTCAACAGGAGCATGTAATTACAATTCTTGATCTAATATTTCACAGCAGGGCCCTGTGAGGGCTTACAGTGTTTTGGCCACAGCAACACCTAAGGCCCAAATTTCTGCTGAGTATATAGGGTAGGACCCTACTTTCAAACATCTAACTTACAAACGACTCCTACTTGCAAACGGAAGGAGACAACAGGAAGTGAGATGAAATCTACCCCTAAGGAAGGGAAATTCTCTCCTGTAAGAGTTAATATGGGAAAACAATTTTTCCTTTCCACTGATGCTTTCCAATCCTTGTTCCACAAAAAAACACAAATTTTCAAAAAACATTTTTCATTGGGACAAAAAAGTGAGGTGAAATCTTCTGAAGAGGAGGAAAGACGCAAAACAAATGTCACAGGGGTGATAACCCTTCCCTATGTTTTCCAAAAAGCTTAGAAAAGATTTTTTGGCTGGAGCTAAACACATTAAAAATGTTCAAAATTACAAACAGATTCTACTTAACAACAAACCTACAGTCCCTGTCTTGTTTGCACCGCCTGAATACTGCTGTTCAGAGTATATAGGGACCTTTCCTTATTTTAATTTGGGTGCGGGGTTCCCCTTAATATCCATACAAGACCCAAAGGGCCTGGTAATGGACTGGGGGGTACCCATGCCGTTTGTCTCACTGATTTTCATCCATATTGCCAGGACCCGACATGACATTAAACCCGCAAGCAGTTTTAAATGAGATTTTTTCCTTTAAAAATGACATTTGGTGCAGGGACTGTTCTAAACATGGGAAACACGCGTCACTTTACAGGCATACTATAGACACCCCCCAGGTACGATATTTAAAGGAATATTTCACTTTTTTTTTTTTACTTTAAGCATCATTAAAATCACTGCTCCCGAAAAAACGGCCGTTTTTAAAAGTTTTTTTTGCATTGATACATGTCCCCTGGGGTAGGACCCGGGTCCCCAAACCCTTTTTAGGACAATACCATGCAAATTAGCCTTTAAAATGAGCACTTTTGATTTCGAACGTTCGAGTCCCATAGACGTCAATGGGGTTCTAACGTTCGTGCGAACTTGCGGTCCGTTCGCGGGTTCTGGTGCGAACCGAACCGGGGGGTGTTCGGCTCATCCCTAATCCTGACCCACAGACCCCAACCCTGATCCACAGGCCCCAACCCGCAGATCCTGACCCACGACCCCCGACCCACAGACCGCGACCCCCCAATCCTAACCCTGACCCAAAGATCCTGACCCACAGACCCAAACCCTGACCCACATACCCCGACCCGCAGAACCTGAACCACAGACCCCGACCCCGATCCTAACCCTGACCCAAAGATCCTGACCCACCGCCCCTGACCCTAACCCTGACCCACAGACCCTGACCCAAAGATCCTGACCCACAAACCCCAACCCTGACCCACAGGCCCCGACCCACAGATCCTGACCCACAGACCCCGACCCTAACCCTGACCCAAAAATCCTAACCCACAGACCCTGACCCAAAGATCCGGACCCACAGCCCCCGACCCGCAGATCCTGACCCACGACCCCCGACCCACAGACCCTGACCCAAACATTCTGACCCACAGACCCTGACCCAAAGATCCTGACCCACAGACCCCGACCCTAACCCTGACCCAAAGATCCTTACCCACTGACCCTGACCCACGACCCCCGTCCCACAGACCCTGACCCAAAGATCCTGACCCACAGACCGCGACCCACAGACCCCGACCCACAGACCCTGACCCACAGATCCTGACCAACGACCCCCAACCCACAGACCCTGACCCACAGACCCCGACACTAACCCTGACCCAAAGATCCTGACCCACAGACCCCGACCCTAACCCTGACCCAAAGATCCTGACCCACAGACCCTGACCCAAAGATCCTGACCCACAGCCCCGACCCACAGACCCCGACCCACAGCCCCGACCCACAGACCCCGACCCACAGCCCCGACCCAAAGATCCTGACTCACAGCCCCGACCCACAGACCCTGACCCAAAGATCCTGACCCACAGCCCCGACCCACAGACCCCAACCCACAGACCCTGACCCACAGACCCCGACCCGCAGATCCTGACCCACGACCCCCGACCCCTATCTTAACCCTGACCCAAAGATCCTGACCCACAGACCCCAACCCTGACCCACAGACCCTGACCCACAGACCCCGACCCTGACCCACAGGCCCCGACCCGCAGATCCTGACCCACGACCCCCAACCCACAGACCGTGACCCCAATCCTAACCCTGACCCAAAGATCCTGACCCACAGACCCCAACCCTGATCCGCAGGCCCCAACCCGCAGGTCCTGACCCACGACCCCCGACCCACAGACCGCGACCCCGATCCTAACCCTGACCCAAAGATCCTGACCCACAGACCCTGACCCACATACCCCGACCCGCAGAACCTGACCCACAGACCCCGACCCCGATCCTAACCCTGACCCAAAGATCCTGACCCACAGACCCTGACCCACATACCCCGACCCGCAGAACCTGACCCACAGACCCCGACCCCGATCCTAACCCTGACCCAAAGATCCTGACCCACAGCCCCTGACCCTAACCCTGACCCACAGACCCTGACCCAAAGATCCTGACCCACAGACCCCAACCCTGACCCACAGACCCCGACCCACAGATCCTGACCAACAGACCCCGACCCACAGACCCTGACCCAAAGATCCGGACCCACAGCCCCCGACCCATAGACCCTGACCCGCAGATCCTGACCCACGACCCCCGACCCACAGACCCTGACCCAAACATTCTGACCCACAGACCCTGACCCAAAGATCCTGACCCACAGACCCCGACCCTAACCCTGACCCAAAGATCCTGACCCACTGACCCTGACCCACGACCCCCGACCCACAGACCCTGACCCACAGACCCCGACCCTAACCCTGACCCAAACATCCTGACCCACAGACCCTGACCCAAAGATCCTGACCCACATCCCCGACCCACAGACCCGCAGATCCTGACCCACGACCCCCGACCCACAGACCCCGACCCTAACCCTGACCCAAAGATCCTGACCCACAGACCCTGACCCGCAGATCCTGACCAACAACCCCTGACCCACAGACCCTGACCCAAAGATCCTGACCCACAGACCCAGACCCTAACCCTGACCCAAAGATCCTGACCCACAGACCCCGACCCTAACCCTGACTCAAAGATCCTGACCCACAGACCCCAACCCTAACCCTGACCCAAAGATCCTTACCCACTGACCCTGACCCACGACCCCCGACCCACAGACCCTGACCCAAAGATCCTGACCCACAGACCGCGACCCACAGACCCCGACCCACAGACCCTGACCCACAGATCCTGACCAACGACCCCCAACCCACAGACCCTGACCCACAGACCCCGACACTAACCCTGACCCAAAGATCCTGACCCACAGACCCCGACCCTAACCCTGACCCAAAGATCCTGACCCACAGACCCTGACCCAAAGATCCTGACCCACAGCCCCGACCCACAGACCCCGACCCACAGCCCCGACCCACAGACCCCGACCCACAGCCCCGACCCAAAGATCCTGACCCACAGCCCCGACCCACAGACCCTGACCCAAAGATCCTGACCCACAGCCCCGACCCACAGACCCTGACCCACAGACCCCGACCCGCAGATCCTGACCCACGACCCCCGACCCCTATCTTAACCCTGACCCAAAGATCCTGACCCACAGACCCCAACCCTGACCCAGAGACCCTGACCCACAGACCCCGACCCTGACCCACAGGCCCCGACCCGCAGATCCTGACCCACGACCCCCAACCCACAGACCGTGACCCCAATCCTAACCCTGACCCAAAGATCCTGACCCACAGACCCCAACCCTGATCCGCAGGCCCCAACCCGCAGGTCCTGACCCACGACCCCCGACCCACAGACCGCGACCCCGATCCTAACCCTGACCCAAAGATCCTGACCCACAGACCCTGACCCACATACCCCGACCCGCAGAACCTGACCCACAGACCCCGACCCCGATCCTAACCCTGACCCAAAGATCCTGACCCACAGACCCTGACCCACATACCCCGACCCGCAGAACCTGACCCACAGACCCCGACCCCGATCCTAACCCTGACCCAAAGATCCTGACCCACAGCCCCTGACCCTAACCCTGACCCACAGACCCTGACCCAAAGATCCTGACCCACAGACCCCAACCCTGACCCACAGACCCCGACCCACAGATCCTGACCCACAGACCCCGACCCACAGATCCTGACCAACAGACCCCGACCCACAGACCCTGACCCAAAGATCCGGACCCACAGCCCCCGACCCATAGACCCTGACCCGCAGATCCTGACCCACGACCCCCGACCCACAGACCCTGACCCAAACATTCTGACCCACAGACCCTGACCCAAAGATCCTGACCCACAGACCCCGACCCTAACCCTGACCCAAAGATCCTGACCCACTGACCCTGACCCACGACCCCCGACCCACAGACCCTGACCCAAAGATCCTGACCCACAGACCCCGACCCACAGATCCTGACCAACGACCCCCAACCCACAGACCCTGACCCACAGACCCCGACACTAACCCTGACCCAAAGATCCTGACCCACAGACCCCGACCCTAACCCTGACCCAAAGATTCTGACCCACAGACCCTGACCTAAAGATCCTGACCCACAGCCCCCGACCCACAGACCCTGACCCGCAGATCCTGACCCACGACCCACGACCCCCGACCCGAACCCTGACCCAAAGATCCTGACCCACAGCCCCGACCCACAGACCCTGACCCACAGACCCTGACCCAAAGATCCTGACCCACAGCCCCGACCCACAGACCCTGACCCACAGCCCCGACCCAAAGATCCTGACCCACAGCCCCGACCCACAGACCCTGACCCACAGACCCCAACCCACAGACCCTGACCCAAAGATCCTGACCCACAGCCCGACCCACAGACCCCAACCCACAGACCCTGACCCAAAGATTCTGAGCCACAGACCCCGACCCGCAGATCCTGACCCACGACCCCCGACCCCTATCTTAACCCTGACCCAAAGATCCTGACCCACAGACCCCGACCCACAGACCCTGACCCTAACCCTGACTCACAGATCCTGACCCACAGACCCCGACCCGCAGATCCTGACCTGCAGATCCTGACCCATGACCCCCTGACCCACAGACCCCGACCGTGACCCTAACCCAAAGATCCTGACCCACAGACCCCAACCCTGACCCACAGACCCTGACCCTAACCCTGACCCAAAGATCCTGACCCACAGACCCTGGCCCTAACCCTGCCCCAAAGATCCTGACCCACAGACCCCGACCCACAGATCCTGACCCACGACCCCCAACCCACAGTCCGTGACCCCGATCCTAACCCTGACCCAAAGATCCTGACCCACAGACCCCAACCCTGACCCACAGACCCCGACCCGCAGATCCTGACCCACAGACCCACAGACCCCGATCCTAACCCTGACCCAAAGATCCTGACCCACAGACCCCGACCCAAAGATCCTGACCCACAGACCCCGACCCTGACCCTAACCCTGGTCCACAGACCCCGACCCTAACCCTGACCCAAAGATCCTGACCTACAGACCCCGACCCGCAGACCCCGATCCTAACCCTGACCCAAAGATCCTGACCCACAGACCCCGACCCACAGATCCTGACCCACAGACCCCGACCCACTGACCCTGACTCTAACCCATAGACCCTGGTCCTAACCCACAGACACCGATCCTAACCCTGACCCAAAGATCCTGACCCTGACCTACAGACCCCGACCTGCAGATCCTGACCCACGACCCCCGACCTACAGACCCCGATCCTAACCCTGACCCAAAGATCCTGACCCACAGACCCCGACCCGAAGATCCTGACCCACAGACCCCGACCTTAACCCTGACCCAAAGATCCTGACCCACAGACCCTAACCCTGACCCACAGACCCTGACCCGCAGATCCTGACCCACAGATCCTTACCCACAGACCCTGACCCTAACCCTGACCCAAAGATCCTGACCCACAGACCCTAACCCTGACCCACAGACCCTCACCCGCAGATCCTGACCCACAGATCCTGATCCACAGACCCCGACCCGCAGACCCTGACCGTAACCCACAGACCCCGATCCTAACCAACAGACCCCAACCAAAAGATCCCGACCTACAGACCCCACCCCTAACCCCGAACCACAGACCCCGACCCTAACCCACAGACCCGGACCCTAACCCACAGACCCCGACCAACAGATCCCGACCCACAGACCCTGACTCTAACCCACAGACCCGACCCTAACCCTGACCCACTGACCCTGACTCTAACCCATAGACCCTGGTCCACAGACCCCGACTCTAACCCACAGACCCCGACCCTAACCCTGACCCACTGACCCTGACTTTAACTCATAGACCCTGGTCCACAGACCCCGACTCTAACCCACAGATCTCGACCCTGACTCTAACCCACAGCCCCCGACCCTAACCTTGACCCACAGATCCCGACCCACAGATCCTGACCCTGACCCAAAGATCCTGACCCACAGACCCGACCCACAGATCCTGACCATAACCCTGACCCACAGACCCTAACCCACGGACCCCGGCCCACAAACCCCAATCCTAACCCACAGACCCCAACCCTAACCTTGACCCACAGATCCCGACCCACAGATCCTAACCCTGACCCAAAGATCCTGACCCACAGACCCCAACCCGCAGATCCTGACCCACGACCCCCAACCCACAGACTGTGACCCCAATCCTAACCCTGACCCAAAGATCCTGACCCACAGACCCCAACCCTGATCCACAGGCCCCAACCCGCAGATCCTGACCCACGACCCCCGACCCACAGACCGCGACCCCGATCCTAACCCTGACCCAAAGATCCTGACCCACAGACCCTGACCCACATACCCCGACCCGCAGAACCTGACCCACAGACTGCGACCCCGATCCTAACCCTGACCCAAAGATCCTGACCCACAGACCCCAACCCTGATCCACAGGCCCCAACCCGCAGATCCTGACCCACGACCCCCGACCCACAGACCGCGACCCCGATCCTAACCCTGACCCAAAGATCCTGACCCACAGACCCTGACCCACATACCCCGACCCGCAGAACCTGACCCACAGACTGCGACCCCGATCCTAACCCTGACCCAAAGATCCTGACCCATAGCCCCCGACCCTAACCCTGACCCACAGACCCTGACCCAAAGATCCTGAACCACAGACCCCAACCCTGACCCACAGACCCCGACCCACAGATCCTGACCCACAGACCCCGACCCACAGACCCTGACCCAAAGATCCGGACCCACAGCCCCCGACCCATAGACCCTGACCCGCAGATCCTGACCCACGACCCCCGACCCACAGACCCTGACCCAAACATTCTGACCCACAGACCCTGACCCAAAGATCCTGACCCACAGACCCCGACCCTAACCCTGACCCAAAGATCCTGACCCACAGACCCTAACCCTGACCCACAGACCCTGGCCCGCAGATCCTGACCCACAGACCCTGACCCTAACCCTGACCCAAAGATCCTGACCCACAGACCCTAACCCTGACCCACAGACCCTGACCCGCAGATCCTGACCCACAGATCCTGATCCACAGACCCAGACCTGCAGACCCTGACCGTAACCCACAGACCCCGATCCTAACCAACAGATCCCAACCAAAAGATCCCGACCTACAGACCCCACCCCTAACCCCGAACCACAGACCCCGACCCTAACCCACAGACCCCGACCAACAGATCCCGACCCACAGACCCTGACTCTAACCCACAGACCCGACCCTAACCCCAACCCACAGACCGACCCTAACCCTGACCCACTGACCCTGACTCTAACCCATAGACCCTGGTCCACAGACCCCGACTCTAACCCACAGACCCCGACCCTAACCCTGACCCACTGACCCTGACTTTAACCCATAGACCCTGGTCCACAGACCCCGACTCTAACCCACAGATCTCGACCCTGACTCTAACCCACAGCCCCCGACCCTAACCTTGACCCACAGATCCCGACCCACAGATCCTGACCCTGACCCAAAGATCCTGACCCACAGACCCGACCCACAGATCCTGACCATAACCCTGACCCACAGACCCTAACCCACGGACCCCGGCCCACAAACCCCAATCCTGACCCACAGACCCCAACCAAAAGATCCTAACTTACAGACCCCGACCTGCAGATCCTGACCCATGACCCCTGACCCACAGACTGCGACCCCGATCCTAACCCTGACCCAAAGATCCTGACCCACAGACCCCAACCCTGACCCACAGACCCCGACCCCGCAGATCCTGACCCACAGACCCCGACCCCGATCCTAACCCTGACCCACAGACCCCAACCCGCAGATCCTGACCCACAGACCCCGACCCTAACCCTGACTCTAACCCATAGACCCTGGTCCACAGACCCCGATCCTAACCCACAGACCCCGATCCTAACCCACAGACCCCGACCCTAACCCTGACCCAAAGATCCTGACCTACAGACCCCGACCCTAACCCACAGACCCCGACCAACAGATCCCGACCCACAGACCCTGACTCTAACCCACAGACCCGACCCTAACCCCAACCCACAGACCGACCCTAACCCTGACCCACTGACCCTGACTCTAACCCATAGACCCTGGTCCACAGACCCCGACTCTAACCCACAGACCCCGACCCTAACCCTGACCCACTGACCCTGACTTTAACCCATAGACCCTGGTCCACAGACCCCGACTCTAACCCACAGATCTCGACCCTGACTCTAACCCACAGCCCCCGACCCTAACCTTGACCCACAGATCCCGACCCACAGATCCTGACCCTGACCCAAAGATCCTGACCCACAGACCCGACCCACAGATCCTGACCATAACCCTGACCCACAGACCCTAACCCACGGACCCCGGCCCACAAACCCCAATCCTGACCCACAGACCCCAACCAAAAGATCCTAACTTACAGACCCCGACCTGCAGATCCTGACCCATGACCCCTGACCCACAGACTGCGACCCCGATCCTAACCCTGACCCAAAGATCCTGACCCACAGACCCCAACCCTGACCCACAGACCCCGACCCGCAGATCCTGACCCACAGACCCCGACCCCGATCCTAACCCTGACCCACAGACCCCAACCCGCAGATCCTGACCCACAGACCCCGACCCTAACCCTGACTCTAACCCATAGACCCTGGTCCACAGACCCTGATCCTAACCCACAGACCCCGATCCTAACCCACAGACCCCGACCCTAACCCTGACCCAAAGATCCTGACCTACAGACCCCGATCCTGACCTACAGATCCTGAACCCCGACCCACAGACCCCGATCCTAACCCTGACCCAAAGATCCTGACCCACAGACTCCGACCCACAGACCCCAACCCTGACCTACAGACCCCGACCCGCAAATCCTGACCCACAGACCCCGACCCTGACCCCGATCCTAACCCACAGACCCTGACCCTAACCGTGACCCACTGACCCTGACTCTAACCCATAGACCCTGACCCACAGACCCCGACCCTAACCCTGACCCAAAGATCCTGACCCACAGACCTTAACCCTGACCCAAAGACCCTGACCCACAGACCCCGACCCGCAGATCCTGACCCACAGATCCTAATACACATACCCTGACCCTAACCTACAGATCCTTATCCTAACCCACAGACCCCGATCCTAACCAACAGACCCCAACCAAAAGATCCTGACCTACAGACCCCGACCCTAACCCCGAACCACAGACCCCGACCCTAACCCACAGACCCGACCAACAGATCCCGACCCACAGACCCTGACTCTAACCCACAGACCGACCCTAACCCTGACCCACAGACCCCGACCCTAACCCTGACCCACTGACCCTGACTCTAAGCCATAGACCCTGGTCCATAGACCCCGACCCTGACTTTAACCCTGACTCACAGATCCCGACCCACAGACCCCAACCCTGACCTACAGACCCCGACCCGCAGATCCTGACCCACAGACCCCGATCCTAACCCTGACCCAAAGATCCTGACCAACAGAACCTGACCCACAGATCCTGATCCACAGACCCGACCCACAGATCCTGACCATAACCCTGACTCACAGACCCTAACCCACGGATCCCAGCCCACAAACCCCGATCCTAACCCACAGACCCCAACCAAAAGATCCTAACTTACAGACCCTGACCCTAACCCCAACCCACAGACCCCGAACCTAACCCACAGACCCTAACCCACAGACCCTGATCCTAACCCACAGACCCTGACCAACAGATCCCAACCCTAACCCACAGACCCTGACCCACAGACCCCAACCCTAACCCCAACCCACAGACTGACCCTAACCCTGACCCACAGACCCCGACCCTGACTCTAACCCATAGAACCCGGTCCATAGACCCCGACCCTGACTCTAAGCCACAGACCACGCTACTAACCAACAGACCCTGACCCACAGACCCTAACCCACTGCCTGGGTGTCAGTGTGAAAAGAATCTCACCACCCTCCCTCCACCAGCTTCCTCTGCTCCAGGACCAGACCAGGAAATGGCCTCCCCCCATAAAAAGGCACATATATACAGTACAGCCCCCCAACTGAATGAGCAACCCCAACTCATTAACATACAAATCCCACCATGAAAGACCTGTGGGCACAATGTAAGAGGGGCAGCCGTGACTACAAGATACTCAGTGGAAGGGGAGAAACATGTGGATGAAGGGGTTGGTATTAGACAACAAAGCAGGGTGATACGGGACCAAGCCTCCATACATGGGACCAAGGTGAAAATGCAGGACAGTCCCGCACAACCTGAGACAGTTGGGGAGTATGATATAGTTCTGCCTCTTTTTATGTTGTGATTGGGACTGTTGGGACTTGTAGTTCATTATAGCTATGAGCTGCTATCTGCACACCAAGACTTCTGTGACAGACCCAATCAGGACAGGGGCTTTTGGAGGAGACTGCAGGGTGGCCCCTTGCCTACTGACTATGGGCCCTGGCTTTTAAGGGAATACAACTCTTTGGGAGGCGTATGCCTGGGGGACCCTTGGAGTGGTCTTTCTTCAGGTTTAGGTCCAGGTCTCCCCGAAACACACAAATTTGCGTCCCTTGTGTCAAAACCAGCAATGACTGCTTTAGACTGTGAGACTCAGAATAGATGTTAATATCTTTAGCTCAAACCAACCTGATTATAGTTGTTATGGTGTTATGTGTATCTCTCCCATTGTGTGCCTCCTAGGTGTGCATTCCCATTGTTAATTGAGTCGCCTATTGTTTCTGTCTGCTCATCTTGGAGATGAGATTAATAATATTGAGACCACTTTACCTTGTTATAGAACCATTGTGGGATGTTTATGATATTGTGTAATGTACTTTGTATCCAGGGTGGTGGGCTTGGTGCCAATCAGTCTGGGTGGGCACTTAGTCATCTAGGTGGCCAATTGTTTAATTAGCTTAATGTTTATGTTGGTGGCTCCTTAGCTATGTTCATTGTATTCCTTTTTACAGCTTGCATTATTAGGGTAATGTGATCGGGTTCTTTCTGATCTTCTGTGCTATATGATCTGTGTAAATTCTCAATCAAGTGAGTTTGAGTTTGCATCTAAGCCAGTGTTGCCTAGTTTGGGTGCTCAGCTATAATAACCGGTTCCTGGGTCCAGACTGGAGGAAGCTGTATCTTGACAGAAGCACCCAAGCTGGGTGCTGGTTGGTTCCGTCCCAACTTCCCTTTTCCCCCTCTGTGGAGCCTTTGTCTGTGTGGACCCGAAATTGGATTTCCGTCCTTGAACCCAGGAGCCACTTCCATGGACCACACCAAACTCCTCAACTTGTGCCCCCTTGCTGCCTGCTGGACCTGAAGCTATGGCCAGGTTACTCCAGACCTCCCAGGATCCGGTGACTCAATTTTGGAGGGACCCTCACACTTCTGACCGTCTGGCATATACCCCTCTGCCCAACCAATGCTGCCAGTGGGCCAGATCTGTTGGCTATCTACAGTGAGAGTCTTCTATCCCCTTCTTGCCTCTTTGATGTTCCATATTGCTGTCCTGGGTTTCTGCTGATTGACCTTCGCTGAACTGTCTCCATAGGAAGTCACATCACATCTGGAAGAAAAAGTTGGTGAACCCCAAGATATGTTAGCATTGGGGTGACCGTATCTAAGGTGATCATCACCGAACATGATAAGATTAGCATCAGCTGACTGGATTTATGGGCTCAATGCATGGGGGAATGGGGGCGTTGACGCGGTGGTCATTTAGCACAATGGCTGCGCTTCCTCTCAGTGGGGTCAATCTAGGGACAGCTGAAGATCTGAGACTGAAAGATGTCTTCAACAGTTTCAAGTTTTAATTACACCTAAAATCCACCGCCATGTCATGGCGCCTCCACACAGTGCACCCCCCCCCCCCCCACATGGATGAACCAATCCCTGCTGCCGGGTATTGATTTTTTTGACAGCCACGGCACCAGGAGCTGCATCGGATTGGCTGCACTCATTGTTCAGCTGACAGTTTTCTGCCGACTCCCATTTCTCAAGCTGTATCGACATTCTTCCCACAAATCACTAATGTAAGGAACATTCTTCTCACTGATCACCAATGTAAGGAACATTCTTCTCACTGACCACCAATGTAAGGAACATTCTTCTCACTGATCACCAATGTAAGGAACATTCTTCTCACTGATCACCAATGTAAGGAACATTCTTCCCACTGATCACCAATGTAAGGAACGTTCTTCTCACTGATCACCAATGTAAGGAACGTTCTTCTCACTGATCACCAATGTAAGGAACGTTCTTCCCACTGATCACCAATGAAAGGAACATTCTTCTCACTGATCACCAATGTAAGGAACATTCTTCTCACTGATCACCAATGTAAGGAACATTCTTCTCACTGATCACCAATGTAAGGAACATTCTTCTCACTGATCACCAATGTAAGGAACATTCTTCTCACTGATCACCAATGTAAGGAACATTCTTCTCACTGATCACCAATGTAAGGAACATTCTTCTCACTGATCACCAATGTAAGGAACATTCTTCTCACTGATCACCAATGTAAGGAACATTCTTCTCACTGATCACCAATGTAAGGAACATTCTTCCCACTGATCACCAATGTAAGGGACATTCTTCTCACTGATCACCAATGTAAGGAACATTCTTCCCACTGATCACCAATGTAAGGAACATTCTTCTCACTGATCACCAATGTAAGGAACATTCTTCTCACTGACCACCAATGTAAGGAACATTCTTCTCACTGATCACCAATGTAAGGGACATTCTTCTCACTGATCACCAATGTAAGGAGCATTCTTCTCACTGACCACCAATGTAAGGAACATTCTTCTCACTGATCACCAATGTAAGGAACATTCTTCTCACTGATCACCAATGTAAGGAACATTCTTCCCACTGATCACCAATGTAAGGAACATTCTTCTCACTGATCACCAATGTAAGGACATTCTTCTCACTGATCACCAATGTAAGGAACGTTCTTCCACTGATCACCAATGAAAGGAACATTCTTCTCACTGATCACCAATGTAA
>JBBGZY010003085.1:0-150000 GCA_037952925.1 Lithobates clamitans
CTCTCTCTCGCGCCCTCTCTCTCTCTCGCGCCCTCTCTCTCTCTCGCGCCCTCTCTCTCTCTCGCGCCCTCTCTCTCTCTCGCGCCCTCTCTCTCTCGCACCCTCTCTCTCTCTCGCGCCCTCTCTCTACTCATTATTTGCATGGAGAACCAGTGATGATATCACTGTGTCCAAAATAAAGTTTAAAAAAAAGTAAAGGCTTTATTTAAAAAATATAATAAGCATGTTAATGAAGGATCTAGGGAAGGCAAAATAAAAGGATCCATAATAAATTCAAGCCCGCAACTCGGTATAATATGAAATTGGCATCTTTATTGGCTATATATTAAAACACTCTAGAAACAAGCTAACGTGTTTCAGCTCTGATGCGTTAGCTTGTTACCAGTGTGTTTTTAGTATGTAGCCAATAAAGATTTGGATTTCACAGACTACACCGAGCTTTCGGCTTGAACTTGCCACGGATCTGAGCGTGGGCGCACCATAGCCGGATCTCTAGAACCACCGGTTCTCAGCCATTAGAAGCTGAACTCGCAATTAAGCTTGAGCATTGCTTGTATGTTCACAAAATAAAAGCAGATTAAACTTGAGCTTTAAAGAGACCTTGTCATGTAATATTGTGGTCCTCTGGGAAATGAACACTTCTGGGAATGTTAATTACATGGTTCCTCCTCCTCCTGACCTCTTGTCATTTATCCTAGGTGAAAGCAGGGTGGATTTGATTTAAAAAGGAAATACGGACAGAAGGCGCACCAGCCTTGCCCATTACCTTTTGTAAACATTAAATGTATTTATGAAAGTTTTATATACTCGCAAACACAAATGATGAATGAACATGGGATAAATAAAGTCCATCCAAACTCCTGTCCCTGGAGGGTCCGCTGACTAGTGTAACCAAAGGGGACGACGAAAGTCCAAAATATGCTAACGCGTTTCAAGGGTGTCCCCGCTTCAGAGCTAATTATGAACTGATGGTAGGTGGTTTATAAAGCTGCAGCTATCAGATTAATCAGGTCATGTGATACACGCTCCTCCTCCTAAAGAGAGGGCCAATAGAGCGACGAGCGAAGTGTATGTATAATATAATAGATCTATCCATCTACACATACATATATTTGTCTCTCTCTACAATGCACGGAAACTCCCTCTCGGTGGCCGTATCATGTCCGCAATGCACCTAAAACATTCCCCACAAAGTGTGTGCTATGGCCACCGAGAGGGCGTTTCCGTGCATTGTAGATACTTTATCTACAGTGCCTTGCAAAAGTATTCACCCCCTTGGCATTTTTCATGTTTTGTTGCCTCACAACCTGGAATTAACATGGATTGTTTGAGGATTTACGTCATTTAATTTACATCATTAATTTACAGAACATGCCCACAACTTTTGAAGATGTTTGTTTATTGTGAAGGAAACAACAAATAGGACAAAATAACAAAAAAACTCAATGTGCATAACTATTCACCCCCCTAAAGTCAATACTTTTGTAGAGCCACCTTTTGCTGCTATCACAGCTCCAAGTCTCTTTGGATAAGTCTCTATGAGCTTGCCACATCTTACCACTGGGATTTTTGCCCATTCCTCCTTGCAAAACTGCTCCAGCTCCTTCAAGTTGGATGGTTTGCGCCTAAGAACAGCAATCTTTAAGTCTGACCACAGATTTTCTATTGGATTGAGGTCTGGGCTTTGACTAGGCCATTCAAACACATTTACATGTTTCCCCTTAAACCACTCAAGTGTTGCTTTAGCAGTGTGTTTGGGGTTATTGTCCTTCTGGAAGGTGAACCTCCATTCTAGCCTCAAATCACACACAGAGTGGTGCAGGTTTTGCTCAGGAATATCCCTGTATTTAGCACCATCCATTTTTCCCTCAACTCTGACCAGTTTCCAGTCCCGACTGCTGAAAAACATCCCCACAGCATGATGCTGCCACCACCATGTTTCACAGTGGGGGTGGTGTTCTTTGGGTGATGTGTTGGGTTTGCACCAGACATAGCGTTTTCTTTGGCCAGAAAGTTAAATTTTAGTCTCATCAGACCAGAGCACCTTCCTCCATATATTTTGGGAGTCTCCCACATGCCTTTTCACAAACTCAAAACTTGCCATTTTTGTTTTTTGCTGAAAGTAATGTCTTTCTTCTGGCCCCTCTGCCATAAAGCCCAACTCTATGGAGCGTACGGCTTATTGTCGTCCTATGTACAGATACTCCAGTCTCTGCTGTGGAACTCTGCAGCTCCTCCAGGGTTACCTTAGATCTCTGTGCTGCCTCTCTGATTAATGCCCTCCTTGCCTGGTCCATGAGTTTTAGTGTGCGGCCGTCTCTTGGCAGGTTTGCTGTTGTGCCATGTTCTTTCCATTTGGTTATGATAGATTTGATGGTGCTCCTAGGGATCATCAAAGATTTGGATATTTTTTTTATAACCCAACCCTGACTTGTACTTCACAACAACATTGTCTCTTACTTGTTTGGAGAGTTCCTTGGTCTTCATGGCAGTGTTTGGTTAGTGGTGCCTCTTGCTTAGGTGTTGCAGCCTCTGGGGCCTTTCCAAAAGGTGTGTGTATATGTAATGACCGCTCATGTGACACTTAGATTGCACACAGGTGGACATCATTTCACTAATTACGTGACTTCTGAAGGTAATTGGTTGCAACAGAGCTTTTTATGGGCTTCATAACATAGGGGTTGAATACATACGCTCAAGCCAATTATCAGTTTTTTAATTTTACTTCACTTCAATCAAAATATATATATATATATATATATATATATATATATATATATATATATATATATATATATATATATATATATATTTCATACCACTTCATTCGTCGCTCTCTTGGCCCTCCCTTTAGAAGGAGGAGCGTGTATCACATGACCTGATTCATCTGATAGCTGCAGCTTTTTATCCACCTACCATCAGTTCATAATTGGCTCTGAGAAAGAGGGGACACCCTTGAAACGCGTAGCAAATTTTGGACTTTGATTATCCCCTTTGGTTACACTAGTCAGCGGACCCTCCAGGGACGGGAGTTTGGGTGGACTTTATTCCATGTTCACTGATCGTGTGAGTATATAATTTCTGAACCAGCTGAGATTCGATCCATCTATGGAGGGCTTAAGCTTCCTCTAAGAAAAAAATGATCTAACATGCCCTCCCCCCAAAAAGGGTATTTATTTATTTATTTTGGAACACTAGTAGTAAAGATCATTTTGATGCAGAGGTCTTGCATCACCTTATTAAAGCAACATGTAATTTTTTTAAATAGTTGTGTATAGTGGAGATCATGACGTTCTCTACTCGCCTCAGCCAATCACAGGAAGCTTTGTCATAGAATACAAAGCTTCCCCTGAATGGCTGAGCAGCGTTTAGCCTAACACTCTTTCGTTCCGGTACTAAGACAGAAAGTTCTTGTACTGCTGTTGGAACACAGTGACGGTAATTATTCTCACTGGCCACTTTGTTGGGTACACCTGTTCGACTGCTCGCTAACTCAAATTGCTAATCAGCCAATCGCATGGCGGCAGCTCGATGTATCTAGATGTGGTAAAGATGACTTGCTGAAGTTCAAATGGAGCATCAGAATGGGAAACAAAGATTTAAGTGACTCTGAACCTGGCATGTTGGTGTCAGATGGGCTGCTCTAAATATTTCTGGGATTTTCACACACAACCATCTCTCGGGTTTACAGAGAGTGGTCCGAAAAAGAGAAAATATCCAGTTGTGTGGAGGAAAATGCCTTGTTGATGTCAGAGTTACTGTTGCCTTGCTATCATCTGGAACCAGTCTGCCCATTCTCCTCTAACTACTCATTACATCCAAGGTATGCTAAACACCATCTCTGAATGCACAACACATCGAACCTTGAAGCAGATGGGCTACAGCATCAGAAGACCACACCGGGTGCCACTCCTGTCCACTAAGAACAGGAAACCGCGGCTACAATTCGCACAGGATCACCAAAATTGGACAATAGAAATTTTGAAAAACGTCTGGTCTGAGTCTGGATTTCAGCTGCGTCATTCAGATGGTGGGGTCAGAATTTGGTGTAAACATGAAAGCATGGATCCATCCTGCCTTGTATCACTGGCTCAGGATGGTGGGGGTGTAATGGTGGGGGGGATATTTTCTCGACACACTTTGGGCCCCTTAGTACCAATTGAGCATCATTTATACACCACGGCCTACCTGAGTATTGTTGCTGACAATGTCCATCCCTTTATGACTACAGTGTCCCCATCTTCTGATGGCTCCTTCCAGCAGGATAATGCACCATGTCACAAAGCTCCAATCATCTCACCACTGGACAATGAGGTCCCTGTACTCCAATGTCCTCCACACTCACCACATCTCAATCCATTAGAGCACCTTTGGGATGTGGTGGAACGGTCCCATCATAGATGTGCAGCCGACAAATCTGCAGCAACTGTGTGATGCTATCATGTCACTATGGAGCAAAATCTCTGAGGAACGTTTCCAACACCTTGTTGTATCTATGCCATAAAGAATGAAGGCAAAAGGGGGTCCATCCTGGGACTAGCAAGGTGTACCTAATAGTGGCCGGTGTGTGAATATGTAGCTGAGACTACATACAGTAGTTAATACAGCGTGCCCAGCAAGCACACCTGTTCATGCAGGAAATGGTTTGGGCCAGCTTGGCTTTAACACGTTAATGAACAGGAGACAGAGACCTTTGAACATTTAAAACTATAATCTTTAAGAAGCAGCAACCATAATACGCGATTAGTAGAAGTGATCACTTCTCTAGAGAGCCTAGGGACAAGGTGTCTACTCGGCAGCGCTGTGTCCAATGAAAGGCTGTGGGTCCGAAGGGAATTCCATCCTCCAACTCCACGTACGGTATGCAAGTGACTGCTGAAAGATGGCAGCAACTTACCACCTCCAAGTGAGCCTAGCTTCCAGGTAGCTGGGGTTTCTGTGACAACGTGTTTCAGGGACTCTTCCCCCCACCCCTTGTCAAGCCTTCTCCGTAGGCTCTGGCATGGTCACTTCTTGTGTCTGCATTACTGTTGCTTGCTACGGTGCATCCGGAAAGTATTCCAGTGCCTCACTTTTTCATCATTTTGTTGTTACAGCTTTATTCCAAAATGGATTAAATTCATTATTTTCCTCAAAATTCTACCAACCATGCCCCATAATGACAACGTGAAAGAAGTTTGTTTGAATTCTTTGCAAATTTATTAAAAATAAAAAAAAATCCCATCTACATAAGTATTCACAGCCTTTGCCATGACACTCAAAATTGGGCTCAGGTCCATCCTGTTTCCACTGATCATCCCTGAGATGTTTCTACAACTTGATTGGAGTCCACCTGTGGTCAATTCAGTTGATTGTGGTCAATTCAGTTGATTGGACATGATTTGGAAATGCACACACCTGTCTATATAAGGTCCCACAGTTAACAGTGCATGTCAGAGCACAAACCAAGCCATGAAGCCCAGGGAATTATCTGTAGACCTCCAAGACAGGATTGGATGGAGGCACAGATCTGGGGAAGGGTACAGAAACATTTCTGCAGCACTGAAGGTCCCAATGAGCACAGTGGTCTTCATCATCTGTAAATGGAAGAAGTTTGGATCCACCAGGACTCTTCCAAGAGCGGGCCCCCCGGCCAAACTGAGCGATCGGGGGAGAAGGGCCTTAGTCAGGGAGGTGACCAAGAACCTGATGGTCACTCTGACAGAGCTCCAGAATTTCTCCGTGGAGAGAGGAGAAGCTTCCAGAACAACCATCTCTGCAGCACTCCACCAATCAGGCCTGTATGGTAGAGTGGCCAGACGGAAGACACTCCGTAAAAGGCACATGACAGCCCACCTGGAGTTTGCCAAAGAGGCACCTGAAGGATTCTGACCATGAGAAACAAAATTCTCTGGTCTGATAAAACAAAGTGTAAACTCTTTGGCCTGAATGGCAAGCATCATGTCTGGAGGAAACCAGGCATCGCTCATCACCTGGCCAGTACCATCCCCAGTGAAGCATGGTGGTGGCAGCATCATGATGTGGGGATGTTTTCCAGCGGCAGGAACTGGGAGACTAGTCGGGATGGAGGGAAAGAAGAATGCAGCAATGTACAGAGACATCCTTGATGAAAACCTGCTCCTGAGTGCTCTGGACCTCAGACTGGGGCGAAGGTTCATCTTCCAACAGGACAACGACCCTAAGTACGCAGCCAAGATAATAAAGGAGTGACTATGGGACAACTCTGTGAATGTCTTTGAGTGGCCCAGACTTGAACCCCATTGAACATCTCTGGAGAGATCTGAAAATGGCTGTGCACCGACGTTTCCCATCCAACCTGATGGAGCTCGAGAGGTCCTGCAAAGAAGAATGGGAGAAACTGCCCAAAAAATAGGTGTGCCAAGCTTATTGCATCATACTCCAAAAGATTTGAGGCTGTAATTGGTGCCAAAGGTGTTTCACAAAAGTATTGAGCAAAAGCTGTGAATACTTTATGTACAGTAATACCTCGGATTGCGAGTAACGCGGTTTACGAGCGTTTCGCAATACAAGCTATTTAAAAAAAATCCTGACTCGGTTTGCGAGCGTTGTCTCGCAAAACGTGCAGGATTCAAGCCTCTGGGGTGTGCAGTACTGCATTTGGCCAGAGGTGCGGGGGGCGTCGGTGACACAGAGCCGCTTGGAAACACTCCGTTCCCAAGGTGTCTTCGAGTGCATCTGAGCAGCGCCGAGTGTTTCCGAATCTCTCTGGTGCCCCCCAACCTCTGGTTACATGTGGTACTGCATACACTAGCTGTGCCACTGGAATGGATTATCTGAGTTTCCATTATTTCCTATGGGGAAACTCGCTTTGATATACGAGTGCTCCGGATTACAAGCCTTCTTCTGGAACAAATTATGCTCGTAATCCAAGGTACCACTGTACATGTGATTTATTTTATTTTATTTTTTAATAAACTTGCAAATATTTCAAAAAAACTTCTTTCACGTTGTCATTATGGGGTATTGTTTGTAGAGTTTTGAGGAAAATAACAAATTGAATCCATTTTGGAATAAGGCTGTGACATAAAATGTGGAAGAAGTGAAGCGCTGTGAATACTTTCCCGATGCCCTGCATTTTAATAAAAGCTGCAGAGTTTTTAAAATATTGACAATTACTTTTGAAAACACATTAGCATGTTAAAGCTTTAGGCCCCTTTCACACTTATACGACTTGTCCCACGATTTTGTACTGCAAAATCGTATGACAAGTCATTCTCCATGATTTTCAATGACTACCATTCATATTGGCACGACTTTAAGTTTTGCCGACTTGAAAGTAGTCCCTGCACTACTTTGGTCCAGCTTCTATGCGAGTTGTACTCCATAGACCTCAATGTTAAACCCTCAAGTAGCATGCAAATCGTACCTGAATAATATGGACACGATTTCAGTACGACTTTGTAAGCACAAGCCTGGCTCGCTGATCGGGAAAGGAAAACTTTTTTTTTCCTTTCGCGATGAGCGACAGGCAGTGCTGACAGCTGTCTGGTATGAATCCTGAGGGGGAACGCCCAAAACCGGCGTGGGTTCCCCCCCAGGGGCATACCAGGCCCTTAGGTCTGGTATGAATTTAAGGGGAACCCCCTACGCCGAAAAATCGGCGTGGGATCCCCCCAAAATCCATACCAGACCCTTATCCAAGCACGCAGCCCGGCCGGTCAGGAATGGGGGTGGGGATGAGCGCCCCCCCTCCTGGACCGTACCAGGCCGCATGCCCTCAACATGGGGGGGGGGGTGGGTGCTTTAGGGCATGGGGGCACCCTGCGGGGCCCCCCCACCCCAAAGCACCTTGTCCCCATGTTGATAAGGACAAGGGCCTCTTCCCGACAACCCTGGCCGTTGGTTGTCGGGGTCTAATAAGGGGGCCCCCAGATCCCGGCCCCCCACCCTAAGTGAATGAGTATGGGGTACATCGTACCCCTACCCATTCACCTAGGGAAAAAAGTGTCTAAAAACCTGTGTAGTGTGTTTTTTATTAAGTAATTTATTAGGCAGCTCCGGGGTCTTCTTCCGACTTCGGGGGTCCTCTTCCGATTTCGGGGGTCTCTCCGGCATCTCCTCCTGGTGTTCTGATCATCTGCTGGCTCCTCCACTATCTTCTGCAGCTCAATTGCTAGCGGTGGCCCGGACTTCTGCCTTCTTCTTTTCTTCCAATGTTGACACGACACTCTCTCCGGCTGGAATGGTCTCTGAGCTCTCCGCAATGGACTTATGTAGGCGGTGACCCCGCCCCCTTATGAGGTCACTGTCCCAGGGCATGCTGGGACTGTGCCGTCATAAGGGGGCGTGGTCATCACCAGGTGACCACGCCCCCTAAAACGTCAGTCCCAGCATGCCCAGGGACTGTGACGGCATAAGGGGGCGGGGTTACCGCCTATATAAGTCTGTTGCGGAGAGCTCAGAGACCATTGCAGCTGGAGAGAGCGTCGTGTCAACATCTCTGGAAGAGAAGAGGGAAGAAGACGATCCAGAAGTCTGGGCCACCGCTGGCAAAAGAGCAGCAGAAGATGGCGGTGGAGCCGGCAGAAGATGCGGACACCGGGAGAAGACGCCGGAGAGACCCCCGAAGTCGGAAGAAGACCCCGGAGCTGCCTAATAAATTACTTTAAAAACCTGTGTAGTGTGTTTTTTATTGACACTTTTTTCCCTAGGTGAATGGGTAGGGGTACGATGTACCCCATACTCATTCACATAGGGTGGGGGCTGGGATCTGGGGGCCCCTTATTAAAGGGGGCTCCCGGATTCCGATAAGCCCCCCACCCGCAGACCCCGACAACCAACGGCCAGGGTTGTCGGGAAGAGGCCCTTGTCCTCATCAACATGGGGACAAGGTGCTTTGGGGTGGGGCCACAGGGCGCCCCCCATGCCCCAAAGCACCCACCCCCCATGTTGAGGGCATGCGGCCTGGTACGGTCCAGGAGGGGGGGGTGCTCGCTCGTCCCCACCCCCATTCCTGACCGGCCGGGCTGCGTGCTCGGAAATAGGTCTGGTATGGATTTTGGGGGGACCCCCACGCCGAATTTTTGGCGTAGGGGTTTCCCCTTACAATCCATACCAGACCTAAGGGCCTGGTATGCCCCTGGGGGGGAACCCACGCCAGTTTTTTTTATTTAAAACTTGGCGTGGAGTTCCACCTTATGATTCATACCAACTACTGTATGTTTTCATTTGTTAATGCCAAAAATGTGGCAAAGTCGTACAATGTAGTACTGCTCCCAAATCGTGGCCGCGAAATCGCGTGACTTTGAAGTCGTATAAGTGTGAAAGGGGCCGAACTCAGTCGCTTCTGACAGTCTAATCCCAGGAGATCTAATTCCAGTGCGGACCAAAAAAAGGGTCCTGTACCATTTTGGTGCAAATGCAATTCACTTTCTGTGTGGCTGAAATCGCATCACGCAGACATCGCATGTGATCTGCACAGCAATGCGGTGGCAATCACTTGCGATGTCTGCCATCGCACTAGTGTTAACTAGTGCGTTCCAGTGCATTCTTGATGCGTTTTACAGCATTCCAGTGCAGGAAAAATGCAGCATGTTCTGCTTTTCTGCTTCCAGTTCAGGGCTTTGCAGTTCCAGAAAAAAAAGTAGAACATGCTGCATTTTTTCCTGCACTGGACTGTACTGGAACGCGGTAAAACGCACTGGATCCCAGTACAGTGAAAAGAAAAAAAGCATCTGGAAATGCATCAAGAACACACCAAAAATGCATTAAAAACGCACATGCAGAAACGGATCTGGAGTGCGTTTTTGTGGTGTGATCCAGCCCTAAAGCTCTTGTGTTTTTTTTTTTTTTTCTTTTTTAAATGGGGTTTACAATGACGTTTGGAATGTAATTTGAAATATTGAGGTTTCTGTCCTTTGCACGTGCTAATTGTTGTGGTGTTCTGAATGCATCATCAGTTGAGAACTGGCATTGCCAGGAGGTGCTTTTGTGTGCGTCTTACTATCGCTTGATTCCATTCTGTAATAATATAGCTAGTCAGCAGAGGGCGCTATTTTATTGAAAAAAAAAGGCTTTTCTCATGTTACAATGTGTAACTACAGTTCTAAAGATGAAGGATCTCCAAGCTGTATAACAAAGCATTAGGCAGCCACCAGGAAACATTATCTTGTGCTAATGACACATTCTCGCCCAACTAACTTTTTTTTTTTCATTAGACTTATTTATATAAAAAAAATATATATATATATATATATATATATATATATATATATATATATATATATATATATATATATATATATATATATATATATATATATATATATATATATATATATTATAAATTTATTTTTATTTTTTGACTGTTTCAACTAAATTCAACAGGCTTGTCCAAACTGTTGCAGGGAGGGACTTTAACTTCTCACAGGGCTCTGTGCAATTTTCTTTGAGAACACACTCCCCCTTTTTTTTTTTCAAGTCAGAAAGCCGAAAACACCGGGATTTAGCTGAACGGCAGCATGAGGAGGAGAAGTCTGTGCTTTAAACGTGTTCATAGGAGCAAATCTAGTGCTTATGTGTATTCAGATAGACCTCTGCCTGTGTGAAGAGCAAATCGAGCCGGATAAAATACATTTTCTGGAGAAAATGCTGCTCCTGCTCTGTCCAGTTCTGCTTATGTGACAAAACGCATAGACCTTTTTTTGTTCCCGTGTTCTTTTTTTTGAAGGGGAGGTGCAGACCTTTGGTCACTCTTCAGCAGGAATTGCCTGACCAAACACCTAGGAGTCCTGACTTCATGTGCTACCTAGTTTAGTAGCGTTTGAACAGAGCATAAGTTTGGCCCGAACATCACCCACTCGAATACCATTATTTTTGTGGGGTGCTCTGCCGGATGTTCACCCGCCGAGCCCCCCCCCCCAATGCACTGCCCGCTGCACAGTAAATGGGTAGGGGTACAATACCACATACTCATTCACATGAGGGGGCAGGTTCTGGGGGCTTCCAGGTTCCAATAAGCCCCCCGCCTGCAGACCCCCACAACCACAGCCCAGGGTTGTCTGGAAGAGGCCTTTGTTCCCATCAACATGGGGACAAGGTACTTTGGGGTGGGGGCAGCAGAGCGTGGGGTTCCCCTTAAAATCCATACCAAAGCTAGAGGGCCTGGTATGCATGGGGGGGAGCCGCTTTTCACTTTCACGATAATCAGTGTGTCGTCTTTTTTTCTTTACTAATGTCAGTTTTGCTGCAACAGGTTCTATACATGGTACAGATGTGCCACTTCACAGAGTAAGGGGACCACCCCAGGCACTATACTTAAAGGAAGTTTTCATTTTTATTGTTTCGCTTTAAGCATCATTAAAATTACTACTCCTTTTTAAAAAAGTTTTTTTTTTTGCATTGATGCATGTCCCCCAAGGCAGTACCCAGGCCCCCATATCTTTTTTTTATGGGCAGTAACTTGCAAATAAGCCTTCAAAATGGAGACTTTTGACTTTTCATGTTCGGGTCCCATAGACTTTAACAATTTGCTGCCCGCCCACCGTCAAATGACTGCGGGGCGGTGCGGCTCTTGTTCTGGGTGGAAGTCATATGACGGCGCACCCGAACGGCCGCTCCTGTGGCGGTCGTGTTGCTAGGAGACAGCGTGACCCCAATCTCTGTAAAGCGACGCGCCTCTTTAATTATGTGGTCAGCTGTGTCCAATCACAGCCGGTCACATGTAAACAAGGAAGTGCCGGTAATGGGCTCTCCTAGCCTCACACTGACTCGCAGGGGACAATGAGAGATGTAATCAGGGCACTGATGATCAGTGCCCTAATTACATTAGAGTGCCAGCAATCAATGCCACTAGTGCCAACAATCGGTGCCCATTAGTGATGCCAGTCAGTGCTGGCTTCCAGTGATGCCCATCAGTGCTGCTTATCCATGCTGGCTATCAATGCCCACCAGTGCCACCTAAAAGTGCCCATAAGTGCAGAATATTAGTGCCGCCTCATCAGCGCACATCAGTGAAGGAGAAAAATGATTTACAAAATTTACTGACAAACTAAAAAAACTTTCGTTTTTAATTTTTTTGCTAAAAAAAAAAAAATACAAGCTTTGCTTTGAAAGGGGTTAATGCCTTGGTACAAAGAACTGACTTCATTCTGCTGGGTTGAGTATCACATTTGTGAGCACCCTGTGGGGACAGGTACAGCCACTCTGTGCTGGGTGTCCCTAGCATGCTCTCCACTAATGGGTCGGGGACGGCTTGCAGCCCTCCCCTTTATAGTGGGGATATCTGTGGCCTACAATCATGATGCCCTCTGTTTTTTTTTATTTATTATTTTTTGATGGTCCATCAGGTGCATCTTTATCCTTTGCCACTTCCACCAAAGTTTTTTCTACAGTCCTACATGACTTTTACTCATTAACCAGTTTTCAAACTCTGATCTGAGGTCACAAGGTACTCTTTCTCCAGAAGGTTCTTTATCTGATTTGCCTGTTGCCTTGGCGGCTTCTGAGCCTTCAGCTATGGAGACCTTGTCGGCGTCGTGCAAGTCTATCAAGCTCGGCTGGAAACTTGCTTTGCCAAACCATGTCTGATTGGTGCAAACCCTTTCAAAGGGGTTTTACTGCTTGACTCTGACTATTGAGCATGTCTGTGGCTGAAACTTCTAGCTGCTATTGTCTTTTAGAATCCTCCTGCCTTGTTTCCCACATTGGCCTCTTGTCAGTGTGTATGCGTAGCGCTCTTTGATTAAAGCGCTGGGCTGCAGAACATTCTTGCCAGAAGCATTTGATATGCATGGCTTTCAAGGGACAACCTCTTAGACCAGTTCTGGACACCATCCTCAGGGATGCTACTGGGGAAAAAAAAAATTTAACTTTCCCAGGGGAAGGAGTCTAAGGGACAGATTGTTAAGCTAAATCATCTCCATCTGGCCCTGCTAAGACAGATGGAGAGGACTTGGCTTACCAGTCTGTCCCTTAGACTTCTTCCCCTGGTTTCCTCTGCATTCATTTAAGCTTGCCCATAGCTTTCACATCAAGCATCCTCTCCCAAGGGCAGCTTTCTATCTATCCTCAACGGCCTCAAGGTCTGGCCACTCCAAACCTTCCAGATCCACTGAAAACCAGCCCTCAACATGGTGTACCCCCACTTTCCAAAGTGAAGTAGGTGCCTGTTGATATTTGCAGCCACCTACCTTTTTGTCTTGGATCCCGATGACATGCCTGGGTGCAATAGGGTGTGTCTTAGGACTACAAACTCGAGATTCCTTCCCTGCCCCCTTATTGGTTTCAAACCTCAAACCTTCTCGTCTCCTCTCAGTGACCTGCCAATCTCTACCAGGTTATCTCTGGACTAAACGGTTATTGCCCTCATTCCAAACCCAGCCTGTGTCAGAAACCATAAAATCAGGCCGAGACAGAAGTACAGTTGAATTACACTTGTTTAATAATAAAAGTAAAAAGAACAAACGTAGTCAAAACATAGCCAAAGTTCAGTAACCGGAACAGATAGTCAGCCAAGCCAGAAGTCAGGGATCAATGTAGTGGAACAGCAAGCAGGATCTGGAGCCAGAAGGGGATATAAGCAAAGCAAGTCTTGAACAGGATGGCAGGAGATAGTTTCTTTGATGTGACCAAGTCGAAAGCAGAGCTCCTCTGGGCTTAAGTAGGCAGGACTGACGAGCAGGATATCATCAACAGCTGAGTAACTGTGGAGAGATAGGAGCTGACAATTAGCTGACAGCTGAGCGGCCAGCTCAGAGAAGGAATGGCTGATTCCAGCCCTGACAGCCTGTTCACTTTTCCTGAACAGTAATCACTCCATCTTGGACATAAAGGCTCTAAATTTTTAAGGTTTGGTCCACGTCATCATGGAAACTGCTGCAGACATAAAATATTTTATGCGTCTTTTGCTGTAGGGTTTGCTGCCTTTCATTCAGTTTTCTGCTACTCCTATGTTAACCAAATTACTTGCTTTAGTGTTGACCCTGATGTGCTATTGAGACATTCCCATTGTTCAATACTTGGACGACTTCCTTTTGCAGAAAACAGTCAATGGCTCTGAAGGACAAGGTATTTCTGACTGAACAGATGTTGCAGAGGTTTGGGGGGATCTGCACCCTTCATAAATAGTCGCTGCATCTGACTCTTCACTTGAAATATTTGGAGCTGGTTCCGGACACTTCCAAGGCTAGTGTTGCTTTCCCAGCAAAGACTTCAAACTCTCAGGTCCAGGTTCTTCATTCCAAAAGCAGTCTGGTCCTCTGAGGGTCTTTGGACTCATGGTAACCTCCTTCTATGTGGGTCCCTTTGCCCAGTTTCACTCCAGAAACTTGCAACACAACATCTCCCTGTCTTGGGACAAGTTGTTGTTTTTTTTTTTTTCTTTTTTCTGTGGACAAACCAATTTGGCTAACGCTGAAGACCAGGCTGTTCTTGTCCATGGTGACTCGGAGATACAGCATTGAGTCGGGGATGTTTGTTTTCTGGAAGTTCAAGATGATGATGATCATCATGGCGACAGATGCGCATCTATTGAGCTGTGGAGGCATGCCTAGAGTTTCAGGCCTGGTCACTCTTTTGGTACAGGGCACTTGACTGTTGGAGGAATCTTATCTTGAATGCAATATTTTGGAACCTTGGATGATCTGGCTGTACCTTCAGCATTGGACCAACTTGTTGGAGGGCCTTTTGATTTTGGATCCTATGAGACAACATTATGTATAATTGGTGTTCATCAACCATCAGGGAGAAACAAGATGTCTTGCTGCAGCTAGAGACATAATGTAGATCCTGTCCTTGGATAAACTTAAGGTTCCAGTCT
Organism: Lithobates clamitans; assembly: GCA_037952925.1. Lineage (NCBI taxonomy): Eukaryota > Metazoa > Chordata > Amphibia > Anura > Ranidae > Lithobates > Lithobates clamitans. The sequence continues at coordinate 14,780 of JBBGZY010003085.1, forward strand.
TTTCAGCTGTTTACATTCCCTTCAAAAAAATTGGCAGGTAATTACTTCATCTGGTTGTGTCTGGACCCGGAAGTGTAGTTTCTGCCCTTGCATGCGTTCCAGGACCTAGGTCACAGGAGCGGGACGTTGGAAATGGGCCTCCTTACCTCCAAGTTATACAACAAACAGGACAGGTTTATCAAGGTCCAAGAATCGCAGTGGGCATTCCAGTGATCTTCATTGCTCAAAGCTAGCCCAGGCCAATGTGGTACATCGACCTGGTAAGACTTAAAGCAGGTGTGCTGTTGGCTCTGCTAGACTGCCTGGGTTTACTTTTCCAATGACAAGTTTACCACCCTGATTCTTGGTTACTTGCTTTAACGGGGTATGGCGGTTGAAGGCCAGGTCCTTAGGGATGTGCATCTGAGTCTGTGATTCCCACAATACCCAAAAATGGGAAGCCAAATTCCTGCAAGGTTTATTATTGCGTTGAAGGTGTACTTTGCTTTGTATTAGTCTAAGGGCATTCACCCCAGGAATTTCTCCATGGGACAGAACCTCTCCACACAGTGACGGTTTACACCAGCGCGATACGGGAACCAGCATAATTCCAGTTCCCGCATCGCAAAGAACTCGCAGGCAGTTCACACCACCCTATGCGAACCACTGCGGGTGTCAATACAAAGTTAATGACACCCCCAGATCAGTTTACATATTGCAGTGCAAACTGTCAAATTGTGCAGGAATTGGTTTCACACCCATGCAATCTGATTCCAATGCGGACCAAAAAAGGGTCTTGCACCACTTTGGTGCGAATGCAGCCATACAATATGTATGGCTGAATTTGCATCGCACAGTAATCTGCACATCGGTGTGGTGCAAATCACATACGATGTCCAACGATGCACCAGTGTGAACCTAGCCTGAATGACTGTCATCCTGTCAGTGTTCAGACCATACGCCGCATACTGCATCAAATTTGGTCTGCATGGCTGTCGTCCCAGAAGGAAGCCTCTTCTAAAGATGATGCACGAGAAAGCCCACAAACAGTTTGTTGAAGACAAGCAGACTAAGGACAGGAATTACTGGAACCATGTCCCGTGGTCTGATGAGACCAAGATAAACTTATTTGGTGCAGATGGTGTCAAGCGTGTGTGGCGGCAACCAGGTGAGGAGTACAAAGACAAGTGTGTCTTGCCTACAATCAAGCATGGTGGTGGGAGTGTCATGGTCTGGGGCTGCATGAGTGCTGCCGGAACTGGGGAGCTAAAGATCATTGAGGGAACCATGAATGCCAACATGTACTGTGACATACTAAAGCAGAGAATGATCCCCTCCCTTCAGGGACTGGGCCACAGGGCAGTATTCCAACATAACGACCCCAAACACACCTCCAAGTTGACCACTGCCTTGCTAAAGCAGCTGAGAGTAAATGTGATGGACTGGCCAAGCATGTCTCCAGACCTAAACCCTATTGAGCATCTGTGGGACATCTTTAAACGGAAGGTGGAGGAGTGCAAGGTCTCGAAAATCCACCAGCTCCGTGATGTCGTCAGGCAGGAGTGGAGGAGGACTCCTGTGACAACCTGTGAAGCTCTGGTGAACTCCATGCCCAAGAGGGTTAAGGCAGTGCTGGAAAATAATGGTGGCCACACAAAATATTGACACTTTGGGCCCAATTTGGACATTTTCACTTAGGGGCGTACTCACTTTTGTTGCCAGCGGTTTAGACGTTAATAGCTGTGTGTTGAGTTATTGTGAAGGGACAGCAAAATTTACACTGTTATACAAGCTGTACACTCACTACTTTACATTGTAGCAAAGTGTCATTTCTTCAGTGTTGTCACATGAAAAAATATAATAAAAAATTGACAAAAATATGAGGGGTGTATTTTTGTGAGATACTGTATATTCCAGCACCTCCTTCAGAACTGCCTTCATTCTTCGTGGCATAGATTCAACAAGGTCAGCAACAATACTCAGGTAGGCCGTGGTGTTTAAATGATGCTTAATTGGTATTAAGGGGCCCAAAGTGTGCCAACAAAATCTCCCCCACATTACACCACCAGCCTGAACCAGTGATACAAGGCAGGATGGATCCATGCTTTCATGTTTACGCCAAATTCTGACCCTACCATCTGTATGTCGCAGCTAAAATCGAGACTCCTCAGACCAGGCTAAATTTTTCCATTCTTCTATTGTCCAATTTTGGTGAGCCTGTGCGAATTGTAGCCCCAGTTTCCTGTTCTTAGCTGACAGTAGAGGCACCCGGTGTGGTCTTCTGCTGCTGTACCCCATCTGTTTCAAGGTTCAATGTGTTGTGCGTTCAGAGATGATATTCTGCATACCTTGGGTGTAACGAGTGGGTATTTGAGTTACTGTTGCCTTTCTATTGCATCATCTCGGACCAGTCTGCCCATTCTCCTCTGACATCACAAGGCATTTTGCTCCACACAATTGCCGCTCACTGGATATTTTCTCTTTTTCAGACCATTCTCTGTAAACCCAAGAGATGGTTGTGCGTGAAAACCCCAGTAGATCAGCAGTTTTTGAAATGCTCAGACCAACCTGTCTGGCGCCAACAACCACGCCATGTTCAAAATCGCTTAAATCCCCTTTCTTCCCCATTCTGATGCTCGGTTTGAACTTCAAGTTGCCTTCACCACGTCTAGATGCCTAAATGCATTGAGTTGCTACCATGTGATTGGCTGATTAGCAATTTGTTGTTTCCAGAGCACTTGGGACCCTCCTATTATAAAAATGTTACATAGTAGGTGAGGTTGAAAAAAGACACAAGTCCGTCAAGTCCAACCTATGTGTGTGATTATATGTCCGTATTACATTGTATATCCCTGTATGTTGTGGTCGTTCAGGTGCTTATCTAATAGTTTTTTAAATTATTGATGCTCCCCGCTGAGACCACCGCCTGTGGAAGGGAATTCCACATCCTAACCGCTCTTACAGTAAAGAACCCTCTATGCAGTTTAAGGTTAAACCTCTTTCCTTTTTCGCAGAAAAGTTTTCTCCCTATTGTGGGGTCGCAAGTACGATATTTGTACATTGAAATCATATCCCCTCTCAAGCGTCTCTTCTCCAGAGAGAATAAGTTCGGTGCTCGCCACCTTTCCTCAAAACTAATATCCTCCAAACCCTTTTATTAGCTTTGTTGCCCTTCTTTGTACTCGCTCCATTTCCAGTACATCCTTCCTGAGGACTGGTGAGCGGCAAGGATGTGGAATTCCCTTCCACAGGCGGTGGTCTCAGCGGGGGGGGGCATCGATAGTTTCAAGAAACTATTAGATAAGCACCCGAACGACCGCAACATGCAGGGATATACAATGTAATACTGACATGTAATCACACACATAGGTTGGACTTGTGTCTTTTTTCGACCTCACCTACTATGTAACTGGACGGCATACTCCAGGTGTGGCCGGACCAGAGTCTTGTTGTACAGATGTTGTTCTAGAAAGTCACAGCTTTAGCCCCACCCTTGTGTTCCTCTCAATACAGCCATTTGATGGGTGGCCTCATAAGCCAATGGCGAACAGGAGAATGTGATCCCAAGTGCATACTTCTGTTGATTTGCATGATGGAGGCTCCTGGGTTTCAGGATTTTAAGGGCACTCTGATGGGTATGCTTAACAGCAATTCAATTACATTATCGGTTTTGCCAGGTTACAATTTTGGCAGGTTCACTGTAAATTCCCTTAAACAAAGCATTGTAGGGCTTGTATCGGGGACATAGACATAGCTGTGTTATCTTCAGACTCTATTTTATCTTTCACATTGGCCTTTCTGCCTTCATTGCATGGTACATCGTTTTCCCCCTCCCTGTCTGGCTCGTGTTCCCTGCTAGAAGCCGAGCTATCCGAGGCTATCATTATTATTCGGGGCACGGCCTCCGCCTCTATATGTAGCAGCAGAACACCATGTGTGAGAGGCATCAGTAATCACATTTTCTAGTCTCTCTTATCTGCAAAACGGGGTTGGAGAGTTAAATTTAGCACAGTGTTTGGGCCCCGAGAGCAGAGGGGAGTCACTTCGCTGGCGTTCACGTCACAGACCGAGCCCCAGCCAGTGACAGAAGGGGGATATGAAAGAAGCGGCACAGGGGACTAGCAAGTCACTTTATAGAAAATAAGCAGGACCCCATTAATTATTGAGCGGGTTATTTTTAGCCTGGCTCCCTTTTGTGCGGAGAGATGTAAGCCTGCTTGCTCTCCGCCCATCTCGATGCGTTGGAAATGGATAGTCGGATGGGTGTTCAGCCGTCACGCCACCAAACGTGCTACATTGCAGGGGGGGGATTGTAAAGGTTCAAGGCTCGGGGGGGCACCTGAGGACACAAGCTACTAGGCTCTTTCCTAAAACAATGTGCTGCAAGAGATGGCAGCCAATCATCCGTGTGCTACTGCTGTTCTGTGTGCGTTTAACTAATAGGAGGTGCAATCTGATTGGTTGTGATGCCTGCCCACAATTTACAGATCTTGCCTTGGTCAATGCTTTTGTAAAGGAGACCTCTGGAAATAAATGACTGAAACACGCATTGCACTGTGGCATTATGTGTCATTGCGACATTTCAGGTGCATTGCAGCAAACCACAACATATGGTAACACTACCCTTTTTATTGTGTTGGCAAAAAATAGTGCATGTCTGTTTTTATTAAAGGGTTGACAGCCCATTCGTTTGAAAGAGCTGAATTAGCACAACGCACAAAAAAATTGTGCGTTAATGCAAAGGATTAGAACAGTAGCCCAAAATCAGGGTAGGGTTTTAAGAGAGGAGCCGTTTAAGCCTAGGATTCACACTAGTGCAGTACAATTTTGAGTGGAGCTGAAGTTAGTGCAATTCGGATATGTTTTGAATGCACTTTTTTACTACTGCGACTCACCCCTGCCACCAGTTTGTCAGATTCCTAACGGCAAAATGTAAACAAGAGCTGGCGTAGACAGCATGGGGATCCCCCCATCCTTAGTCGGTCCTTGAAGTATGGTATGGACTTTAAGAGTGACTCCACAGCAAGAAAATGGCATGCTGTCTGGCAGGCCAGGAAAGAGGGGGGGGAGCGAGCGCACCCCCCCCAGACCACTTTGACAAGGGCCTCTACCCCGTATCCCTGGCCTGGTTGGGGTGTGGAGGGGGTAGCTTTTGTAGAATCTGGAAGCCCCCTATGATGTAACTGGGTGGCCGAGTGCCACCATGGAAGAATGGTCACCAAGGGAATGCGGCAATGTCATTCAGCGAGTGTCTGGCAACAGGGGCTGGCTGTGGGTATTTTTTTTTATTTTTTTTATTTTGTGTGGTCTGGCATTTGTGGCTGACGAGGTATTTGCACCGGGGGACATGTTTGTTTTATTTTTAATAAAGGACTTTGTCAAACCTTATTGACCTTGTAGACTTTTTATAGAGAGTGAGTAGGGGTATTCTCACAGGGGAAAATTTTTTTTGAGAATGAGTATGGGGCACATAGCACCCCTACGCATTCTCTCCTAATTTTTTCTAAATGGTATTTGATCACCTCTGCGGTTTTTATTTTTTGCGCTATAAACCAAAGAAAACCGACAATGTTGAAAAAAACACTTTTTTACTTTTTGCTATAATTAATATCCCAATTTAAAAAAAAAAAAAAAAAATTTCTCAGTTTAGGCCAATTATGTATTCTACATATTTCGCATTAAGCGTATGATTGGTTTGCGCAAAAGTTATAGCGTCTACAAAATAGGGGATAGATTTATGGCATTTTTTTTACTAGTAATGGTGGTGAGCAGCGATTTTTATCAGGACTGCGATATTGCGGCAGACAAATCTGACACTTGACACATTTTTGGAACCCGTGACATTTATACAGCGATCAGTGTTATAAAAATGCACTGATTACTGTAAAAATGTCACTGGCACGGAAGGGGTTAAGTGTGTTCCCTAGGTGTGTTCTAACTGTAGGGGGGGTGGGACTGACTAGGAGAGGAGACAGATCGTTGTTCATACTTGGTGTGAACACACGATCTGTCTCCTCTCCCATGAGAGAACTTTGAGTTTACACACACACACACACATCCCGGTTCTCACGCTGCCACGAGCGATTGCGGGTGCCCGGCGGTCATCGCTCCAGCTGGGCACTCGCTTCGGCTCCAGGGGAAACACTCTGCAGGCGCGCGCGCCTCTTTATAGCATCTTAAAGGGCCGGCGTACAGCTACGACGGCTCACCCAGGAGAGCCATCCTGCTGCAGTATAACTGCGGTGGCTGGTCGGGAACAGGTTAAGCTACCCCCCCCCCCCCCGAACCCCCATAATAACCACCGGGCCAGGGTTGTGGTGATGAGGCCCTTGTCCCTCATCCACGCATTTGTTTTCAGCAGAAAAAAAAAATCAGATTTGGTAAATATTAACTCAAGTTTCTGGGCGGCTTAAAGTGGGCCTAAAGGCTCAAGGTTTTTTAACTTCATGCATTAATATTTATGACCAAAGTGTAGTCCACCTCTAACCTCTTTGCAGTCATTTGGGGGGAGTGGGTGTTAAACACACTAACTGTGAATGTAAACTTCACAAGCCAACTGTTTTGTCTTTTTAGATGGAGGGGATCCAGTGGCTGTACAGTTCTTCCCCTGATGCCTTTAGTAAAGAGAACCTCTCACAGCAAAGTGCTATCGCATAGTCAGCTCTGTCATGTGCTAGCAATAAAGTTTAACTGGGGGGGAAATTTAAAAGGTACACCCAAGCACTTAAACTTACCCCAATGTATATGCACTCATAACCAGACACATGCATTGGGGGGGGTCTATATACACAACCTCCAATCGCGCTACATATATTGGGGATCGCCACGCACTCTGGAGTGAGCATAATTTCCCTGTTCCAGGACAGCATATGAGCTATAGGCACCTCCTCCAACAAGAACAGGAAACGCATCACCAAATACACTTTTTAAAAGGAAGTCCTTGGTCATTTTTTTCTGTTTCCTCCTCCCGGAGGAGATGCGTCACCTGGGTTAGGGAGGCCACTGTTACTCTGGCTAGTCTTTTTTTTTTTTTCAACCCACGTCTTTACATACCTGGCTCCCCTAAAAGCAGCTGGTGGGGTTCTCTGCTGGCTTGCCCTCCAGGACCCCTCCTTGGTACAGAAATGTGGTGGCTTGGTTACCCTTTTCCTTTCTGCGCCTGGTTAAGGCTGTGTTTGGAAGAGGCACACCCCCCTTGACAGGAACCAGCCTGGGAAGGTTGGGTTCCTAGTCTGGGTGCATGCACTGTCTGGTACTTTTTAGTGGGGGCTCACACGGTAGCTGCATTGAGTTTGTTGCCTGGCTATGTTCCTGTTTGCCCAGATGGTGCAGGGGCGTTAATCCTGGGTGGGGTCAAGTAATTTCCAGGTGCTGGAGGCTTTGGTTTCAAACCTCATTGTCAGCTAAGGACTGCCTAACTAGCCTCTCTCCTTAACTGCTACCTATACTGACTAACCTGTGTATACTTACCTATTTACAGTCCACACCGGTTCGGTCACTTCATGACCCCTTATTGTGATTGTGCTGTCTGACATAGCGGCTGCAGGTTTATGTATAAAAAGCAGATTTAGAACTACAGGATAAGCTCTGCGCATGATGCATACAGTGCCTTGAAAAAGCATTCATACCCTTTGAAATTTTCCACATTTTGCCATGTTACAACCAAAAACGTAAATTTATTTTATTGGAATTTTATGTGAAAGACCAACACAAAGTGACACATAATTGTGAAGTGGAAGAAAAATAAATGGTTTTCAATTTTTTTTTACAAATATCTTAAAAGTGTGGTGTGGAGTCCACCTATACAGGAAGTCCCTGAGTTAAGAACACAATAGGGACTGTAGGTTTGTTCGTAAAGTCAAAGTTGTTCGTAAGTCGCAACACTGCATTAGTAAGTGTAACTGCTGCTTGTGCATGGTTGTGGGATGTTCCGGGCGCTTGTTATGTTGTCTGGGGCGTAGTACGGCAGTGTGAAATGTGTCCGGAGGTGCTCGAAAGGTATCCAGGACCAGCGTGGAGCACAAGTTGCCGGCATTTGAGGTCGTTCGTAACTCGGGGACTGCCTGTATGTATTTTAATCTCTGTATAAATACAGCTGTTCTGTGAAGCCCTCAGTTTTGTTAGCGAACCTTAGTGAACAAGCAGCATCATGAAGGCCAAGGAAAACACCAGACAGGTCAGGGATACAATTGTGGAGAAGTATAAAGCAGGGTTAGGTTATAAAAATAATATCTCAAGCTTTGAACATCTCACGGAGTACTGTTCAATCCATCATCCGAAAATGGAAAGAGTATGGCACAACTGCAAACCTACCAAGACATGGCCGTCCACCTAAACTGACAGGTCGGGCAAGGAGAGCCTTAATCAGAGAAGCAGCCAAGAGGTCCATGGTAACTCTGGAGGGAGCTGCAGAGATCCACAGCTCAGATGGGAGAATCTGTCCACAGGACAACTATTAGTCGTGTTCTCCACAAATCTGACCTTTTATGGAAGAGAGGCAAGAAGAAAGACATTGCTGAAAGAAAGCCATAAAAAGTAACATTTGCGAGAAGCCATGTGGGGGACACAGAAAACATATGAAAGAAGGTTCTCTGGTCAGATGAGACCAAAATTGAACTTTTTGGCCTAAAAGCAGAACGCTATGTGTGACGGAAAACTAACACTGCACATCACCCTGAACACACCATCCCTACCGTAAAACGTGGTGGTGGCAGCATCGTGTTGTGGGGATGCTTTTCTTCAGCAGGGACAGAGAAGCTGGTCAGAGTTGATGGGAAGATGAATGGAGCCAAATACAGGGCAATCTTTAGAAGAAAAACCTGTTAGAGTCTGCAAAGGACTTGAGACTGGGGCAGAGGTTCACCTTCCAGCAGGAGAACGACCCTAAACATACAGCCAGAGCTACAATGGAATGGATTAGATCAAAGCATATTCATGTGTTAGAATGGCCCAGTCAAAGTCCAGACCTAAATCCAATTGAGAATCTGTGGCAAGATTTGAAAATTTCTGTTCACAGACGCTCTCCATCCAATCTGACAGAGTTTAAACTGTTTTGCAAAGAAGAATGGGCAAAAATGTCCCTCTCTAGATGTGCAAAGCTGGTAGAGACATCCCCAAATAGACTTGCAGGGGCTGAGTACAAATGTACACCACACTTTTCACATCCGAATGAAATACATTTACATTTTTGGTTGTAACATGACAATGAGGAAAATTTCAAGGCACTGTATTGGCCAATCCCAGAACATAAAGACTGACTGTACTCACTACAGCTAAAGCCAGCAGTTTATGGGTCAAAAAAGCGAGCAAAAATTCACGTTTGAAGAACGTTTGTTCAATTTTCGAATAAATGGTGTGCCCCCAGCAACAGGCAATTTTGGTGCAGCCATCGAAATTGACTGATCAAACATGTTTTAATAAAATTTCTCTGAGCATGAACGATTTTCTAATGGATGGGAGAATAGTTTGAGAGAAATAAAAGGCCCCTGTGACCAAGCCCCAATGAGTTGTGTGAAACATATCGGAGGGGGGAGTGGCACTGGCTAATGCCACCTTCATCTACATACTAATGCACTGGGTTGGTGATTTGGAGCCTTTCCTTCTCTCAGATCTGTGTTGTGTTTACTAATACATTCTTCTGTGCTTTGGCCACAACAATCAGCAGGTTCACAGCCAAAATCATTGGCTGCGAGCCTGCTGATGAACTGTGGTTGGACACCGCATGAGAGGCAGGGGGCGCATCTGTAATCCTAGAAGTACGGCGGGTACGTCTAGGTGCCCGGGGGGAGCCACCGGCCAGCAGTAAAATTACTACTACTGGACGGTCAGCATGTGGTTAAAGAATATCATCACGAAAAACATAATGCTAGCAACAGCACGAGAGGCAGGGGCGTGGGCACGCCAGTAAACCTCGGAGTACGACAAGACGTATGGGTACATCGTGGTGCCTGGGGGGGTCGCCAGCCAGCAGTAGAATTACTAATGGAGGTTGGCATGTGGTTAAAGAATATCACAACGAAAAGCATAATACTAGCAACAGCAAGAGAGGTAGGGGCGCACACGCCTGTAAACCTCGGAGTACGGCAAGACGTATGGGTACATCATGGTGCCTTGGGGGGTCGCCAGCCAGCAGTAGAATTACTAATGGAGGTTGGCATGTGGTTAAAGAATATCACAACGAAAAGCATAATACTAGCAACAGCAAGAGAGGCAGGGGGCGCACACGCCTGTAAACCTCGGAAGTACGGCAAGACGTATGGGTACATCATGGTGCCTGGGGGGGGGGGGGGGGTCGCCAGCCAGCAGTAGAATTTCTAATGGACGGTTGGCATGTGGTTAAAGAGTATCACAACGAAAAGCATAATACTAGCAACAGCAGGAGAGGCAGGGGGCGCACACGCCTGTAAACCCTGAAGTTCGGCAGGGCCTACAGGTACATCGTGGTACCCGGGGGAGCCGCCGGCTAGCAGTAAAATTTACTACTGGGTGGTCGACAAGCGGTTAAAGAATATCGTCACGAAAAGCATAGAATGTATGGAGGGGTGCTGCAATCCACAATGGGCAAAAAATCCACATCAAAAGTTTTGCTTGCAATTTTAAAAACTTTTGACTTGGCGACTGTATACATTTTTTATTTTTATTTTTTTTATTAAAAAAAAAGTTTTTTCCAGATTGTCGAATGAGTCACAACAGAAACCCGTCAACAGCTTATGTAAAATGTTTCCAGCTCCTGATGTCGTCTTCAGTCAGCGATGACGTCGGCAGGAGTCGGAGACCTGCCCAGTAAATATAAATTATAGTATTTGAGCTCTCTCGAGACCTGGCAACGGAAAGAGGACGCCAACCAGCCTTGCGGTATCAGAAAGGGCTTCACAGAGAAAGATTTATTGCGTGATGGAGAGGGAGACGTAATTTATCATAAAACCCTCCTTGCCTTTTTTAAAAAATTTGATTTTATTTGATGTCAACGAACAGGCTAATTTTAGCCTTCAAGGCAAAGAGTAGAAATTGCACGTCACCCCTCTCATGAATTACACATTAAGCTTCGTTAGGTGTTGCCACTTATTTCAAGTAAGTGTAAAACAGATTGTCGTTAATAGGCGAACGCGTGCCTCCGCTGTGCCGCGCTGGTTTGTAAGTGACGATTCTCCCGCTTTCTACGCAGAGTTGGTTTAATGGCATTAGATCAAAAGGCTCTTTTAATTCACTATTTATTATTCCGCTCATCAGAGGCTCCGCAAGAAAAATTTCGCAGCCACTGAACTGTGAAGTTGATGTGATTGACAAATATGCAAGTTTTCTGGATTTTTTTTAACTTTCCAGCATGCTGGTGTGGGGTGACTAATGTTGAAGTGAAAATGTATTTATCTTTTAAGAAGAGGACAATCATTTCTTAAAAATTTAGACCCCGATTTTTAAAAAATATATATTTTTTTTTTGTATGGTAGATTTTTCATAAATGTATCGAATGCTTTTCCCAGATGAAATTAGATATTTGCGTTTTAAAATGGCCATCTAGGCCTAATGTACACGGGACGCTGAGGCAACCTCTTCTGAACGTTTAGCCACGTTTGCATGTTGCGTTTAGCGGAGTTTTGCCGTGTTCGCGTCTAGGAGCGTTTTATTTAAGATATCCTTATTAGACCCTAAAATTAAATAGGGCACCTTTAAAAACACTTCTAAACGTAAACGGCGGTACCAGGTTTAGGAACCCATTTTTTTGCCTTCAAAGAAGAGCCTCTAAACGCAACTATCTAAAACCGACATTAAAGAGGAAGTAAACCCTGGTGGGTTTTACTTCCTCTTTATTTCCCTGCAAAGGTAAAGCAAGAATGGGCTACTATGCATCGCATAGTAACCCATTATGTGTCACTTGAAACCGAAGCCTGCAATGTCACCATTGTCCCCACTAGCAGGGAGCGTCCATCTTCACTCCTCTTCCTTCCGGGGCCACAAACTGGCTCTGTGACCGGCTGGAGTCGCGTGACGTCACTCCCATGCATGCGCACGGGAGCCGCCAGTCACGGCAGGACCCCTATTAGAAACGGCACGATGTGCCCTTTCTAAAGTGCACATGCGCCGTAGTCATCGGTGCTCGACTTTTTCATAAATATCTCCTAAATCGTGGAGGTTTAGGAGATATTTCCAGCACCTACAGGTAAGCCTTAATATAGGCTTACCTGTAGGTAAAAGTGGTTGTACAAGGGTGTACAACCACTTTAAACGACCCTGTGTACATGAACACATAAGCTAACATTGGATGATTTCAGGGGCAGCTGAAAAAAGCGTCCAACTGCCTCTGAACGTCCGTTTACCAGCAGCAGTGTACATGAGGCCGGTGTGAAAGTTGGCTATGGGGAAATTTGTTGTCCAAACCAACCAGCTACCGATTGTTTCTGTAGTGCCAGGTTGAAAATAAAAATTGTTTCCCTACGAAATGCCTCAGGTGGGCAGGGCAAAATGTGTCAGATCATGGCTTCTGGCATAGACCCATGAGCAGAGGCTTTTTTTTCATGCCTGTGAAACGCTGGTTGGGAGTATGGTGCTTCTCGAACCCTGCGTACGCATCGCTTTGGATTAGTCTGTTTGGCAGCCTGCACCCTTCACCCTGATGACTGTGGGACTTGTTCTTCTGGCTTGAGCGGCATTTAAAGTCTAGTACCTAGGTCGCAAAAAAAAAATTTAAAAAATTCCGTATTGAAAGAGGGAAGTAATTTCAATACTCCACAACAAAGATAGAAAAAAATTTAACAAGGTATTTTATTACATACTAATTATGTGGGGGTCTTGTGAGCCAAAGATGGATTGATGCCTCTGTGAGGTGAAACAAATATAGATAAGCTGCAAACACTAACCACGTTTCATTGCGTGCATAAACCAAAAAATTATAAATAAATGTGCCTGCGCTGAAAAAACAGATATATCCCAATAGTTGGGAGGTGCATATATAGTGTAAAACTATACTACAAAAGTAGTTCAATATTAAAAAGAAAAAAAAAATGCTAGTAATATATAAATTATAGAATGAATACAATCCTTATATAAAAGTTTCCCATAAAGTGCAACATGCAAAAAAAACAATATATATATATATGTGGTTATAAATATAAGATCAAAGTGCAAAATCAAGTGTCCACATTTAAAAAGTTCAATTCATTGATATCAACACATAAAGTGCAAGTAAGTGGTGTCCACAAAAAACAGTGTTCCTCATGCTCCTCCTCCTTAATGGTGTTCACAATCCAGCATGCTTCAGTGCTCTCCTGTGACCCCCCACTTGTGCTTGCGCTCACCTCTGAGCGTGTGACACAGTAATTAAAGGTGTCTAAACACGCATTGGAGCCACCCCTTGGGCTCATACAGGGTATGCTGGTATAAACTCCACCACTCTCAGATGTCATCAGATAGTCTCACATACAAGAAAGAAAAAGCTCCATAGTGTGATACAGTAGGGATTTATTTAAAATATATTAAAACATATTAAAACTTCCCTCCAGAAGGGTACTCACAATATGTAGGTGCGTGAATGCACCAATCTTTCCAGAGAGTGTTTGTATAAAACAAGCGTTTGTATGGCGTGCAGTGTGTCTTTCCTCATCTACCTCTGTTGCTGACAGCTCCGTCCTACCCCTCCCCGACGCGTATTCGGCACAGGGATCACGTGCCTTCCTCTGGGGGATCTAATTAGATCCCCCAGATCTTATATTTATAACCACATATATATATTGTTTTTTTGCATGTTGCACTTTATGGGATACTTTTATATAAGGATTGTATTCATTCTATAATTTTTTTTTTTTTTTTTTTAATTTATAAGCCCTTTAGGGAATTACTATGTGGGCAACGTTTTGCTGATGCCTGATCAACACTGCTATATGAATTTGTTGGAAATCCCGTTCCCAAATCGTGGGCCTTAAAATGGAATTGGACCCCTCCTCCTCTTTGCGGTTATAACAGCCTCCACTCTTCTAAGAGGGCTTTCCAGAAGATTTTGGAGAGTGCCTGAAATTTGTGTTGGGTACTGGTGTTGGAGGAGAAGACCTGGCTCACAGTCCTCCTAATGTATCTCAAAGGTGTTCAGTAGGGTTGAGGTCAGGGCTCTGTGCAGAACACTTGAGTTACTTCACACCAAACTGGTCAAACCATGCTATAACACCCTCCCACTCTCCTGGGAAAGATTTTGGAGTTGTACCCCATCAGTGAAAAGAGCATTTGTGAGGTCAGGTACTAGAGGATGAGACAACGTGGTTCATAAACAATGTTCCAATTTTGAGATCAGGGCTTTATGCAGTCCACGCTTGTTTCTCCACACCACGTTCCTCAAGGCATGTCCTTATGGAGCTGGTTTGCTAGCAAAAATTTAGGTTGGGTTTTTCCATCCTCCTAGGACACTAGCAAAAATGGAAGCATTTCCAGTGGCTACAAAATAGAATTCCATTCTTCCCCCTCTCTTTGATTCCCAAGTTCCACAACCCATAGTCTATGCCAGAGATATGCAATTAGCGGACCTCCAGCTGTTGGATTGCCCTGCTTTTGGGAGCTTACAATCTATAAGGGAGAGGCTGGTGGAACAAAGGGTATTAAATGTGAGGGATGAACTGATGGGAGAGACAGAAGATTTGGTTATTAGCTGAATGCAGGATAGGCCTCCCTGAAGAGATGAGTTTTCAGGGGTGGCCTAAAAGTGGACAGAGTATGAGATAACCCGACAGATTGGGGTGGTGAGTTCCAGAGGATGGGAGAGGCTCTGTAGAAGTCCTGGAGACCAGCATGGGGAGGAGACCGGAGAGCTAGAGAGCAGGAGGTATTGGGAGGTCGGTTTGTGTGATATTTGGAGACAAGATTGTTGATGTAGCTTGGGCCAGAGTTGTAAATGACTTTGTATGTTATTGGTGTTTAGAATTTTATTTGTTGGCAGAGAGGAGTGGTGGACACTGAACGGTTGGGAAGGTGGATGAGTCTGGCAGCGGCATACATGATAGGCTGAAGAGGGGATAGCTTGCGGAGAGGTAGGCCAATGAGGAAGGAGTTAAAATAGTCAAGACGAGAGATGACAAGGGAGTGAATGAGTAGCTTGGTGGTTTGAAAAGTTGGGAAGGGGGCATATTTTGGAGCTGTTTCGGAGGCAGTGGCGTCTCAAGCTTTCATATTTAGGGGAGCACATGGGGGGACAGGGACAAAAGTAGGGGGGCAACTATAAAATGCAAATATATATATATCCTGGGGCCCCTTACTACGATCCCACAATGGCCCTTTCACATGTTCTGCAGTGAGCTCCCTTCCTACTGTATTGGGGCCCCCCCAGGGTGGCAGAAAACAAGAGATATATGTCACCAGCATACCAAGAAAATATAAGGGTCCAAAGCAGTGGGAGAACTATCAGGGTTGCAAAGGTTGTCTTGCCTCCGGGCCCTGGTGTTCTGCCACTGTGGGGTTCCCCAGCCTCCTCTTGCTGTCCTGCCCCTGCTATTGAGAGCGCTGGTCTGGCATCTCTTGGTCTGGTTCTCCTGTCCTAAGGATGGGAGAAATCAGTCTGTTTTTTCAGTAACTGAGAGTCCTGGTGGAGTCCTTCCTGCAACTCGCTCTTCTCCCTGCCAATGAGGATGCAGGGGAAGGAGCAGATCGGGCGGCCGTGGTTGTGTGAGCGCTCGCATTATGCAGTGTCAATAAGCAGAGGGAGGAGGGAGGAATCACCGCAGGAGCTGACTGGGGACTCTCTCCCTCCTAGACATTGATTTTTTGTAAAAAAAAAAATATATATATATTTTTTTCTATTTGGGGTGGGGTGGGGTGGGGCACAGCATAATGTTGGGGGGGGGGGGGGTCAGGGCCCCCTCTGCCCCCCCCCCCCCCCCAGGGACGCCATTGTTTGGAGGTGAAGTCTGCAAGAATTGGATTATGATTGGATTTGGGGCTGAAAGGACAGGTCAGAGTCCAGGATTACACCTAGCACCCTGGCATGAGGGGAAAGGGACTAACAGTTGTATTAATCCTGATGGAGAAGTCAGGGGAGGGGGCACGGTCTGAAGAAAAAAAGATCTTCCCAATCATTGTCATGATGGTGTAAGTAGAGCTTCCTTTTCTGGGCTGACTGGGGCCACTCTGTATATTCCACCCAAAAAAGGACATTTTGTCTGGAGTCAAAACTATTTTTAATAGTTCTGCTTTTGGTAAATAAAAATGATTTCTGTGGTGTACTTTTCATATAGTCCACATAGCAAAGATAGATACAATTTCATTTTTTTTTTTTTTTGCGTACAGAAAAAGTGCTGAATTGTGTTTGGGATAATGCCGGGCCCATCTATCCTGGGTTATGGCTGTAATTCAGCACTGAGTCATTTAAGGGCATAATTGGCTCTTAGCTTTCAGCTGCTTGTCGGAGTGTTTAAGAGACATCTGAGTGACTGATGTGGTATGTAACCGCGCCACGTCTCAACCAGACCTCCGAGCACTTTCTCCATTGACGAACTTTCTGCTTTCTTTTTGTGCTGGTTGCCAAACAAACCTGGTGCCTTTCCTGACTCATACATTGTCTGGCTCATTGTTTCTGGAAAACTTTGACCTTTGTAGAATCATATAGATAGATAGATAGATAGATAGATAGATAGATAGAGAGATAGGGAGATAGAGATGATAGAGATATCTTATATATATATATATATATATATATATATATATATTATATATATATATACACAGAGAGAGAGAGAGAGAGAGAGAGAGAGAGAGAGAGAGAGAGAGAGAGAGAGAGAGAGAGAGAGAGAGAGAGAGATCTCATTCATACATGTATAGATACAGTGGGTAAAATAAGTATTAAAGTATTAAAATAAGTACGCGTCACCATTTTTCTAGGTAACTCTCTCTCTCTCTCTCTCTCTCTCTCTCTCTCTCTCTCTCTCTCTCTCTCTCTCTCTCTCAATCTCTCTCTCTCAATCTCTCTCTCTCAATCTCTCTCAATCTCTCTCAATCTCTCTCAATCTCTCTCTCTCTCTCTCTCTCTCTCTCTCTCTCTCTCTCTCTCTCTCTCTCTCTCTCTCTCTCTCTCTCTCTCTCTCTCTCTCTCTCTCTCTCTCTCTCTCTCAACCCCTGCAATCCATTCATACAAAGACATCAAAACAAATAAGTTCAGAAATTAAGTTCTGTGTAATAATATGGAATCACACATGGAAAAAGTATTGAACATGCCAACTGAAATTTATCCTTTGTTGGTGATGGCGGCTTCAAGACTCCTGTATGGAGAAACTAGTCGCATGCGTTGCTCAGGTGTGATTTTGGCCCATTCTTCCACATAAACAGGTCTTCAAGTCTTGAAGGTTCCGTGGTCCTCTTCTATGAACTCTGATCTTTTTAATTCTTTCCATAGATTTTTCTATTGGATTCAAGTCAGGTGATTGGCTGGGCCATTCTAGCAGCTTTATTTTTTTTTCTTCTTTGAAACCAATTGAGAGTTTCCTTGGCTTTGTGTTTGGGATCATTGTCTTTGTGAAATGTCCGCCCTCGTTTCATCTTCATCATCCTGGTAGATGGCAGCAGATATTTATAAAGAATGTATTGGTACATTTTTCCATCCATCCTTCCTTCAATGATATGAAGTTTGCCAGTACAGTATGCTGAAAAACAGCCCCGCCCCCACCATGATGTTCCCACCTCCAAACCTCACTGTTGGTATGGGGGGTGTTTTTGGGGTGATGTGCCATTTGACATCCAAACATGGTGTGTATTATAGTATCCAAAGAGTTCAATGTTGGTCTCATCTGACCAGACTATATTTTCTCAGTATATCACAGTTGTGCAGCAAACTTTAAACGAGCTTCAACATGCTTCTTCAACAATGGAGTCTTGTGTGGTGAGACTAGATTGTGGATGCATTTGGAGGACATTTGTCAGGGCTGGGCTCCAGCCCTTCCTTCTCTGAGCTGGCCGCTCAGCTGTCAGCTTATTGCCAGCTCCCATCTCTCTCCACAGTTACCCAGCTGTTGTTGATTCTGCTCGTCAGTCCTGCCTACTTAGTCGTCCAGCTCACTTGATCTCTGCCTTCGCCTTTGTCAACATCACAGAGACTTTCTCCTGCATTCCTGTTGAGGACTTGCTCAGCTGACGTTCCTTCTGGCTCCTGATCCTGCTTGCTGTACTATTACGTTTATCTCTGGCTCTCTGACATTGGCTTGGCTGACTACCCGATCCGATTACTGAACTCTAGCTTGTTTTGACTACACTTACTCTTTTTACCTTATTATTATTGTTATACAAGTGAGATTAAACTATACTTCTGTCTCTGTCTGATTCATGGTCCCTGATAACATTTTGCTGGTTTAAATAGAAAGTTCAGTTGGGCTTTAAAAACGAGCTTTATTTTTACCTTGTGTATTGACAACAATGCATTTTGACAAAATGGCATAATTTTCAGTGAAATTTCAAGGAAATTATCACTTACAATTGAACTCATCTCTAACTATCGTTATACTGTCCTTCAATTCAGAGCAGTGATCTCCAAACTGCAGCCTGGGGGCTGGGATATGGCCCTTTGCTTATTTTCTGGCCCTTGGGGCATTATTTCTTCCTACTGTCAGCAACAGTGGGGCATAGTTCTTGCAGACAATGGTGTACTAATCCTCTCACTGACACTAATGATGGGGCAATATTATTTCCAATGACACCAATGATGGGGTACCATTCCTTCCACTAATACCAATGATGGAGTACTGTTCCTCCCAATAACACCAATGATGGGGCACTAATATTTCCAATGACGGGGCACTATTTCTCCCCCTGTTTCTAATGATGGGGCAATATGCATCCTACTGATCCCAATGATGGTACACTATTCCTTCTACTGATACCAATGATGGGGCACTGAAACCAATGACGGGGCTCTATTCCTCCCACTGAAATCAATGATGGGGGCTCTATTCCTCCCACTGAAACCAATGATGGTGCACTGTTCCTCCCACTGAAACCAATGATGGGGCACTTTTCCTCCCACTGAAACCCACAATGAGACACTATTCCTTCTTAATACCAATGATGGAGCACTGTTCCTCCCACTGAAGCCAACAATAGGGCACTATTCCTTCCTAATACCAATGATGAGGCATTGTTTACTCCCACTGTCCCCAGGTCATTTTCTTCTCCCACTGGCCACAGTCTGCTCCCCCTAAAGTTTGCAGGACAGTAAACTGGGCCTTTGTTTAGTACGTTTTTGTAGACCCCTGGTTTAGAGGAATTATTCAATAATTGGATACTTGGAGATCTCTAATAGGCTTGTGGTCTTTTTTTTCTGAATTAAATTTTTTTTCGGCTTCTGTTAACAGGACATTGCCAGTCTCACTTGAATGATGGGGAGCACAATGCACAGAAATACTTCCAAACTTACTCTCAAGAAGAAGAAAAGCCTTCAGAGGACCTGGGGACAGACCCAAGTACGAGCTCCTCGCTGCATCTCGAGAGTAAGCATCAGTCTGATTTCCTGCCTTGTTGGAAATTACAAAAGTTCAGAAATAGAGGGAGGGTGGAGTGACCCCATCAATCAGAATATGGATGAAACAGAGAGGAAGGACATACAGAGGTTGATATGAGGGGCACATTGGATATACACTATATGGCCAATGTTTGTGACCTGACCACTACATTTACATAAGCTTGTCGAAAATACTAGACCAGAACTATGGATTGCATGGAAGCATTGCAATGGAGTTGCTTTTCAGGCAGTGGTTGTGCTTGGTAATATCTGTCCACCCTTGGATGACTCGGTTCACAGGCACTGTGTACAGAGACATAACGAGGGGTTCTGTACCTTTTAGGATCTCTGTGATTGGTTCAAGAAAGACCACACCGTAATCCCGTGATTTAAACCTTGTGGGGGGAGATTTACTAACTGGAGCACTCGGAATCTGGTGCAGCTGTCCATGATGACCAATCAACTTCTAACTTCAGCTTCTTCAATCAAACTTTGACAATAAAACCCGGAAGCGGATTGGCTTCTATGTACAGCTGCACCAGATGTTACACTTTCCAGTTTTAGTAAATGACCCCCCCCCCCCCTGTATGTTCACGTCTGTGAGCCTTCCCCTTCCTTTAACAACACAGAGGGTAGAAGACAGAAGTAATGAGTGAGTTACATATTCATTAGTTACCCAAACACATGATCAATGGCAGCAGTAGATGCAAATGAAGTTTAACCCTTTCACCCCTTTAGGTGAGCTTTAATGCCTGGGAGACGGTGGCTTCTGTATCATGTGACCGATGTGATTGGCTCTCCCAGCAGTCTTGTGATTGGAAACCCACCCCACTGGCTTCCAATGAGATTCCTTGGCTGTTGGAAAGTTTATCATTGTGCTGGAGGGGTACTGTCTGCGCAAAAACCTCATTCCAATAATGAATGCACATGGGTGTTTAAAGACCACCTTTCTTGTTGTTGTGTATACGCATTACATGGTTTGCAAGAGGTTAAAGGATAAAGGGACACCAAGTTTACAAGAAGGGAAAATGAGAAAGTCAAAGTGCAAAGAAGAGGTAGATATCCCTGTGGTCACTGTAAATAAAGTTATGAAGAGAGTTCTAAAGGTTCTATATGTAATAGGATATAACTGGGAGCACCAACAGTAGCACATAATACAGCATTTATTAGCATGGAATATCCCTTTGTCACCCCTTTTTTTTTTTTTTTTTTACTACTTTCTGAATTCCTCTCCCCCCCCCAGATGTTGTCTTAGCTGAATCAAACAATACAGAGGAACCCGCCCCTGAGGATCCAATGTCTGAAGAGATGCTGGCCCTCGTAGACGAGTTTGAAAACTCCTGGCCCCTAGAAGCCTTTGAAGGTGCCCTGGAGCTTAAAGGCAGGCGGATGGACCTTCAGGGAATAAGAGTGTTGAAGAAAGGGGCTCAGGATGGCCAGTCGGGCTCCTGCTTTGGCGACTGTGATGATGATGATGAAGCTGAATGGGTATGGACCGTTTTTGGTTTTTTTTTTGTCTTTTTTTATGGCTGCTAAAAAATAATGGAAATGTTTAATATTAGAAAATAATAGTGCAGCACTTAAATATACATAGTGACACAAATAATAAAAAGTAATCAAATAGTAAAACACAACATTTACAGCAGTGTTAGCGTCACTAACACAGCAATTATAAAATATTCTGGAAAATATTAGTAAACCAATGTCCAAGAAGTATTTCTCCAAGATCAGGAAGCAATGACCGCAAGTGCGAAGTATAGTACCTCCACTCCATCACCAGAAATGTGAACCTCCTCCACCTTTATGCACTGACCAGACAGCTAAAATAAAGGCATATATAATAGCTATAACTGTGTGTCCGTGCACTCTCTCCTCAGCAATACAGCTTTAAGTCACGAGCATGAACTCCTAGACCAGGGATATGCAATTAGCGGACCTCCAGCTGTTGTAAAACTACAAGTCCCATCATGCCTCTTCCTCTGGGTGTCATGCTTGTGGCTGTCAGAGTCTTGCTATGCATCATGGGACTTGTAGTTCTGCAACAGCTGGAGGTCCGCTAATTGCATAACCCTGTCCTAGACCAAAAAAAAATGCACACTACGGAGCCAGAGATGAGGTATATAGTGAAGCGATTTATTATTAAAACCACCAGCACAAATCAATAGAAAACTTCCACGTGGTTAAAACAAACAGTCCGGACTCGCAGTAATGGCCGCTGATCTGGAAGCGGCTGTGTGACGTCAGCACGTAAGGCCCCTCCCAACATGTTTCGTACGCATGTCCTCGGGGGATACGGCTACTTGCTGCTGTCAATACTACGTGGCTGTTTTATATTTATATATATATATATATATATATATATATATATATATATATATATATATATATATATATATATATATATATATATATAGTGTTTGTGTATATATAAATCTGTGCTTCTGGGTGTAGCAGCCTCCCTAATACTTAACTGAGCCCCCTCTCTGTCCAGCTATGTCCATGAGTGCCTCGACCATACGGGACTCTCGCCCCTGATTGGCTGACTGACAGCCATGGGAGTCAATGGCGCCACTTCTGTCTCTCAGCCAATCAGGGGAGAAAGGGGGTGTGGCAGAATGGCAGCTCCGTGTCTGAATGGGCACGTGGAGCTGCAGCTCGGCTCGGGTGCCCCAATAGCAAGCTGCTTGCTGTGGGGGCACTCGACAGGAGGGAGGGGCCAGGAGCAATGAAGAGGGACCTGAGAAGAGGAGGATCCGGGCTGCCCTGTGTAAATACAACTGTACACAGCAGGTAAGTATGACATGTTTGTTATTTATAAAACAAAGAGAGACTTTACAATTACCTTAATAATAAATTACTGCACTATATACCTCATCTCTGGCACATCTCTGGTGGTTGCGTTTAGTTCTGCTTTAAGTTAATAAAGAAGAATTCCAGGTATGGCACTTTTCGCGTACGTATTTTTCACATCACTGTCCTACTTTCCTACCTTGTGCAATCAGTGAATGCTTTGCATTCGTTGAGAAAATGTTCCCTGAATGGCACGGAACCCGGGAGCAAGCGGAGATCGCTGGAGTATTGGTGCCTGCTTAATTTATTTCCAGCTTCTATAGAGATCCCACAGGTATGATGTGTATATACATAGTTACATTGGTCCAAGCTGGAATGATGTAACTATTTAAAAAAAAAAAAGCCGTACTTGGTATTAATCTTTAACTATGCTAGACATTATTTAGAAGTTTGAATCAGAGACACGACACATCCTTTACTTCGTTTAATATTTTGCAGATTACTTTTCAAGTCAAACGTCTTAAGAAGCCAAAATTGGATCGTACCAACATGGCGGACCTCCCATATGGGGCTTATGAAGATACTGTTGATGGAGGAAGTGATGACTTGCAAGCCGCACTGGAAATTAGTGGTCCAAAAATACCTGCTCCGGGTCCACAAGGTAGAATACCTTTTATTCCACTCTGTTCTGCACTGAATAAAAGGTGACCATATGTACAAATTTATTGGTGACCAATATAAGCAATCTAATCTCCCCAATGGGAACACAAACAGCAATAAAATCAGCTGTGATAAAAGCAGCCCATGAACTATGCAAATTTCTTTCCTTCCACCATGGGTGGAAGGAAAGTATATTACTCTAGTCCCCCATCAATCACATTCAATGTTGATGAAGTGGAAATCTTTCAACGTAGCGCTACTGTGTTCTTCCACCAAGAAGCCTTCCCTGCCGACAGAATACAAAGCCACCGGCAGTGATCACATGAAAAAAACCTGACAGGCTGGTTGTACTGAAGTCAAACCTTGGATCGACTTCAGTACAACCAAGCCTTCCCATAAATGGATCAAATCGCGGCCACATCGAACCGGCGGAGATTCGATCCATCTATGTCCGGCTTTACTCTTAGGCAGTGCATTTTTATTTGTTTTTTTGGGGTCTGCTATTGTAATTAGGTAATTCATATCCTACACAATGTCATTTTGAATAATACACTTTCACGTAGACTAGGGGAAACTAGAGCTCCATAGGGAAAAATGTAGAAGTCCCAGGACTTTTTCATTATGACAATCCAAAGAAAACAAGCGAACCCATTTTTAGGGGCTCCTTTGACAACCAGCGTGTTTATTTCCTACTTGAATAAACCCCTTTTAATAAGCCACGCAAGTCCAAAATTAATTTCAAACAAGCAGATTTAATCGACACTCTCATTAAAACCAGTGGTAGATAACCTTGGAGAGGCAGAAATCTGCCCGAACATCATGGAAGAGATCTAACCTCACCCAGAGGGCAGAGTCCTTGGGGGGGGCAGACTTGCAAAACTCCTTGGGGGGGCCAGAATTGCAAACATCCTTGGGGGGCATAACGGCAAAACTCCTTGGGGGGGGCCAGACTTGCAAAACTCCTTGGGGGGGGCCAGACTTGCAAAACTCCTTGGGGGGGCCAGACTTCTTGGGGGGGGGGCAGAATTGCGAAACGCCTTTGGGGCAGCTCCTCTCCATATAGAAGGTTAATCTGCAATACATAGGGCACAGGAGGACCTCCTAAGTGCAGCATAAACACATTCATTGATTTGCTGATAGGTTTAAAAAAAGAGGCGGTACCGCCTCAATGCGTAATCACGCCCCTTACATGCCTCTGACGTCACAGCTTGTTCCAACACTGTCAGATTCTCATGGCTTGGCTCCGTTGAAGTGTCCTGCTTGTGAATCTATGCTCTGTTCTCCATTATGCCCATCAAAGGCTCGGCACTTTCGTGTACTTGGATCAATCCTCTGATGCCTGTGACCAGGATGCTCCTTTTTATGTACATGACATCCTTTCACACCATTTACAACCGTGAGTGGTTTTAATATCTTTTGGGTCAATAAATTTGTTTATGCTGCACTTAGAGGTGTCCTCCTTTTTTGTCCTTTCAATTTAATGCAACATGCAGAGGTCTGGAGTAAGTAAACAGAGTGCTGGGGTCGTTAGTATGTCATGCACAGTGCAGAAGTCTAAGTACACACTCATTCGCATTGTAGGCAGCAGAAAACTGCCAATTCCTCTTATGACATTGCCAGCCCAGCACTGATGACCTGTCATTACAGCTGGCACACTTGTGCAGCCTGCTTCCCCCTGGCAGCAAACCTGTCCTCTTACACACTCCCAGCCTGCAGAGACTTGATCTGCAGCACAGTTCCCACCGGGCCCACCAGTTCCCTTTGTCGCCGCTTTAACACAGACACATCTTGTGATTTGGAAGCACTAGCCGGTCAGGGCCTTTCTTTGCCGATTGCCATTTGGTTTTCTAGTTCGCAAGGTCCAACCATATTGCCTGTTGCCTCTCTAATCTGAGGACAGGAGCTGGCGGCACAGCGGGGGGGTCACAATCTCCCCGTCGGGTGGCTACAATCAACCAGTTTCTGACCCCAAGGTTTAATATAAAAAAATGAAGCTGCACCTTTTAAAGATCACGTTAGATAGTTGCCTCTTCTGCTGTCGGCACGGCCAATCGCTTCTGCAGTGAAATCCTCAATTTGAAGAATCTTCATAAACCAACACTACAAGAGTGTCTTGACGGGAGAGTCTTGGTTTGTGGCTGCCCTCAGTGGTTCCTCCCACCGCTGCTATACCACCCTATAGTGATGTAGGGGCCGGCGGGAGAAACCACTGAGCTCAGGTGGGGAGGAGGCGATTAATAATACTGGAAGTGTCGTTTTTTTGCTGAAGAATCTTCAGTAGAAGTGAACAGAGACTTTTTATTCATGTCCTGGCTTGGATTTTTCTTTTGACTCTCTTGTGCACATCTCACGCAGGCAGACGACCGGATTACCGCAGCCTGGGATGGCCGAGTCCAGATGAGTGCCTGAAATTGCGCCGCGTTGAATTGTCTACAGTAGCCAGCACGTGGCTGGCTGTATCCGCTAAAAATATAGAGTAAGTACAATTTTGGGCAGTAGGGTTATCCTTCTAGAACTGTTCATTTTGGAGGGGAACCACAGCTTTTTAGTTTAAGCCCCCCCCCCCCAAAAAAAGCAGTCTCTACAATAAACATGGTGTGCCTTTTTTTTTTAATGCAATGTATTTGGATGAAATGTTGATCCTGCCAGTGACTTCCTCCTTGCTTGCAGTAAATGGAGAAGAAACCGCTCTCCCGACCAGTCTAACACACCCGCTAGTGGAACACCGAAGTATGGAGCGTCCACCGCCTACATGTCTCCACCAAGAAACCACACCCACTAACACATTTAACTCCTCCCACCAGGGACTATGACTAAGTACCCATGGGTGTGGAAAAATGCTTCCGGGGGGGGGGGGGGCGGCAGAGGTTGCTCCATACTTCGTTGTTACACTTGCTGGTCGGGGGGCGTTCTTATCTATTTACTGGATAAAGAAAAATAATGTGACGCATATTCAGTGTAAACAGTAATAAATATAAAGTGCAATGTTCAAAAGTGCAAAAAATCAGAAGAACTTCATATAATATGATCTTGCATACAAAGAAATTTCCAAAAGTGCGAAGGTGCATCAAAGTATTAATAAGTACATAAAAATGAATGTCCAATCAAAAAGTGACAAAAAATAATATATAAAGTGCTTGCGCAAATAAATAGGAAACATCCAATTCATCCAAAGTGTTGTTTATTTGTGCAAGCACTTTTTATATTGACAACACTTTGGATGAATTGGATGTTTCCTATTTATTTGCACAAGCACTTTATATATTATTTTTTGTCACTTTTTGATTGGACATTCATTTTTATGTACTTAATAATACTTTGATGCACCTTTTGCACTTTTGGAAATTTCTTTGCACAGTTGTATGCAAGATCATATTATATGAAGTTCTTCTGATTTTTTTTGCACTTTTGGAAATTTCTTTGCACAGTTGAAATAATATAGAAATATAGAAGAAATAATATATAAAGTGCTTGTGCAAATAAACAGGAAACATCCAATTCATCCAAAGTGTTGTCACCATCCGCTCAGTAATGTCCAATCGTGGATATTAGATCATAAAGTAAAGTGCTTTGTACAAGAAAAAAATGGAAGACATCCAATTCATCCAAGTGTTGTCACCATCCGCTGTGTACCAATAGCTTGCCCCAGCCTCTCGCCTCATACAGAGACCCCTACAGGTCTCGTCAAAGCCTCTTGTAAAGATGGGACAATGATTCATCATTCTGGCTCCTGACAAACCTGTGATGTTCTTCTGGAGAAGGGTAGAGGTAAGGTAATATGGCTCCATACCCTTTTGATGAAGTGACGTGTTCAGTGACGCAACGCGTCAGAGAGGAACCAGGTTTCGTCACTTCCGGTCGCAGCCGAGACCGGAAGTTCTATCGTTTGTGAAGCTGTTTGCATCATTTTAAACTAAGTTACTACGTGTGTTTTAAAATAAACTTTTATTGGATTACTGCACTATGGAGCCCACCTTCTCTCATTCCATGTAAGCTTTACTTGATGAGCCACGGAAGTGATCCCTATATAGGAGCAGTCTGTGGATACCTCTGGAGATCAACTGTTTGCTGGGGAATCATCTTTACAAGAGGCTTGACTAGACCCGTAGGGGTCTCTGTATGAGGCGAGAGGCTGGGGCAAACTATTGGTACACAGCGGATGGTGACAACACTTGGATGAATTGGATGTTTTCCTTTTTTTTTTTTTTCCCTTGCACAAAGCACTTTACTTTATTAACTTTCTATTATCCATGATTGGACATTACTGAGTGGATGGTGACAACACTTTGGATGTTCCCTGTTTATTAGCACAAGCACTTTATATATTATTTTTTGTCACTTTTTGATTGGACATTCATTTTTATGTACTTATTAATACTTTGATGCACCTTTTGCACTTTTGGAAATTTCTTTGCACAGTTGTATGTTAGATCATATTATATGAAGTTCTTCTGATTTTTGCACTTTTGAACATTGCGCTTTATATTACTGTTTACACTGAATATGCGCCACATTATTTTTCTTTATCCATTTATGCAGTGTGAGGGCACCTTGTGATGTTGGCAGCTATTCGTTCATACATGTTTCTTTTATAGTGGTTTGCGCATTGGTATTCTCGCATTGCTTATCTATTTACTGCTTACATCACTTTGGATGAGTATATCGGCACACATGCACCTCGTTACTGTTGCGATCATGGGAACAGAGTCCCTACCTTTTGAGTGGCGCTCCAAGTCCACATTAAGGTCACTTGCTTGTTAGCGGTGTCGACGATCTGCAGGGTCCTCTGCACCACTTCACATTGCCATGGATCACTATCCGAACGACCAACGCCATGGGTGGGACAAGTCTGCTAATTTTGCAATGACAGGAGGAATTGAACACTACTGGGGACATAGGCAGCTGTGCAGCCTGAGAGGACAGGTAAGATTGACAGTGATTCCACCTGTCATTGCAATTCATGGCAGGGCAGACTGGCCCCACCCACCGCCCAGGACGTTTCTGATTTGAGAAAGAGCAAGGCAGTGCTGCGACCTGGGACAAAAAACAAAAAAAGCATTTTTTTTTTTTATACGCTGCCCTCTAACAGGAAATTCCCAGCCTACATTTGTAAAAACAGCATTTAGGTTTACAAACGCTTTAGGACGCGGATATGCAGTTAGTGGACCTCCAGCTGTTGCAGAACTACAAGCCCCATGAGGCATAGCAAGACTCTGACAGCCACAAGCATGAGACCCAGAGGCAGAGGCATGATGGGACTTGTAGTTTTGCAACAGCTGGAGGTCCGCTAATTGCATATCCCTGCTTTAGGTCCTAGTCACATGACACTTCAACTCTAGCTGCAGGAAGGATCCAGTGAATTCCCGCTGCTGGATTCACGGGTGCTTGCAGACCGTTGTGGTCACTCAGCATGTACAATGCAATGACAGGCTTACAGCTGCTGTGGGTGTTCACATGTAATCCTATATATGTATAATATTTAGAGACAGATAATCCCCCTGGATGCCAAGTGTATGATGTCGAGGGACAATCCTCTGTTCCTCAACCTATGCAGGAGAGTGTTGCTCTCAATTACCAGCTGTGGCCACGACCCCTGTCAGTCTGTCGTTGCTTTATACAGGCTGAGCATCTAACACCATCTTCATCCACTTGTGAATCCATCTGCAGGAATCCACTGGATTCTTCCAGCAGCTGGGGTTAAAATGCTGCGTGAATGAAGCCTTAAAATTTGCTATAACGTTGCATTCTCCGCAAAAAAACTGCATTTTGGATTTCACTCGTCTTTTTTAAAGCGAGGGTCCACCTATCTATCGTTTTGTTTTGTTTTTTTAGTTCATTCACAAACTTTTCTTCTCAGCATTACATACTCACATATTGTGTGTCATATGTCCGCCTGTGTCAGATTTCGTCGGAAAGAATAACTTCTATTATACACTGCAGGCGGTTTCCATCTTCATTGTGGGCATTTGAAGCCCACAAGCATTTATTTCCTGGATGTGGTGAATGCTGTGCTCCCAGCATTCACAGCTCGTTCCCGCACATGCTCAGTGGCATCCTGGGAAGCCTGAGACTAGCTCCCAGGAGTCTGGGAGAGGCTAGAAACATGCCTACTCCCACGGGAGGAGAACCAGGAAGTGCAAAGAAGAATAGAAAAATAAAAAGGTAATTACGGCGATTTAAATTTTTTTAAACGGCATGTCAGCATCTAGGCAAGGAAGAGAATACATACAGATATTGTTCAAAATTTGGGTGGAACCCCGCTTTAAATTCTCTGAAAAAATCTGAATCATATTGATAAGTATGCAAAAAAAAAATAATAATTAGGAGTACATGCTTTTTCACAGCACTGTATATAGTGCTAACAGTTTGCATGTTGCTTTACAAGAATGAAGGCAGACAGTACAGCTGAAATAAGATTCAGTACAAGAAGGGCCCAGCTCATTAGAGCTTACATTCTAAAAGGGAGTGTGAAAGGTGAAATAAAAGGTAATAACTGTGGGGGGGGGGGTGATCTGATGGTACAAATAAATGTTCAGTTCTTAGGTAGAAGCCGGATGGGTTTTCAGGGATCGCCTTAAAGGTGGACTCGAGTAGGAGATGGTTGGACAGATTGGGATACATGTTAAAGCGGAGTTCCACCCAAAAATGGAACTTCCACTTTAAAGGAAGGTGACCCCCTGACATGCCATTTTTTTTTTTTGGGGGGGGGGGGACCCCTTTTTAGAGGGTTCCAGCTCCCACTTCCTCCCGGAGCACCACGGCGCCGGACGTAAGATCACCTCTCCCCTCTGGGCAATCATCTGGGACACGTCACAGGTCTCAGATTGCCCGGCCAGTCACAGCACGGCTCAGGCATGCACAGCTGAGTGCCCACAGTGACCATGCCGGCACCGCAGAGAAGAGGGGGAGACGAGCGGGGCTTCGTTCCCCCGCATCGCTGGGACAGGTAAGTGTCCGATTTTATTAAAAGTCAGCAGCTGCAGTATTTGTAGCTGCTGACTTTTATTTTTTTATTTATTTTTTTTTAATTGGAGCTTCACTTTAAGGAGAAAGGGAATACTTTACTTTCCTGTTGCCCGTGCAACTAAACTCGCCTCTGTTGCTGAGAAATAGTACCCAGAAGTCCACAGAGCAACCAACACTTCCTGGAGTGTCAACCTACCAGGTTCCCGCATCTCTCACTAGCTCCTCCTTCCAGCCTCACCATCACTGCTAAATCCTTTAATGATGTTAAAGGTGGTTGTAAACCCTCAAGGTTTTTTCACCTTAATGCATTCTATGCTTTAAGGTGAAAAACCTTCTCTAGTGCAGCAGCCCCCCTTTTACTTACCTGAACCCGATCTTTCCAGCGACGTGGATGAGCACAGCAGCTGTCTCCAATCTTCATTGGATAGATTGATATCAGCAGGAGCCTTTGGCTCCCGCTGCTGTCAATCGAATCTAGTGACACAGGAGCTGGGGGGCGGGGCCGAGTTGGGATCGTGCCCACATGGGTGCCCCTATTAGAGTGCGGCTCTCCCAGGGGGCTCTCGTGAAGAGGAGGAGCCAGGAGCGCCGCTGGGGGACCCCAGAAGAGGAAGGGGGGGGGGGGCGCTCTGTGCAAAACCCTTGCACAGAGGAGGTAAGTATAACATGTTATTTTGAAGGAAAAAAAGAACGAACCTTTACAACCCGAAGAGCAAGAGGAACCAGTGAGAACTGCGGGGGATCCAGCAGACTCCTCAGAGTGTCGGTTCCCCAGCAGAGAATACATTTCTCAGCAATGGTGTGGAGTGCAGTGACATGGGCAGCAGAAAAGGTAAGTATTCTCTTATTTACAGGTACACGCCTTCCTAAAACTGCTGGGCACTTTTGAAATGAGCGCTCAGCCAGGGTCAGCACATTTTTTTTTTTTCTGGGCGAGTGCCATGGAAAGTATAGAATCCAGAGGATCGGCATGGCAGTCTTGTGACTTGTGTTTTTAAAAGGAGGTCAGCAGTGCAGTCCTCAATGAAGGAATCCCGTCTTTCAACCCAGAATTCATAGCAGAGGGTTTGCACTTTTTATCAGTGATCAGACTTCGATAAAGCTGAAATCTTATTGGCTGTTAACAAACCTGTACATATTATCACTGCTCTATCCCACTGCCTGCTGAATAAACTACAGCAACCACTGGGCTTCTAAAGTGGTGCCCACAATGCAGATCTGCTCCTATGACAAGTGAAGTATTGTGACTGAATCAATGAATTTTTTAATTTATTTGGTCCAATACGATCTGGTAAATATGCTGTTAGTCCCTGTTCACACTGAATGCGGCTTTGAAATCACGCTCCATCATGATTTCGAAACCGCCGGCCAGTGCGATTTCATCTGCGGCTTGCTGACATCTGTGCGATTTTCGTGCACAGATGTCAATGTCAGTTGCACATGAAATCGACAATATGAACGGTTCCATTGCCAACAATGGGTTGCGACTTGTCATTCAATTTGGAACTGTCAAATCGCACTGCACACTGGTGTGAACGGGGGCTGAAAGTGTTTTGCTATATTCGTTTGAATAAATATTAAAGCGGTAGTAAACCGCTGGTTTTTTTTGGGGGGGTTTTTTTGTTTTGGTTTTTTTTTGTTTTTTTTCTTCTTTTTTTCTTCTTTTTTCTTTTTTTCTTTTTTTCTTCTTTTTTCTTTTTTCTTTTTTTCTTCTTTTTTCTTTTTTTCTTTTCTTCTTCTTTTTTCTTTTTTTTTTTTTTTCTTCTTTTTTCTTTTTTTGCAACCTGCAAGGCAATGTCATAATTGTGCTTATATGCCTAGCTTACTAGCACATTATGTGAAACTTCCCTTTTGAACAAAGCCCTCCAGCGACGCGCTGTCACCGCTGAAGGCATTTCCATCTTCACCTCTTCACCCGGTCCTCCTTCCAGGTTCGCGGACTCCAACTGTGTGAGTGGCTGGAGCCGCGATGACATCACTCCCGTGCATGTGCGAGGGAGACCCGCTGTTTACGGCAGAGGACTCTGAAGGTATGGCCCGGGTGGCCGTTCCTTCAGAGCGCATGCGCTGGTGACGTCACCAGCTGAACGGTGCACATTTAGAAGACATTTACTGTCCCTATAGGTAATCTTTATGTTGGGTTTTCCTTTAGGTAAAAAATATGCATGGGAATTTTTTCCAACTTTAAAAAAAACAAAAAAGAAACGGTTGAACCTGCCAGAAATCCAGTAAGCTGATAACATCCAGTGATCTCTTATGCCTTTGCTGCACTCTTTTCAGTTAGCATTGTTCCCAGCACCCAGTGTTATGAAGGTGGGGAGAGAGGGAGGTGGTATATAGTCCTAAATCACCATGGGGGTTGATTTACTAAAAATGCTAAATCTGATGAAGCTCTGCATGGAAGCCAACCGGCTTCCAGTTTTTTTTTTGTTTTTTTTGCTTTTTTTTTTTTTTTTTTGTCAGAGCTTACCCACAATAGTAAAATCAGTCTGCATATGCAGTAAAGCATGCTTGTTATACTCACTGTAGAACCTAAGGGGTTAATCCTCTGCATTGTGTGTAAAGGTTTTGTGATCCTGTCTTCTCTCTGATCTTCCTCCCCCCTCAACTGACTCCAACCCATCTACTGACAGAACAGAGCGTTAGGAGTCAGGCTGCACATGCTCGGTTTGGTGTTTATTGCTAGAGTTTTGTTTTTTTTTTCTTGGGGAAAGTGCATGTGATCAGCACAGGGCCAATCGGCACTGTCCAGACAGAGGATCGTGGAGATTGAAAACTCCTCCTACAAGTTTTAACCAGACACTGATACAAGTCACAAGACTGCTATATACTGCTGATGAGAAAAGGTATTTAGCAGTTTATATTTACTTAAACTATTGCATTTCCGTGTACTGTGGGAGACCAGATATAGTGACTGCAGGCTCCTGGGTTTTGTAACACTCTAACCACTTAAGGACCAGAAGGATTTGGCCCATTAATGACCAGGCCATTTTTTTTTGCGATACGGCACTGTGTTGCTTTAACTGACAATTGCGCGGTCGTTGTACCCAAACAAAATTGATGTGTCCCCCCCCCCCCCACAAATTGAGTTTTCTTTTGGTGGTATTTGATCACCTCTATGGTTTTTATTTTTTGCACTATAAACAAAAAAGGAGCAACAATTTTGAAAAAAAAAACTATTTTTTACTTTTTGCTATAATAAACAATAAAAAAATTGTTTAAAAAAAATTCTTCCTCAGTTTAGGCCAATATGTATTCTGCTACATATTTTTGGTAAAAAAAAATCGCAATAAGCGTATTTTGATTGGTTTGCGCAAAAGTTATAGCGTCTACAAACTATAGGATAGATTTATGCCTGCCTTCTTCTTTTTTTTTTAATAGTAATGGTGGTGTTCTGCGATTTTTAGCGAGACTGCGACAGACAGATCGGACACTTGACACTTTTTTGGGACCAGTGACATTTATACAGCGACCAGAGCTAATAAATAGCCACTGATTACTGTATAAATGTCACTGGCAGGGAAGGGGTTAACACTAGGGAGCGTTCAAGGGGTTAAATGTATTCCCTGGGAGGTGTTTCTAACTGTATGGGGGATGGGCTGCCTGGAGGAGGAGAGAGATAGTTGTTCCTAATCACAAAACTGCAGATTCTGTGGGCGGGTCTGTTGTCCGGAGCTCGGTGGGTGGAGTCGTGATGTCAGTAGACTCTCCGCCCACCTCTACACTCCCCTTGTCAATATGCATTTTCTCCTGTGTATTTCTTACGCTGAACTTCTGCTATGATCTCTAACATCCAGTCAAAACCCAGAAAAGTCACCACGTGACTTCAGCATGCCCAATCATGCCGAGTTGTGGAGCAGCCAATCCTGGGAGAGCTGG
Organism: Lithobates clamitans; assembly: GCA_037952925.1. Classification (NCBI taxonomy): domain Eukaryota; kingdom Metazoa; phylum Chordata; class Amphibia; order Anura; family Ranidae; genus Lithobates; species Lithobates clamitans. The sequence goes on from JBBGZY010003085.1 coordinate 48,510, forward strand.
AGAAGAAATGAGGGGATCTGAAGTACACAGAATGTCTCTCTCCAGCTCCTGCATGAGATATGTAAATCACCTGTCACTCACAGCAAGGGAGAGAAACTGACTCCTATTTCTCTCTGTCTGTCAGTTTTTATCTCACTGAAAAAGATAAGAGGTTTGCTCTCAGCTGGATTAACTCTTCGTGGCAAGACTGGACACAGATGACATGAAATCCTCTACTGTACAAGGTGCAAGCCTTAATTTAAAAAAGAAATGTCAGGTTCACATCCACTTTAACCACTTACCGACCAGCCGCTGCAGTTTTACTGCGGCAGAATGGCACAGCTGGACAAAACGACGTTATGTTACGTCGCTTCGCCCTGTCGCCATTAGGGGCACGCGGGCCCGCTGCTCGCCCCCGGAGCCGATGCGAGCGCCCGGCGGGCGCGATGACCGCTGGGCTCCCGCAATCACTCGTGACACACCGAGAACCATACAAATTATGAACAGCGAAAAGTATGTCATCTCCCCTAGATAGTCCTATCCCCCCCTTCAGTTAGAACACAGAGAGGGAACACAGTTAACCCCTTGATTGCCCGCTAGTGTTAACCCTTTCCCTGCCAGTGACCTTTTTACAGTAATCGTTACATTTTTATAGCACTGATCGCTGTATAAATGACAATGGTCCCAAAAATGTGTCAAAAGTGTCCCGATGTGTCCGCCATAATGTAGCAGTCCCGATAAAAATCGCAGATCGCCGCCATTACTAGTAAAAAAAAAATAATAATAAAAATGCTATAAATCTATCTCCAATTTTGTAGACGCTATAACTTTTGCGCAAACCAATCAATATACGCTTATTGTGATTTTTATTACCAAAAATGTGTAGAATACATATCGGCCTAAACTGAAAAAAAATGAGCTTCTTTTTTTTTTTAAAAAATAGGGATATTTATTATAGCAAAAAGTACAAAATATTGTTGTGTTTTTTGTTTTGTTTTTCAAAGTTCTCGCATTTTTTTTGTTTATAGCGCAAAAAATAAAAACCGCAGAGGTGATCCCCTATTTTGTAGACTCTAACTTTTGCGCAAACCAATCAATATACACTTATTCCGGGGGGTTTTTTTTACCAAAAATATGTAGAAGAATACATATCGGCCTAAACTGATGAAGAAATTTGTAATTTTTTTTTTTGGGGGATATTTATTATAGCAAAAAGTAAAAAATATTGTTTTTCTTTTCAAAATTGTCGCTCTTTTTGTTTATAGTGCAAAAAATAAAAACCGCAGAGGCGATCAAATACCACCAAAAGAAAGCTCTATTTGTGGGGGAAAAAAAAGGACATCAACTTTGTTTGGGTACAGCGTCGCAAGACTGCGCAATTGTCAGTTAAAGCGACGCAGTGCCGAATCGCAAAAAGTGCTCTGGTCTTTGGCCAGCCAAATGGTCCTGGGCTGAAGTGGTTAACGGATACCAGCAATGGAGCATAATTCCCCTCACTGATACCAATGAACCGCGCAATTGTCAGTTAAAGCGTCGCAGTGCCGAATCGCAAAAAAATGGCCTGGTCATTGAGCAGCCAAATCTTCCGGGGCTGAAGCGGTTAATGAAAATGAAGGCAAATTGTTCACATAATATACAAAAACCCTTGCATTGTTTGCATACCCATCAGTTTAAAATGAAATGTTCTTCTCTTACTCTTGTCTCTTTAGCATTACAGAACATGTGGACTTTGCCACTCCGCTGCAAGAACCAGGTGTGGAGCCTCTCTGTAATGCCAACATGGCGGCCAGCATGCATACACTGGACCATCTGTACGGGGTTGCCAATAGAGCTGCTATACACTACACTGGGGAGAGCCAGCTGAAAGAGGTAAGGGCCATATCCAGACCCACCTTAAATTCATATATGGTATATATAGTGAGGGATAAGTGTTCCAGAGCAGATGGAGATGACCCCATGTATATTCAGCTTAGACTCCTTCAAAAAATTCATAAGGTGATTTGTTTATATGAAGAAAACCTCATAAAGTAGGTATACCTGCCGTAGCTCTCATTACTCTCTCGACCCCCCTGAAGTGCTGGGTGGTTCTGAACAGACAAATCTCCACCTCATTTGTCCGGTCTCAGGTGAGCTGATTATGTTTCATATATTTGTATATGTGAAGCCTCAGTGCTACATCAAGGCATCTCTGAACAGTGTAATACCTACATTTAAGGTGGTTGTAAAGGTGGAAGGTTTTTTTTTTACCTTAATGCATTTTCTGCATTAAAGCGGTAGTTAAGTTCGATTTGTTTTTCTCTTTTTAGGGGCCCCTCAGATGGGTTATGCCATAATGTGCTAGTATGCACAGCATATTGGCACATTTATAGCACTTACCTGTGAAACAGTGCCCTCCAGCGCTGCGGTGTGATCGATCCGGCAGGCCCTTCCATCTTCGCCCCCCTGTCTTCCTTCCAGGTTCTGTGCCTTCAGCTGTTTGGCCTGGGCCACGATGACGTCATTCCCGTGCACGTGTGCAGGAGTCGCACCACCGCGGCACAGATCTGAGGCCGTAATCCACTGAGCTGCGGATGACAGGCAGGAGGAAGGAAGATTTATGCCGTTAGGGTTCCCTTCTGTCATAAATACCTTGCCTGTCAGCAATTTTTGAAAAACAAAGTTTGCTACCATTTTGAGGTTAAAAAAACCCACCTGTGTATAGAATCCCTGCCACACCCCCCCAATACTTACCAGAGCCTGATTATGGTCCAGCACTGTATGCCTGAAAGCAGCGTTTCTCTCCTCACTGGACCTGGAGGCTGCAGCGGGAGCCGTTGGCCCCTGCTACTGCGTTATTAAAAGAAAAGTTTACGATCACTTTAAACTGTCTGAGCTCCCGACCTGGTACAGAGTTTTACAGCGGAACCTTGGTCTACAAGTAACACGATTAACGAGCGTTTTGAAAGACGAGCAACTTTTTTTTTTTTTTAAATACTGACTCGGTTGTCTCACAAAACTAGCAGGATTCAAGCCTATGGGGTGTGCAGTACCGCATTTGGCCAGAGGTGCTGGGGGCGCCGGGGACTCTCGGAACGGTTCGGAGCCGTTCGGAAATACTCCGTTCCCAACTGTTTCCGAGCCTTTCCAAAGGTTTCCGAGTTGAGCCGAGCTGTCCCCGAGTATTTCCAAAGCTCTCCGGCTCCCCCCCCTCCTCTGGCCACATGCGGTATTGCATGCAATAGAAGTCAATGCGGAACGAATTATCTTCGTTTCCATTGACTTCTGTGGGAAAACTCGCTTTGATATGTGAGTGCTTTGGATTACAAGCATTCTCCTGGAACGGATTATGCTCGTAATCCAAGGTTCCACTGTATAGCAATGATAAAAATTGATTGTGAAAAGACCCTGGAGACAACCCCATCTGCCTTAAAGGAGAAGTACAGCTAATTCTTGTTTGACTGTACTTCTCCTGTGGATCCCTCTGCACTCCTGTGACCCGTTTTCAGCAGACAGTGGCTGACGTCACCCAGCCGGTCCAGGCTTGGGTAAGATTGCGACAATGAAGTCTCGATCAGCCCACATGCCTGGACCGGCACCCGGCTCAGCCTCTCGGCAAGACGCTAAGAGCCTGAGCCAGCCACTCCACAGCCCAGCGCTCCAGTGAGCGTGGGGGGAGCAGAGCAGACAGCGGTAACTGATGGTAGTGTTTGATCGCTCCGTTCTCAGTGTTAGAGCCAGTGAGGGACAGGTGCAGCATTCTCCTAGGCAAGTATGATTCTTAAAAAAAATAAAATACTCTTTTAATGGTACAGGAACACTAGAAGACTTGCTAAAGGCAGCCGACCTCCGGTGTATGTCTGCACAAATCCAACAAAGCAAAAATGGAAGTCGCTCAAATTTTATTTCTAACTAGAAAAAGAAAAGGGGCACATAGGCACAGCAACCCACCGAACAATAATAAAATTCCTCCAAAATCTAAAATGTTGAAACAGCTTAATTTGTGTTGGGTTGAGTGCTGGGAATTTTTTTTTGTATTTCAATTGCTGCTTATGAATTGATCTGATTTGGCTGCAGTCTTTGCTTTGTGCTGCATTATTTGGCCATGAGTTTGTGGACACGGGGACCATGGCTGACACGGGGACCATGGCTGACACGGGGACCATGGCTGACACGGGGACCATGGCTGACACGGGGACCATGGCTGACACGGGGACCATGGCTGACACGGGGACCATGGCTGACACGGGGACCATGGCTGACACGGGGACCATGGCTGACACGGGGACCATGGCTGACACGGGGACCATGGCTGACACGGGGACCATGGCTGACACGGGGACCATGGCTGACACGGGGACCATGGCTGACACCGGGACCATGGCTGACACCGGGATCCAGTGTCTGTCCTGGTCCGACACCGGGGCCAGGACCGAAACTGGACCATTGACCAACACCGGACCATCCTGAGCTTGTTGGCCACCCCATTCCAAACCATGGCCATTAAAATGGGTTTGTCTCCTCAAAGCTTTCCTCAAGATTTTGGAATGTGTCTGTGGGAATCCGTGCCCATTCAGCCAAAAGATGATTCGTTAGATCAGTTTGGAAGTGCCCAATTGTCTGCCTGGTCTAATGCGTCCTCGTTTGCTGCTATTACCAGTGCCCTTCACTAGAAACACTTGAACTCCATTTTTTTGGAGATGTGTCCACATACTGTTGCCCATTTCTTGTCTCCTAACTTTTCTGCCCATGCAGTACACCTGAATTCTCCCTGGTAGGATGTTGATGCCATTATGTGTTATCCTTCAGGTTTTACAGAACCTTGGCAAGGACAAGTACCCTCCACAATCTTTAGAGCAAGTGGGAGCCAGAATAATGAAGATGCTGGAAAAGGTGATTAAAGCTGTTGTTTGTTTTGTTTTTTTTTCTGTCATTAATAGTCGGGGGTGTTGGAAAGCTTTGGGATTCCAGAAAGACTCAGCTGCTCCCCTCTCCCCCAGCCCTTATGTGAGCCAAGGTCTTGGCAGTAGCCATGGACACCATTTGATTTGCATTGACAGTTATTACAGACCACGAGGCTTCCTATGCCACTGCCGGGACCTTGTCTGTCATCAGGGAGCAGCTGAGTCTCTGAAATACAGAACACAAGTTAGACGTATAAAGTAATTTCCAGAATGGCAGGGAAATTAAATTGTTAAAGAAGCCAACCTGACTTACCGGTAGTTAGGCCAGTCATAGATGGTGCAAAATTCACACGATTCTTCCATCACCACAGATTGTGCTGACAGGGGAATCCCTCCTGCTGAGACATTGTTCTCCCAGCGGGGGAAGCCGTCCCGTCCGGAGAAGACAGTCGTTATTGCTAGCGATGATCGCAAGTAAGTCTGGCAGGCTGGTTGAACCCAAGTTGATCGATCAGCTTGGTACATTCAGCCTGCCCACACACGGTTCAAATCTTGGCCGTTTGTGCTGAACCAGCTGAGATTTGAACCGTCTATGGCTGGCCTTATACAGAACAACGTATGCCTTATTGTAACAAGCCAAGATATGCTTTCAGTGTTCATTTCTGTTTGATGTCCCCTCATCCCTTTGCTTTTTTTCCTCACACTGTAGAACCAGACATCATGGGTTTTATCCAGTATGGCTGCTTTGTACTGGAGAGTAAGAGGTCAAGGAAAAAAAGCCATAGACTGCTTACGCCAAGCTTTGCACTACGCCCCTCATCACATGAAGGTCAGTCATTGTCCAATTCAAGATTTTCTTCCATCAGGGATTCAGGTTTTGCAAACAGTCAGCGCTACATCTTCCTGGCAGTCCAATGTTCATGGAGCCCAAATGGACAGATCTTCTCCCTTCAGCAACCCAAAATGAACCGCTGTAGGGTTTCCATCAACTTGAACCACCAATGTATGCACCTAAGCCTTGCTGCCCTCCTAAAGTGGAGGGCCACCCTAAGATAAAAAATAGCATTAATATTCTTTAAAAAAAATGTAAAAAAAAAAACATTTGAAAAAAAAAAAAATTAACTTACCAGAAACCCCTGTTGCTAGGCAGTCTTCCTAATCTGCCTCTTCCTACTCCGTGGCGCTTCCTTCTCTTCAGCGAGCGGCCCCGTTGCCTTCTGGGACATGTGTATGTCCCAGAAAACAAGGGGGCCATTCACAAAGCGCTGTGCGACTCGCGCATGGGCAGTAGGAAACGGGCAGTGAAGCCGCAAGGCTCTACTGCCTGTTTCCCTTCGTGAAGATGGCGGTGCCGGAAGCCGATCCGATGGTTGGATCGGCCTCGGGGGGGCCGACATCACGGGCCTGCTGGACCAGGTAAGTGCCCTTATTAAAAGTCAGCAGCTACAGTGTTTGTAGCTGCTGACTTAAAAAAAAAAATAAAAACAGCGGCCGAAACGCCCCTAAAATTCCCCCTTAAATTCAGGGAAAACCAGATCTAAAAACAAACACAAGAAGATGATGCACCAGCCGAGTGCATTTCTGTATAACTTTTTAACCACTTAAGGACTGGAAGATTTGCCCCCTTAATGACCAGGCCATTTTTTGAGATACGGCACTGCACCGCTTTAGCTGACAATTGCATGGGAATGCAACATTGTACCCAAACAAAACGTCCTTTTCTTCCCACAAATAGAGCTTTCTTTTGGTGGTATTTGATCACCTCTGCGGTTTTTATTTTTTTGCACTATAAACAAAAAATGAGCGACCATTTTGAAGAAAAAACAATATTATTTTTGCTTTAATAAATAACCCCAAAAAAAACAAACAAATTTCTTCATCAGTTTAGGCTAATGTGTATTCTTCTATATATTATTGGTAAAAAAAACCCCAATAAGTGTATATTGATTGGTTTGCGCAAGTTATAGCGTCTACAAAATGGATATATTTATGGCATTTTTATTTTTTTATTTTTTTTTACCAGTAACGGCGGTTATCAGCAATTTTTGCGACATTGCATGGGACAGATCAGGCACTTTTTGACACTTTTTTGAGACCATTGACATAAAGTGATCAGAGCTAAAAATAGCCACTGATTACTGTATGAATATCACTGGCAGGAAAGGGGTAAACACTAGGGGGCGATCAAAGGGTTGTGTCTTAGGTGTTTTCTAACTGTGGGGGGAGGGGACTGACTGGGAGTAGAGAGAGATCGCTGTTCCTGATCAGTAGGAACAGCAGATCTCTCTCTACTTCCCTGACGGAGCAGGGATCCATCTGTTTACATTGACAGATCCCCGTTCTGGCTCTCTGAGGAGTGATCGCGGGTCGCCGGCGGACGTCGCTGCCGCCGGCACCACACTTTGGCTCCGTCGTCGCGCCGCGGGCACCTCCGCTACGGCGATTCATGCGGGGGAGCCAACCTGTTGCTGTGTAACAAGGGCAGCTGGTCGGCAAGTAGTTTAATAAATTAAAAAATTAAAACCAATACATTCACAAAAGGAGAAATAACACTGGCCTTATATTATGCAAATCACCACCAGACGCATAGCCATCAGATAGGGCACAGCTGACGGGTTACAGGAGACATGCCCTCTTCCTCAGAGCTCTGAGAAAAAGGGCATGTCCCTCGAAATGCGTTATTTCTCCCTTTTTGTCAGTGTGATGGTTTTAATCTTTTAATTCAATAAAGAGTTTTATATAGTAATGCAGTAGAACTGGTGCAGCATCTTAGGTTTGTTTTTTAGCCCAGGGATTTATGTTTGTTTGAATGAGACGTCAAGTTGGCAACAACGTGGGGATAATGTAGTGATGGTATCCGCCTACCAGCCGGGGCTTGTACATATTTTCACTCCTTAATGCCCGACTGAACTCTCCTTTTTTTAAATTTAGCTAAATATATTTTATGTACATCAAAACAGAAGGTGCTCCTATCCTAAAGTTTTGTCTCTCTTTGCAAGATAGCCACATCAAGAGAGGAATAGTCTTCCCCCTAGAGGAGGGTGCGGCTATCGGTGTGAAAGCAGCGGCCTATCTGCGGCAATCTGACATACCCTCAATTCAGTCACAACTAAAGCTTTGCAATCAGCGGAGCTTATACTCCCTGTTGATTGGAGAGCTCTTGCTGTCACTCATAGGGGGGGGGCATCTGACTTCTGCGTTGAGGCCGCTCATCTCTGTAGCATTATGGCTCAGGACATACGTTTTCACTTCTGGATGTGGCTGATCAAGGAGAGACAAAATATATAACTTGATTACATTTTTTTTTCTAATACAAACGGAACGTTTTTTAGTTAATAGCAGAGCTCTGATGGGCTTCCATAAAATTATTCCCCCCCAAGTGCACAGGAGCTCTGACAGGCTCCTCTGGTATTCCACTATGCAGTGTGGCCTGCCACTATTTACCATTAAATGTGTAAGTGCGAGGTTCTAGATCAGTGATGGAGAACCTTGGCACCCCAGATGTTTTGGAACTACATTTCCCATGATGCTCATGCACTCTGCAGTGTAGTGTAGAGCATCATGGGAAATGTAGTTCCAAAACATCTGGGGTGCCAAGGTTCGCCATCACTGTTGTTAATATCTCGTAATCGTGGAAAGCCAGTTTAGTGCATTGAGCTCTGGTGGGGTTTCTCATAAAACGGGGGTGTCCCTTAACCACTTGCTTACTGGGCACCTAAACCCCCTCTAGTGTCCAGACCAATTTTCAGCTTTCAGCGCTGATGCAGTTTGAATGACAATTGTGCGGTCATACAACACTGTACCCAAATGACATTTTTATCATTGTTTTCCCACAAATAGAGCTTTCTTTTGGTGGTATTTGATCACCTCTGCGGTTTTTATTTTTTGTTAAAATTTAAAATGACCAAATTTTTTTAAATTAATTTATTTTATTTTTTTTTATATTTTGTTATAAAATTTTGCAAACAGGTAATTTTTCTCCTTCATTGATGTACACTGATGAGGCGGCACTTATGGGCACAGATAGGTGGAAGTGATGGACACTGATGGGTGGCAATAATGAGCACTGATCCGTTACACTGATAGACAGCACTGCTAAGGTGGCACTGATTGGCACCACTGGTGGGCATTGATAGGTGGAACTCATGGGCATTGATAGGTTGCACTGGTGGGCACTGTGGATACTGGCAGGTAGCAATAGCAGGGGGTACTGGTGGGCACAGATGAGGCATAATTGCCTCTTCGGGACCGATGTCCCTTGCAGATAAGCCGTGATCTGCTTTTTTTTTTTTTCTTACAGAGCTTTTGTTTACATCATGTGATCAGCTGTCAGTAGCTGACACCTAATCACATGGTAAGGGGCCGGGAGCGGCCCCTTACTTGGAGCTGTGATCACCCGAGTCTCAGTGACTCGGTGATCACAGCGCACCCTGCAGGGGGCGCGTGCACAGGGGAGGAAGTCATATGACGGCCTCCGAGAAAATCATGTCCGCGCTGTGGCCGTCATTCAGCTATAGCAGGGACGGCAAGAGCTTAAAGATGGGGGGGGGGGGGTGCTGGGTAAAGAAAGTCCAAGCATAGAAAGATGTAATAAAAGCATAATCACATAGGTTGTAAATTCCAAAATAAGTTTTTTGTTTTTTTGTTTTTTTTAGTTCATATTGAGGTGAAATGAGAAATTAATGTGTTGCAGGGGCTCTGCCACGCCTCCTTTTTTATCAGGGTTTAAATACTGCATGTATGTCAAGTTGGAGGACTCAGTGAGAGATTGTTGGAAGTTTTAGTATTCCTGACATGCATCAGGTACAGTGGTTTTGCAAGTGGTCACACAGCCTGGTTCTTTAAAGTAGTAGTAAACTCCTTTTTATTTATTTATTTATTTTTTGCTGCAGGTAAGCTTATAATAAAGCTTACCTGTAGGTAAAATAAGATCTCCTAAATGTGCACCATTTAGGAGATATTCCAGCAGCCGGCGATGCCATTGGCGCATGCGCTTTGAAGGAATGCCATACCCATGTCGTTCCTTTACAGTTGTGTGTGGTGACTGCATGCCCCTGTGTGGCTCAGCCATTCAAGCTGCTGCAGCCCAAGAATGAAAGATTTCGCATGAATTGTCCAGCTGCCTGACATTACCTATCTTAAGGGAAGAATTTGGATCTAAAAATGTTTCCTAATCCTGTATACTTGTGTTTTTTTTTTTTTTTGTAGGATGTGCCCCTCATCAGCCTAGCAAACATCTTTCACAATGCCAAACTATGGAACGACGCCATCATTGTCGCCACGATGGCGGTAGAAATAGCTCCCCATTTTGTGGTGAACCACTTCACACTGGCCAACGTGTATGTAGCAATGGTAAGTGCAACCATCGCAGAACACACCGCATCTGCAGCATTTAGTTTCTTAGTGGAATTTTGAGGCAGAAGATTCCCCTAAAAAAATACTTTCCTTCTCATCCAATGAGGGGAACAGGAAGCCTTTTTAACATTTTTGGTTATACTGCCACCTACAGAAAGATTGGGGCAGTGGCAAAAAAAAATAACTAGGCCAGCCCCTAGGATAAACCCTTCCACTACCAGCAGCCTGTCTCGTTTTTTTTTTCTGCTAGTGTCCGAGGAGGTTGGACATCTTTTCCACAGCCCTGCTCTGTTAAAGACTAGCTTATTTTTTTGCCAGCACATTTTTTTTTTATTTGAGCTGTGAGTTTATCTCTCAGCCATTTGTTTCTTTCAGGAAGACAAAGTCCTGTTTTGTCCTCCCGGATGGACTGTGTAAGGGGTGCACCAGCTTCTCATTCCAACATCTGTAGGTGGCCCAGGCAGACCATCCATAGAAGTTTATGTTCTCAGGGATGTGGTGTCCGTCCTTTCTTGTCAAGGTGCAATCAGTCTACAAATGGCTGTTTCCCAGATATGCAAGGCTGCCGTCTGGTTTTCTGGTCACACGTTCTCTCATTTCTGTCAGGTGGACATTTTGGCCTCATCTGATGCCCACTTCAGGTAGGAGGTCCTTTTAAAAAAGCTGTTTGAGCTGCAGACAGTCCCCGCTTTTCAGAATTGATTGCTGTGTTCAGCTAAACTCCTTTCGGATAACCCAAAAGGTTAAAGACTTCCTGTGTCTCTTAACAGTACTGACTGCAAAATCCTTTTCTGGGAGTCCATTGAGGGGTGGAGGGTCCCACCCCTCCGTGTTTAGATTCATGCTCTTGGGTACTGCTTTGATACAAAGCTAAGATATGCTGATAGGTGGAGGGGTTTCTGGGCTGGCGTACAGTTTTTTTGTTTTTGTTTTTGTTTTTGTTTTTTTGTTTTGTTTTGCCAGTGTGAAAACCTCTCCTGTAAGCAGTGACATAACCCAATGGGTAACGATTTCTTCTCTTCTCTCAATGGACTCCAAGAAATGTATTTTAGGGCGAGTAAAAATAATTTGTCTGTAGTTGCAGGTCTTTAATGGGAGGCAACATGGGGAAATATGCATGCATTGCATGTGTTTTTTTTTTTTGTTTTGTTTTGTTTTTTTTTAATTATACCCTGATGTACGTTGTAAGTAATCAAGCTGCTTTGACTTGCATATTTTTCTAAATTCACAACTATATTTAATTTGTAGATTGTATATATATATATATAAATATGTGTGTGTATATAGATATATATAGAGAGAGAGTGTGTATATATATATTATTTTTTTCTATATATCTCCTCTCTCTAAATCTCTATATAATCTCTCTCTCTCTCTCTCGGTCTCTCTCTCTTTTATTTATTTTTATTTTTATATATATATATATATATATATATATATAATATTTCTCTCTCTAGATATACATATATATATATATAAAAAATCTCTCTCTCAGAATATATATATATATATATATATATATATATAAAAAATCTCTCTCTCAGAATATATATATATATATATATATATATATATATATATATATATATATATATATATATATATATATATATATATATATATATATATATATATTCTCTTTCCTATCTCTAGATATTATATATCTCTCTATTAAAAAAAACATTAAAAGACAATATATTGCAAATAGAGACCTTTTTGGACGGTTGGATTTGTGAATTAGCAACATTTTGTGTGTGCAATTAACACCCGGTGCATTCTTTTTTTCCACCACTAGGAGGAGTTTGAGAAAGCGATGCGATGGTATGAGTCTACTTTGGAACTGCAACCAGAATTTGCCCCGGCGAAGGACAGAATTCGTGCCATTCAGTGTCACCTGTTAATGAAGAAGGGGAGGCGTTATCCTTAACCCCGCCTCTACTCATGTATAACCCATAACTATTTTTTAATGTTATTTTACCAAACAGTTAAAGAGCTTTTACCTTTATCAGTGTGGGCGGTCCACCCTGGGGAAAAAAAGGTTAAAATTGCTGCTTGTTATCCTACACAGGAAAAACGTGGGGGGGGGGATTGCTGATCAAAAATAAGCTAATTAGTCCGCAGATGTCGCTGGACAAAAGACTTGATGGAGGACAAGAGGGATTGCCAGATATTTTCTCGTTTTGCACTTTTGTTTTGGTCATCAAGTTTCCATCCTACCCCTTCAATCACTTGTATAATTTTCCTAAATGCCCGTTGCGATTTTTTTTTTTTTTAACTTCTAGAAATGGTTATTACTCTGTGCAACAGAATCTGACTCAAGTTGAGCTTGATGAATATTATTTTGTTTTTTTTATTTTTGTTTTTTTCCACAAAAAATGGCGCCTGAAAACTGCCTCCTCCCATTCATTTGAATGACTGCTTTCACACTGGAGCAGTGCGCTTGCGGGACGGTAGAAAAAGTCCTGCAAGCTGCATCTTTGGGGCGGGTTGGGAGCGCTTCAAAAACGCCCCTGTCCATTGAATTGAATGGGCAGTGCCTTAAAAGCTGGCTGTCACGTGACCTTAAAAAAAAAAAACGCGCCCCGCTAGCGCCTCAAAAGCGCTGCTAAAATGCCACTAAAGCACCGCAAAAATGACTGCCGCTTTAGCGGCTATTTTAGCAACGCTTCAGTGTCAAAGGGGGGGTCATGGGGAGATTCGCCCCCTCTATTTGTCGAAATTTTGGGTTGCCCCCCCAGAAAAGTAATGGAGGGGAAATCTTTCAATGGGGACACAAGTTCTGGTGACCTGGGGGGGGGGTCCCCCAATGGATTCCCTTAATTTGCAGGGATTTCCTGTCGCTTCCTGTTTTGGCTAGGGGACAGGAAGTGGAAGGGAAATCTCCGCAAGCGGACACTGATGGCAATAAAAATCTGACCGAGGTTATAACCCTCCCTTACGCTATTCACAGTGAAAAAAAATAGGTTTTTCCTATAGTTCTACTTTAAAGCCTAACTCCGTTTTTTTTTTTTTTTTTTTAACATAGAATGGAAAAGGGTTGCAGTTTCTTTCTGATTTTTATTCCTTTTTGTGACTTCGTGCCAGTTCACACTGGAGCGCGGATTTCTCTGGATTTGGGATATCCAACCTTCTGTGAGCGTTTCCCGCACCACATTCAAAACGCACTTTTTTTTTTTTCTTCTCTGCGTGTGTAAAGTTAATGACACCCAAATCAATGATAGCAAACACAATGCATTTGCCTGCACTGGATTGCATGGTAGCAAACTATCATGCGATCCGGTTGCAGTGCATTTTTAAAAGTAGCGCATGTACTACTTTTTTTTTTTTTTTTGGTGCGATTTCAGTCAATTAAAATAAATGGGCTGAAAACTCACTGCACTGAAATCGCACGGGAGCGTGAGGCCCATGAGATTATGTCCCAGTCATTGCCTCACCTATCTCATTGTCCTGCTGTGTACAGGGATAGGAAGTGAGGGCAAATCTCCCCAATGGTGTCACTGTCTTTACAACTTAAAGGGGGTTGTAAACCCTCGTGCATTCTATGCATTAAGGTGTAAACTCTTCTGTAGTGCTGCAGCCCCCCCCCCCCCCCCCCCCCAGTGCCCCCGTTTTACTTGCCTAAACCCGTTTTTCTTCTCCCCCCAGGGACAAGCACACCAGCTCTAGCTGGTGTCTCATGTACTGATTGGATAGATTGATGACAGCGCAGCCATTGGCCCCCGCTGCTGTCAATCAAATCCAATGACGTTGGGGGGCGGGCCGAGCCCTGCTTTCTGTGTCAATATACGCAAAAGCAGGACACGTGAGCGCGCCCGCATTGGGTGTCCCATAGGAGAGTGCTTTTCCCACGGGGCACTCGATGCGGGGAGGAACTACTAGCGACGCTGAGGGACCCCAGAAGAGGAGACTCGGGGCCACTCTGTGCAAAACGGACTGCACAGTGGAGGCAAGTATGACATGTTTTAAAAAAAAAGAGGTTTTAGTAACCCTTTAACAGCAGAATTTACTCTGCCCGTGTCTCTCCAAAACCTAAAGAGAAAAAAAGTTTAGAGATCGGGTTTAGCGGCGCAGCTGCGATCACCGAGTTGCACGCCCCCAAGTGGCCGTTCTGGGACACCATCATATGACGGCGTCCCAGAGCGAGAGCCGCCCCGTCATTTGACGGTGGGCGGGCGGCAACTAGTTAAGTGGAGTTTTATACTTGTGCATTCCACATTACACAGGGACTGTTTGTTTTGGTTTTTTTTCGTTCTTCTTTTTTTTTTTTTTTTTTACTAGGTGTGCTTTTTAACTCAAGAAAGTAATGGAGTTCATGTTTTTTTTTTTTTTTTTTTTAATGGACAATAATAAAAGATAAAAAAATGATTCACAGGAAAGGACTAAACTCTTTCCACTTACACTGGGCTTGCCTCATTACCTTCCAAGGGATGGTCCACAATCTGAACTACTCAAGTAAAGCTGGCAGCTCGGGAGTGCTCTTTCAAAATTAATCCTTTATTGGCTACATATGTAAAAACACAATGCTGTAGGCTCTAACGCGTTTTGTCCGCACGGCCTTTCCTTATACCATACAAAAGTGTTTTAAAAACTAGTATATGTAGTCTGACGTACATCCTGCAAAGAGTCGGTATTCCATTAATTATGCCAGGATGCATGTCGTACCCTGTTTCCGTGAAAATAATACCTAGCGTGATTGTCGGTGATGGCTGCAATATAAACCCTACCCCCACCGACAATCACGCTAGGTCTTATTTTCGGGGAGACGGGGTACTATATAGACTAGTTTTTAAAATGCTTTTGTATGCTATTTTAACATACATTGGTCCAGCTTGTATGTGCGTTTCTCACGGAAGCTGGAAATCGCTGTAGCATTCCCCACTACTAAAGTGATCACTGCTGGCCTCCATGTCCCGCGCTGAACAGCGGCTGTGCTGCGGACACGGGCGCCATTCATAGAACGCTTTTTTTTTTTTTTTCTCTCAATGAATGCAAAGTGTTCTCTTATTGGACGAGGTGGAGATTGTGAAGTCACCGCCCCCCCACCTCTCTGCCTCATCCAATCGGAGAACGCTTTGCTTTCGTTGGGAAAATCCGTAAATCAAGTGTTTCTCAACTCCAGTCCTCAAGGCGCCACAACAGGTCATGTTTTCAGGATTTCCCTCAGATGAAACAGCTGTAAGGCAGTGAAACTGATCAATTCCCCTGTGCAAAATCATGGAGAGCCTAAAAACATGACCCGTTGGGGGCGCCTTGAGAACTGGGGGTTGAGAAACGCTGCCCCAAATGGCTCCTGTGCCACGCAAGAGGACTCCTGGGCTTGCAGGGCAGCCGCTTGGCATGGGACCCTAGAAGCTATGGGAGATCGCTGTGGTAGTGGTGCATTGCCCATCTGGTCATAAGCAAGCTTTCAGCCTCCGATCCAGCGATCTTTTATTGTGCAGCCCTGAATCACACCGCCTTTCCTCCAGGAAAGTCCTCTTTGCATTGTGCATGCGGTCCCCTGTCCCATTAATCTCTATGGGAAATGGCCCTGATTAGGGCGGTCTCGGGCACGTGCTTGGAAGTGGTCAGTACTTTAAAGTCGATGTAAGCCATAACTGGATAACATTTAGTTTGCTCCTAGTACTGTGTATTATAAACAGTTGAATTTGTTTAGCAACCTTTGTGTTTTTACCTTTTTCCTCCTGTGTTGCTGTATCTCGTGCAGCAACTTCCTGTCCACAAGCATTCCAGTGATGGCATTTTTTAGGGCAGGGTTCCTAGTGGTGACAACGGTGGACAATGCCTGGGGTGATGTGTGTTTTGAAATAACCACCTGTAGTCGGGGTCAGAGCATTGTCATCGTGAAGAAGCACCCTCCGGTTCATCATGGCTGCCTTCAAAGGGTCGGTTGTATCTGTAAGGCTAGATGTACAGAGCACCCCCCCCACCTTACATCATATGTCATCAACCCCCCCACCCTTCTTTACACCATAGTTGCACCCCTCTTACCTTGTGCTTCTGCCGGGAAGAAGCTGGGGAACGGGCTGGGAAGCAGAAAGTATAGAGTCTGGAGGAGGGCTGGAGTCAACTGCCAGAGTCTGCTGAGACCAGCGGGTGCCGCAGCTGCACAGGGAGGCGCAGGATCTGTAGGAAGTTCTGTCCTCCTCTCTGCTGCCGACTCCTGAGAATGGGGAGGAGGATGGCAGAGACGAGCCTCTCCGCAACTGCACAGAGAAGTGCAGGATCTGGCATAGGAGCTCTGTCCTCCGCTATGCTCCCGACTGCTGAGACAAGATGGGGTGAGACTAGGGGGTGCCGTAGCTGCAGGAGAGGTGTGAGAGCCGCATGCAATGGCCTGGTGGGCCGGATTTGGCCCACGGGCCTTGTGTATGACACCTGTGCCTTCGGGTAACATTCATATGTGATGATGAGCCTCCGTGATTGAAAGGGACTGAAATCCAATGAATAAGAGGGGGAGGGAAGGGGGTAGATGATGCTGGATGTCCTCAAGCCAGGAAGCGAGACCGGCTCTCTCTGACTTGTTGCAGCATCTAATGCACATTGTGAGACGCTCCTGCCTTGCATAGCCCATAGCTGACCAATGGAACTATATGTAAATCTAATTCCTAAAATCCCATATAGACTTTCAACCCATTAAAGGATCAGTTCACCTATCAGAGCATGTTATACATTACACCCATAATTCGGGTGTAACGTGTAACATGCTCCAGACCTGACCCCCCCCCCCCCCCCCCCACCTCAATCCCACCCTACCTGTCGCAAGTGAGTGGGGGGATCTTCTCCCTGCACCCGCTGTTGCATTTTGAAGGTAGCTCCGCCCACGCAGCCCGCATCATTCACCGCAATCTGTAAATGAGAGAACTACAAGTAGCGTTGGCCACTGCGGCAGACAGCTTGTAGTTCTCAATGAACAGATGAGCGCTCTCGGGCTCCACCCAGACAGCCGCGTCAGCAATCTGTGAATGAGAGAACTACAAGTAACATTTTAAAAGGAAAGACTACAAATAATCCTTTTTCCATACACCCTGCACAGACGTGGTCTGCTGTTGTCACCCGTCAGGAAAGCCGCCCTGAGAAATGCAATGGAGCCATCGCTGGAGTGCATGTAGACAAGAAGTGGCTGCAAGAAAGCTGCAGGAAATCAGCAGTAGGATGCAACAAAAGAGGAACTGAAGTATGTTATTTAAAAAAATAAAAAAATATTTTTTTGATGCGTAGTGCTTTGGCAGACTAAAAGTCGCTCCGTTTGGGTTTACGTTTACTTTATTGAGCAGCCAAACTCACAAGTTTTAGATTTTTTTCATAGAGAACTGTAAAGGTTTAGTGGGTCAAGTTCTGTTTGCACTGGTAAATAAACCTGTGATTTTATTTTTTTTAAATGAGGCTTCAAGATTTTCCTCTTGTTTTTTATTAAAAAAATAATTTATTTTAATGCAATGTTCAATTCCATTTTCCAATCATTAAACGTGCTCCGGTCATACGTGCCGTATCCTCCAATCGTTCCCCTCCCCCCCCCCCCCTTGCTGTGAAACAGCCTTGCAATAATTCGCCGGGTTCATAGTAATATCGGCAGTCAAATCTGTACAGGGCACATACTTATTCCAATAAAAACTGTTCAACATGAGCTTTCCCCGCTTTTGTGTGTTTTTTTTTGTGAAATGACGAATAAAGTCTTAACACTGTCAATTAGCAAATCGCATTATAAAGGAACGCTGTACGGGTGAAGGTTTGTGGACAGCTGGCCTCTCCACCTACATGAGCTTGTCGGACTTCCGATTCCAAAACCATGGGCATTGGGGGGGGGGGCTCACTCGAGAGTATTTACCCATGGCTCCCTCCTACGTGTTTTTAACCACTTAAAGACCGGAAAATTTGCCCCCCTTAATGACTGGGCCATTTTTTGCGCTTCGGCACTGCTTCGCTTTTAGCTGACAATTGCGCGGTCCTGCGGCTTTGTACTCAAACAAAATTCACGTCCTTTTTTCCCCACAAATAGAGCTTTCTTTTGGTGGTATTTGATCTGCGGTTTTTATTTTTTGCACTATAAGCTTAAAAAAAAAAAAAAAAAAAAAAAAAAGCCGAACATTTTGGAGAAAAAAAAAAAAAGTTTTACTTTTTACTATAATATCCCTAAAAAAAAAAAGTAAAAAAAAAATCTTCCTCAGTTTAGGCCAATATGTATTCTTCTACATATTTTAGGTAAAAAAAAAAAAACTACAATAAGCGTATATTGATTGGCGTGCGCAAAAGTTATAACGTCTACAAAATAAGCGGATATATTTATGACATTGTTATTTTTTTATTTAGTAATGGCGGTGATCAGTGACTTTTAGTGGGACTGCGACATTGCGGCGGACACTTTTGACACTTTTTTAAGGACTATTGACATTTATACAGCGATTAGTGCTATAAAAATGCACTGATTACTGTGTAAATGTCACTTGTATAGAAGTGGTTAGCACTAGCGGGCGATTAGACCCCTTTCACACTGGGGCGGTTTGCAGGCGTTATTGCGCTAAAAATACCGCCTGCAAACCGACCCAAAACAGCCGCTGCTGTTTGTTCAGTGTGAAAGCCCGAGGGCTTTCACACTGAAGCGGTGCGCTGGCAGGAGAAGAAAAAAACTCCTGCCAGCCGCATCTTTGGAGCGGTGTATTCACCGCTCCTAAACCGCTCCTGCCCATTGAAATCAATGGGGCAGCGCGGCTATACCGCGGCAATACCGCAGCTATAGCCGCGATATGCGAGCGGATTTAACCCTTTTTCAGCCGCCAGCGGGGGTTAAAACCGCACCGCTAGCGGCCGAATACAGCCGCAAAAACGACGGTAAAACAGCGCTAAAAATAGCGCTGTTTAACCGCCGACGCCCCCACCGCCCCAGTGTGAAAGGGGCCTTAAGGGGTTAAATGTGTTCCCTAGGGAGGTGTTTCTAACTGTGCAAAAAGTAAAAAATTATTCTTACGCTACCATGTGTGGAAACATAAGAGCTAGTGGAAGAGCTGCCTACACCGGATAGGGTACACCCTGCCCCTAATTGTAAGTGACAAACAAATTAAAACGTGGGTGTTGCACTCATCCAACAAAGGCATGATAAATACAGTACATAAACATATAAAAGACTATAAAACCAAAGTGACAGTGCTAGTGGTAGATGCACTAATGCAATAACATAAATAATACAAAATATCAAAAAAAAGTGGCAGTGCTTAAGGTATCATGCTAGTATTAGTTAATAACTAGTAACTGTGAAAAAAAAAAAAGTAAATAAATCAGCCCACATGTGACCGGAAATGTGTGCAAAATAATTCGCTGTGATTCACTATTATTGTACACATGTTTCCGGTCACATGTGGGCTGATTTATTTACTTGTATGTTTTATCACAGTTACTAGTTAATACTAGCATGATACCTTAAGCACTGCCACTTTTTTTGATATTTTGTATTATTTATGTTATTGCATTAGTGCATCTACCACTAGCACTGTCACTTTGGTTTTATAGTCTTTTATATGTTTATGTACTGCATTTATCATGCCTTTGTTGGATGAGTGCAACAACCACGTTTTAATTTGTTTCTAACTGTGGAGGGGATGTGACTGACTGGAGGAGGAGAGAGATCGCTGTTCCTGATCACGAGGAACAGCGATCTCTCTCTACTCCCCTGTCAGAACGGGCGTCTGTTGGTTGACACTGACAGATCTCCATTCTTGCGCTCTTGTGGAGCGATCGCGGGTGGCCGGCGGACATGGCGACCGCCGGCCACACGCATCGGCTCCCGCGCCGCGGGCACGCTGTAGCTGTTACAGGGAGCGCCGTACAGCTACGGCGATTCGCGGGAACGAGCCAACCTGCCGCCGTATAATGACGGCGGCTGGTCGGCAAGTGGTGAAGAGCGTTTTGCTGAAACTCCCTACAGTCCATTAAACATGGTTTGTTTTGGGCCGGTGGGGTTTTTTTTTTTTTTTTTATTTTTTTTTATTTTTAGAAAGGGGTCGGACTTTTTTCCTGCAGCAGATTGCGTTTTGCATGTAATAGACTTCGATGGACCCGCACCAAAGATGCAAGCGTTGCAATTTTGTCGCGGGTGTTTTTTTTTGTTTTTTTTGGCTATTAGAAAAAGTATGACAGTTCTGTTCACGGAGTTGCGACTTTGCAGCTTTACATTCTCTCCCACTCAAGTGACGTCAAAGTAGTGCAGGAACCTTTGTGTCCAGAGTCGCATGTTCGGGTTCAGGGCTTTCACACTGGAGTGAGAGGAGAAGGCGCTTTGCAGGCGATGTTTTTAGCGCTATAAAGCGCCTCAGTGTGAAAGTAGCCTAACCCTAACATGCAACTTTGGACACATAAAGGCTCCTGCACTACTTTGAGAGTTTAACCACTTCAGCACCAGAATATTTGACCCCCTTAATGAGCAGCATTTTTTGCGATATGGCACTGCGTTGCTTTGACAATTGCGTGGTCGTGCGACACTGTACCCAAAGAAAACGTATGTCCTTTTTTTTTTTCCCCACAAATAGAGCTTCCTTTTGGTATTTTATCACCTCTGGCGTTTTTATGTTTTGCACTATAAACAAAAAAGACCGAAAATTTTGAAGAAAAAAACAATTTTTTTTTTACTTTCTGCTATAAAACGCACCCAATAAAAACATTTTTAAAAATCAAATTGCTTTATAAATTTATTCTGCTACATATTTTTGGTAAAAAAAATCCCAGTAAACATATATTGATTTGTGCAAAAGTTATTGCGTCTACAAACTATGGGATATTTTTCTGGCTTTTTTTTTTTTTTTTTGCGGGACTGCAACATTGCAGCAGACAAATCAGACACCTAACTGACACTTTTTTGAGAAACCAGTGACATTATTACAGTGATCGGCTCTAAAAATATGCACTGTCACTGTACTAATGACACTGGCAGGGAAGGGGTTAACATCAGGGGCGATCAAAGCGTTAAATGTGTGCCTAGTTGGTTAGCAGGAACACAAGATCTCTATCTTCTCCCCTATTAGAACAGCAATCTGTCTTGCTTGCATAGGCAGATCGCCGTTCTGCCTCCCTCGGGAACATTCGCGGGTGGCCGGGGGACATCAGGTCCTACCAGACCCGCTGATTGGCTCCCCCTCTGTCCAATCAGAGTGCGATTGCGCCTCCGGCGGCACGCGCACACCCCACAGTGTCTATTGCATGAAAAATGATGTGCAAGTACGTCGTTTCGCCCAATAGAGCCGACCTGCCGCAGTACAAGCGCGGTAGGCGATCGGCAAGTGGTTAATGTGGCATCAAAGTTGCACTCCATGAACAGAACTTTCATACTTTCCTATTAGCCAAAAAAAATAATAAAAACGTAGAATGTGTCAAAATTGCACCGGGAAAAAAGCCTATGCGTGTTGCGATTGATGACTTTTTTCCGGTGCATTTTTTGGACACGGTCTGCTTTTTTTTTTTTTTTTTTTTGTGTTCATTCTGTTCATGGAGTGTGACTTTGATACCACTTGCCAGCCGCCTGCCGCACATGTACTGTGGCAGGTCGGCTCTTTTGCGCGAAACGACTTACCTGTACGTCATTTTGTGCAATAGACACTGGGGGTGGGGGAGGGGTGCACGTGGTGACGGAAGGCGCAATTGCGCTTTGATTGGGCAGAGGGGGAGCCAATCAGCGGGTCCGATGTCTGCCGTCTCATGGAGAGGAAGAACAGGGAAATTCTGATGTAAGCAAGCATTTCCCCGTTCTGCCTAATGACACGAACACTGATCACAGCTTCCTGTGATCGGGAGTGGTGATCAGTGTCCTGTCGTGTCACACATAGCCCCTCCCCCCCCCACAGTTAGAACACATCCCTAGGACCTACTTAACCCCTGCAGCGCCCCCTCCCAGTTAACCCCTTCACTGCAAGTCACATTTACACAGTAATGCATTTTTAATCTCACTGTATAAATGACAATGGTCCCAAAATAGTGTCAAAAGTGTCCGATGTGTCCGCCATAATGTCGCAGTCACGATAAAAATCGCAGATCGCCGCCATTACTAGTAAAAAAATATTATTGATAAAAATGCCATAAAGCTATCCCCTATCTTGTAGACGCTATAAGTTTTGCGAAACCAATAAATAACCGCTTATTATGATTTTTTTTTTTTTTTTTTACCAAAAATACGTAGAAGAATACATATCGGCCTAAACTGAGGAAAAAAAAATTTTTTATATATTTTTTGGGGATATTTTTTAAAGTAAAAAATAATGCTTTTTTAAAAAAAATTTCACTCTTTTTTTTGTTTATAGCGCAAAAAAATAAAAACCGCAGAGGTGATCAAATACCACCAAAAGAAAGCTCTATTTGTGGGGAAAAAAGGACGTCAATTTTGTTTGGGAGCAACGTCGCACGACCGCGCAATTGTCAGTTAAAGCGACGCAGTGCCGAGTCGCAAAAAGTGCTCTGGTCTTTGGCCAGCCAAATGGTCCGGGACTGAAGTGGTTAACGGATACCAACAATTAGGCATAATTCCCCTCAATGACACCAACAATGGAGCACAATTCCTCCCACTTGGACTTATGATAGGGCATTGTTTTTTTTTCCCACTGCTGGGAAATACAGAAAGAAAAGCTAAGTTTTGGCTTATATTTTTTTTATACATGTGCCATACCTGGCAAAGTTTGTAACTGTCTGTAAATACCAGGGGTAGGGGTTTGTCATGTCCTGTTGACTTTTTAAGTGTAAAGCAGGCAAATGACTTGTTATGGGTATTGTCCATATTGTCTTTATACTTTTTATACAGTGGGGACGGAAAGTATTCAGACCCCCTTAAATTTTTCACTCTTTGTTATATTGCAGCCATTTGCTAAAATCATTTAAGTTCATTTTTTTCCTCATTAATGTACACACAGCACCCCATATTGTACACACAGCACCCCATATTGACAGAAAAACACAGAATTGTTGACATTTTTGCAGATTTATTCAAAAAAGAAAAACTGAAATATCACATGGTCCTAAGTATTCAGACCCTTTGCTCAGTATTTAGTAGAAGCCCCTTTTGATCTAATACAGCCATGAGTCTTATTGGGAAAGAAGCAACAAGTTTTTCACACCTGGATTTGGGGATCCTCTGCCATTCCTCCTTGCAGATCCTCTCCAGTTCTGTCAGGTTGGATGGTAAACGTTGGTGGACGGCCATTTTTAGGTCTCTCCAGAGATGCTCAATTGGGTATAAGTCAGGACTCTGGCTGGGCCATTCAAGAACAGTCACGGAGTTGTTGTGAAGCCACTCCTTTGTTATTTTAGCTGTGTGCTTAGGGTTATTGTCTTGTTGGAAGGTAAACCTTCGGCCCAGTCTGAGGTCCTGAGCACTCTGGAGAAGGTTTTTAGTCCAGGATATCCCTGTACTTGGCCGCATTCATCTTTCCCTCGATTGCAACCGGTCGTCCTGTCCCTGCAGCTGAAAAACACTCCCACAGCATGATGCTGCCACCACCATGCTTCACTGTTGGGACTGTATTGGACAGGTGATGAGCAGTGCCTGGTTTTCTCCACACATACCGCTTAGAATTAAGGCCAAAAAGTTCTATCTTGGTCTCATCAGACCAGAGAATCTTATTTCTCACCATCTTGGAGTCCTTCAAGTGTTTTTTAGCAAACTCCATGCGGGCTTTCATGTGTCTTGCACTGAGGAGAGGCTTCCGTCGGGCCACTCTGCCATAAAGCCTGACTGGTGGAGGGCTGCAGTGATGGTTGACTTTTTACAACTTTCTCCCGACTGCATCTCTGGAGCTCAGCCACGGTGATCTTTGGGTTCTTCTTTACCTCTCTCACCAAGGCTCTTCTCCCCCGATAGCTCAGTTTGGCCGGACGGCCAGCTCTAGGAAGGGTTCTGGTCGTCCCAAACGTCTTCCATTTAAGGATTATGGAGGCCACTGTGCTCTTAGGAACCTTAAGTGCAGCAGAATTTTTTTTGTAACCTTGGCCAGATCTGTGCCTTGCCACAATTCTGTCTCTGAGCTCTTCAGGCAGTTCCTTTGACCTCATGATTCTCATTTGCTCTGACATGCACTGTGAGCTGTAAGGTCTTATATAGACAGGTAAGTGGCTTTCCTAATCAAGTCCAATCAGTATAATCAAACACAGCTGGACTCAAATGAAGGTGTAGAACCATCTCAAGGATGATCAGAAGAAATGGACAGCACCTGAGTTATATATATGTCACAGCAAAGGGTCTGAATACTTAGGACCATGTTATATTTTAGTTTTCCTTTTTTAATAAATCTGCAAAAATGTCAACAATTCTGTGTTTTTCTGTCAATATGGGGTGCTGTGTGTACAATATGGGGTGCTGTGTGTACATTAATGAGGAAAAAAATGAACTTAAATGATTTTAGCAAATGGCTGCAATATAACAAAGAGTGAAAAATTTAAGGGGTCTGAATACTTTCCGTCCCCACTGTATATCACTTGTCTTAGTTTTTATTAGGAGTTCTGTAATTTTTCAGATTGTCAGTAAAAAAAAAAAAAGGAGGTTGGCAACACTGTCCCCAAAGAAATAGAAATGACCAAAGCAGGTACCAGTGATCTTTTCTAGTTTCCGGGTCCCGCGCCAAAAGGCTGCCCTGCTGCATAGTGAACACAGGCAGTCGTGGCATGGGCACCATTCAGGGAGCACTTTGCATTTTCTTAATGAATGCAAAATGTTCTTGGACTGGACAAGATGGAGAGGCAGGGCGGTGATGTCACAATTTCTACCTTATCCAATCAGAGAACACTGCATTCGCTGAGAAAATGAAAAGTGTTCTCTGATTGGGCATTGTGCCAAGTGACCAACCTCCTGCATACTGTGAGCAGCTGCTTGGCACAGGACCTGGAAGCCAGTGGTAATCACTGTGGTAGCAGTGCCTACATTGCGCTCCAGCTTCCATAGGGATTGGCACATGCATATGTACAGTGGTCCAAGCTGAGTCGATGTAGTAATTTTTTTTTAAACTCTGCAAGACAATGGCATAATGTTCTAGTATGCATCACATACCAGCACATTATGAAATGCTTACCACAAGGGTCTGAAACCGGTGGCCCTCCAGCTGTTGCAAAACTACAAGTCCCATGAGGGTATTGTAAGGCTGACAGTTATAAGCGTGACTAGCATTGGCTGAGGCATGATGGGACTTGTAGCTTTGCAACGGCTGGAGGGCCGCCAGTTTGAGACACACCTGCCTTAGAATGAAGCCCTCCAGTGGCACGCTGACAGGGCTTCCATCTTCACCCGGTCTTTCTCCTGGGTTTGTGTCCTCCAGCCACCTGGTGACCTTACTGCCGCGGCACGGAGCTCTGAAGGGACGGGCACGGGAATGCCGCTCCTTCAGACCGCATGCACCGGTGACATCAACGGCTGCATGCAATGTGAATATCTCCTTAACGGTGCAAGTTTAGGAGATATTCACAGTACCTACAGGTAAGTCTTATTATAGGCTTACCTGTAGGTACAAGTAAAATAAAAAAAGGGGGGGGGTTTAATTCCACTTTAACCACTTGCCGACCACCGCACGCCCATATACGTCAGCATAATGGCAGCGGAGGGCAAATGGGCGTACCTGTACGTCCCCTTTAATTGGCGGGGCTAGCTGGCGTGCTCGCCCGCCATGTACAGCATGACCGCCCCCGTGGGTCCCGCGGACTCGATGCCTGCCGGTATCACGGAGCAGCAGAACGGGGAGATGCCTATGTAAACAAGTCATTTCCCTCTTCTGTCTTGTGTCGTGACCGAGATCTACTGCTCCCTGTCATGTGAGTTGTAGTCCATCGCCCCCACAGTTAGAATCACTCGCTAGGACACACTTAACCCCTTTATTGCCCCCTAGTGTTTAACCCCCTTCCCTGCCAGTGTCATTTACACAGTAATCAGTGCATTTTTTTTAGCACTGATCGCTGCATAAATGACAATGGTCCCAAAATAGTGTCAAAAGTGTCTGATGTGTCCGCCATAATGTCGCAGTCACAATAAAAATCGCAGATCGACACCATTACTAATAAAAAAAATAATAATAAAAATGCCATAAAACTATTTTATAGACGTTATAACTTTAGCGCAAACCAAACAATATACGCTTATTGCGATTTTTTTTTTTTTTGCCAAAAATATGTAAAAGAATACATATTGGCTTAAACTGAGGAAAAAAATTATTTTTTTATATATATATTTTTGGAGGATATTTATTATAGTAAAAAGTATTGCTTTTTTTTTTCAAAATTGCCGCTCTTTTTTGGTTTATAGCCCAAAAAATATCAATCGCAGAGGTGATCAAATACCACCAAAAGAAAGCTCTATTTGTGGGAAACAAAGGAGGTCAATTTTGTTTGCGTGCAACGTCGCACGGCCGCGCAATTGTCAGTTAAAGCGACGCAGTGCCGAATCGCAAAGTGTGCCCTGGTCAGGAAGGGGGTAAAATCTTCCGGGGCTGAAGCGGTTAAGGATGGATTTCATAAAAGGAAAAAAACAAAAACAAAACTGATGCTTTTAATGACTATGGCACTGACCTGACCTGTGGGGGGGGGATCCTGGCCTTTGCAGGACTAACCTACCATAAATGTGTCCACAGAATTCAAATAAAGTTTGTGGCAGATTAATGAAATCTGGAAAGAAAAAATGTCTTTATTTAAACCTGACCTGCGCTAGACACATTGGCGGCCGGAGCTGATTGGTCGGCGCAGGGAACACGCTCGTCTTTGCAGTGCAGATTTCCGCTTATTATGTTTATTTTTCTCAGGTCTGTCTGCAGCAGATTGTTAGCTGCAGTTCTGCCGTTTCTCTCCTGCAGGGGGCAGGCCGGCCTTTAGTATAGTCCTCTCTCTCTCTCTCTCTCTATTATTCCCTCTGGTGGGATACCCACTCAGCGTTTGCATTTTCTGTGGATAAAAATAGTTTTTACATTGTGTTGAGGTGAGCGGACTCATTAAATGTACGCTGGCGAGAAGTGACCAGCAACAATCCCCTTTACCTGAGGTCTTTTCATATAAAACAGACATGGATAGGCTGCGCCTGGATCGCTAATTTATGGCGCAGGATTGGGTGTAGTGTATATCCTTCTTTTTTTGCCTATCTATTATAAGCACGGATTAGCACATGAAATTCTCAATGGTATTAATGTTCGTATTCTTTAAGGGTTATGGGAAGGGTGTTCAACCTTATTGAAGAGCAAAGGCCACTTAAAGTGATTGTAAGCGATCACCTTTTAAAACAAGCCCATTCAGTTTTTAAATAGAAATGAAAGGTAAAACATTCGCGTATAGATCTAAAAATACATTTTGTCCCCCTTTTTTATATAAGTGATCGCATTCCCTCTGTTCTCAGCTGCATAAGAGCTGGGGGGGGGGGGGGGGGGGAGCAGCAGCACACTGAGCTTTCCCAGTGAATGGCTGCACAACAGGGGGCGTGTCAGGACAAGTCTTGATCGTTGGAAGAGAGCATACTGCGTTCCCGGAACAGCTAGAGAACTGACCACGGTGTGTTGTCCTGCTTTAGTGTGGTCAGTTTGTAATAGGAAAGCAGAGGGACTGGCAGGAACACCAGGGGATTTCACACAGAGGAAGTAATACAAAGAGAACAGGATACTTTCTCATACAAGTACATGGTACAGCATACATATATCAGGAATATGAAATGTTGGGGGTATCAAATGCTTTAAGTGATTTGGTAAGCGGTCATGGACCACGAACTATGGAATTTTACCACCCCATAAACGGAACCAGAAAGTGCACCTAACCGGCAGGTTACAATAGAATCAGATCAGCGTGGAAGCAGCCTAATAACCTCTTTTTTTTATTTTTTATTATTACTATTTTTTTTTTATTATTATTATTTTTTTTTTAAGTGCTAATATGCCCATTGCAAAAGTGCAATGTATGTGATGTTTAATGCACTGACCTTTTTCCTCTTCCGGCTTCTGCTGGCATCCTGAAAGGCTACTAGAAAGGTCCCAGGCGAAGTGCACTTGGTACCACTCCGCATGGGACAGAAGCCGGCTCCATGTACTCTGATGCTCTAAGATGGCGGGTTGGCAACCCGTTGGTCGTGATCTTGGCTCGGAGCATGGGCATGCGCTTCCCTGGTTTAAGCTTGTGGGCCACATCCCCACTCCTGGGTTATTGTTTGGGTTAGTTGCGGCCTGTCCATAGGAAGCGCATGGACGCCCCCCCCTCCCTAGTCACAAAAAAAAAGGGCCATTTAAAAATATTTTTAAAAAAAAATCAAAAAGGTCTTTTAAGTGCACTGTGTTCGGGCGCCGGACACAGTGCACTATGGGAAGCGTGACGTCTAAGCAGTCACGCGATTCCAGACGGCATGCTTCATTTGCTTTGTTTTGCCCTGCCTTGTGGCGCAATGCAGTGCGCCTGATTAATTCCTCCAATACCCATAGTGTTAGGCTTACTTGATTGGCACTGCACCGCTCTAGACTTGGGTGGTGCTTTCCCATTGAGTGTCGGCGTCACTTGCGGTTTCTCAGTGATAAACCGCAAGTGACGTCTGCAGCTCAGTGGATGGAACGCACGGACCGGGCAGTACTTTTTTTTTTTTTAATTAGAATCCCGAATAAGCTGGCGCTACGGTAAGTGATCTCTCAGCTTTGGGTGCTTTAGTGGCAGACTGGCAGTATTGAGTAATTTAAATCCAGATGCACGGCTTGTCATATGATAATGTTATAAATCACTTTGAATACAATTATTAATGTAGACGATTATATTTTTCCCATCATGTGATGCACAGATTCAGCTACTTATTCTGCATTAAACTCCCAGGCGATACTTTTTTTTTTTTTTTTTTTTTCAGAATCCCAAATTGGTATATACAGTGGGGCAAAAAAGTATTTAGTCAGCCACCAATTGTGCAAGTTCTCCCAACTGATGAGAGAGGCCTGTAATTGTTATCATAGGTATACCTCAACTATGAGAGACAAAATGTGGAAACAAATCCAGACAATCACATTGTCTGATTTTTGAAAGAATTTATTTGCAGATTATGGTGGAAAATAAGTATTTGGTCAATATCAAAAGTTCATCTCAATACTTTGTTATATATCCTTTGTTGGCAATGACAGGGGTCAAACGTTTTCTGTAAGTCTTCACAAGGTTGTCACACACTGTTGCTGGTATGTTGGCCCATTCCTCCATGCAGATCTCCTCTAGAGCAGTGATGTTTTGGGGCTGTCGCTGGGCAACACGGACTTTCAACTCCCTCCAAAGGTTTTCTATGGGGTTGAGATCTGGAGACTGGCTAGGCCACTCCAGGACATTAAAATGCTTCTTACGAAGCCACTCCTTCGCTGCTCGGGCGGTGTGTTTGCGATCATTGTCATGCTGAAAGACCCAGCAACGTTTCATCTTCAATGCCCTTGCTGATGGGAGGAGGTTTGCACTCAAAATTTCACGATACATGGCCCCATTCATTCTTTCATGTATACGGATCAGTCGTCCTGTTCCCTTTGCAGAGAAACAGCCCCAAAGCAAGATGTTGCCACCCCCATGCTTCACAGTAGGTATGGTGTTCTTTTGTTGCAACTCAGCATTCGCTCTCCTCCAAACACGACGAGTTGTGTTTCTACCAAACAGTTCTACTTTGGTTTCATCTGACCATATGACATTCTCCCAATCCTCTTCTGGATCATCCAAATGCTCTCTAGCAAACCTCAGACGGGCCCAGACATGTACTGGCTTAAGCAGGGGGGACACGGCTGGCACTGCAGGATCTGAGTCCCTGGCGGCGTAGTCTGTTACTGATGGTAGAATTTGTTACGTTGGTCCCAGCTCTCTGCAGGTCATTCACTAGGTCCCCCCGTGTGGTTCTGGGATTTTTGCTCACCGTTCTTGTGATCATTTTGACCCCACGGGGTGAGATCTTGCGTGGAGCCCCAGATCGAGGGAGATTATTAGTGGTCTTGTATGTCTTCCATTTTCTAATTATTGCTCCCACAGTTGATTTCTTCACACCAAGCTGCTTGGCTATTGCAGATTCAGTCTTCCCAGCCTGGTGCAGGTCTACAATTTTGTTTCTGGTGTCCTTCGACAGCTCTTTGGTCTTCACCATAGTGGAGTTTGGAGTGTGACTGTTTGAGGTTGTGGACAGGTGTCTTTTATACTGATAACAAGTTCAAACAGGTGCCATTAATACAGGTAATGAGTGGAGGACAGAGGAGCCTCTTAAAGAAGAAGATACAGGTCTGTGAGAGCCAGAAATATTGCTTGTTTGTAGGCGACCAAATACTTATTTTCCACCATAATTTGCAAATAAATTCTTTCAAAAATCAGATTGTCTGGATTTGTTTCCACATTTTGTCTCTCATAGTTAAGGTATACCTATGATGACAATTACAGGCCTCTCT
Source organism: Lithobates clamitans (assembly GCA_037952925.1). Lineage (NCBI taxonomy): Eukaryota > Metazoa > Chordata > Amphibia > Anura > Ranidae > Lithobates > Lithobates clamitans. The sequence continues at coordinate 79,081 of JBBGZY010003085.1, forward strand.
CATCTTTTTAAGTGGGAGAACTTGCACCATTGGTGGCTGACTAAATACTTTTTTGCCCCACTGTATATGCTGCTCATTGTAAGTTTAGCGATCCTGGTTTGGCAAAGCATAACGTTTTGCATATGTCAGAATTTGCCTATTGATCAATCTGCAGGCAGGTTCAATGTTATTAAATAGTCAGTGGATCATGAAATAAGGCAAAATAATGTAATCCAATATTGTTAATGTTTCAGTGGCTGCCACTTAAACCTATGATTGTATGAAACACTGGATTTGGCAATTGTCTCATTTTCTGCTGTAAGTACTGTAGTTGGATAAGCCTTCTGTGTAAGTGGCGGTTCACACTTCTGCGTGGTGCGAGACCGCATGTGATTTGCACCGCACTGCAAATCATATGCGATGTCCATGTGATTTCAGCCGTACAGATAGCATGGCTGAAATCGCATCGCATTTGGACAAAACTCGCACAGGACTTTTTTTTTTTTGGTCCGCACCAGAATTGGATCGCATGGGTGTTCACACCTATGCGATCCGATTCATGTGAGAACTGTCAGTTCGCAGTGCCATATGCCCAGCTGAAATCGGGGTGTCATTAACAATGCATTGACACTCCCCGCAGTTTGCATAGAGCGACTCAGGTGCAATGCGGGAACCCGCAGTGGATTTGCAGGGTTTCCGCATCGCACAAGTGTGAACCGACACTTAAAGTAGATCTAAAGCCAAAAACATTTTTGATATTGGACAGAATAGCAAATGGTGAAACATTGTTTTCTTTTTTTTTTTTTTTTTTTTTTGCAATCTGCGTTTCATTTGGGAGATGTGTCCTCATTGTAAAATGTCACCTCTATGCCAGCTCTAGTGATGACCTAGAATGTTGGCTCTTCTTTTACTTTCAGTTCCCTGTGATACCGGATGCAAAATATAAATAAAAGTGTACCAAGTGTTGCGACTGCGGTCACCCAGCAAGGGGGCAAGAGGGGCGGGACACATGTTTCCTTCTAGGGCGCAGGTAAAGAAAACCTGTCTCTATCCAGGGTCTGTGTGCTCTATGCCTTAGGCATTACCATCCTGGGTGCTCTGTTGGGTTTGCAGGTGAGTGAGCGAATTGGCTAAGAGTCAGCCCAAAAACAGCCAGTTGGTAGATCGTTTGGCAGAGGTGCCCGACGTGGTTTTACAAGAGCCCTGTGTATAATGTACAGCCTGGTATATGATGTGCAGAGCCCGGTATTTAATTTAGAGCCTGGTATATGAAGTATAGAGCCCTGTATATAATGTAGAGCCTGGCATATGATGTGCAGAGCCCTGTATATAATGTAGAGCCTGGTACAGGGAGTTCCTCGACTTATGAACGCAATAAGGACTGTAGGTTTGTTCGTAAGTGAAATCTGTTCGTAAGTCAGAACACTGCTTGTAAGTGTAACTTCCGCCTGTGCAAGGATGTGAGATGTTCCGGCTTCCGCCTGTGCAGGAATGTGGCATGTTCCGGGAGCTTCTGGGGCTCTTCTGGCCATGCAGTACATGAAGTACTGCAGTGTGGAATGTGGCAAGATAGCTACTCGGAGGTATCCAGGACCATCGAGGGAGCACAAGCAGACGGCATTGAGGCCCATTCGTAAGTAGGAGTTGTTTGTAAGTCGGGGACCCCCTGTATATAATGTAGAGCCTGGTATATGATGTACAGAGCCCTCTGCATAATGTACAGCCTGGAATATGATGTGCAGAGCCCTGTGTATAATGTAAAGCCTGGTATATGATGTACAGAGCCCAGTGTAAAATATAGAGCCGCATATATGATGTACAGAGCCCTCTGCATAATGTACAGCCTGGTATATGCTGTACAGTGCCCTGTGTATAATATAGAGCCTGGTATATGATGTGCAGAGCCCTGTGTGTAATGCAGAGCCTGGTATATGATGTACAGAGCCCTGTGTATAATGTAGAGCCTGGTATATGATGTGCAGAGCCCTGTGTATAATATACTGCCTGGTATATGATGTGCAGAGCCCTGTGTATAATGTAGAGCCTGGTATATGATGTACAGAGCCCTGTGTATAAGGTACTGCCTGGTATATGATGTACAGAGTCCTGTGTATAATGTAGAGCCTGGTAGATGATGTGCAGAGCCCTGTGTATAATGTACTGCCTGGTATATGATGTGCAGAGCCCTGTGTATAATGTAGAGCCTGGTATATGATGTACAGAGCCCTGTGTATAATGTACTGCCTGGTATATGATGTGCAGAGCCCTGTGTATAATGTACTGCCTGGTATATGATGTGCAGAGCCCTGTGTATAATGTACAGCCTGGTATATGATGTACTACAGGGGACGGAGTGGGTAGATTCTATAAGTGGTGGGGCTTATGAGAAGTGGGAGGGGTCCAAAGTAAGGGTGGGGTCTGCCCCCCCATGTTAAAACCAGCCGCCACTGGTTTGGGTTAAAGTGCCCCCCCAGTGCACCAAAACAAAAAGTGTGCCATACCTAGCACAGCCAAAGCCTATCCCCTGCCTGTGTGCTGTAGAGCAGGAACTTCTCTCTGTGTGGAAGCAAAGGTCTCTCTGCAGAGGTCTGACATGCTTCCTGCTGAGTCAGACTTGAAACTCTTTAATCAACAGGGAGCCTAAGTGCCGGTTCACACAGGACAGCTTCAAAGTCACCTGACTCTGAAGCCACCTTGTACAGCGTGACTTCAGCACGGCTGGCAAAATGACTTCTGTATAGAAGTCAATGCAAGCCGCTCTGAAGTCGCCCCAAAGTAGTACAGGAACCTTTTTCTAAGTTGGAGCAACTTGAGTCACTCCTATTAGAACAGTTCCATTGTACAGAATTGAACGCGACTTCTCTGGCGGCTAAGTCACCTGACATTTCGCCCCTGTGTGAACCGGGTCTAATCCTTACTGATTGGAGAGTTGTAATATGGCTGAGGGCCCAATTTTGGCAAAAGAACTGGTCCAGAATTGTTGATGGATAAAAGTTTTTTCAATTTGCCCAATTATACCCTTAATGTGGTTCTAAAGACAGAAGGTTTTCTGTCTTAATGCAGATAACCTTCTGTGTACTTGGTTGGATAAAATGGAGCACTGTATACAAGAAGGCGCCTCCATCTAGGTGTAGCGATTTAATAAAAAGGATAAAAGACAATAAAAATGCACTCGCTGATTAAAAGAGAATCGAGGCTTGTCCATTGGATCACCATGAGGCTGCAGAGCTCTACAGGCAAGTGGGCTGGCTGAAGCAGAGTTCTTGATGGAAGTACAGCTGTCAGGCTTCAGGCTGGAACATAAGCAACAGCACCTTCCATATGGTCTATATGGGTTTATGACCAGACTTGATCCACTTTTAACCAGTGAGTGCATTTTTTTATTGTCTTTAATTCTTTTTAATAAATCGCCACACCTAGATGGCGGTGCCCTGTTGTGTTTTTGTTTTTATATGTGCATTGGGATCTCAAGACCTAATCTGAAAGGAGCTGTGTCCACTTCACCTGGTGGTGTTTCCATACTACTCCCCTGGCCCTCTTATGTGCCCTGTTAAATGATAGTTGGGTTCTAGTCAGTACAATAGCTTATTCAGTTAAAACCGTCCTGCTAGTGGCCGAATAGCGCCGCTTTACTGCTGATGCCCGGGGCAGCTCAGTGTGAACGGGGTCTAATTCTAGTTTATGAGATCCTACTTGCTAACCAAAACTACCCTCCCCCGACCCCAGTTGCAAATGGAACAACAACTAGGAAGGAGACGGACTCATCATTAGGGCAGCTTGTCTTGGCTCAGAGAACTTTCCCAAAGCAAGCAGAGTGCTGAGGGAGGTGGACATTTAAGCCTCTTGTCTTTCTGCATTCCTATTGGCTTGTGAAAGTCCTCTGATTGGAGACAAGCTGCTATTATGATGAGTCTGTCTCCATCCTAGCTGTTGTTAAATTTGCCAGCAGGGAGGACTTTGGAACTCATAACTAAATTCTTTTTCCTTCTTCCCCCTTTTCCCTTCCTTCCTTTCCTGGTTCTTGCTACACTTTCCTCCCTTCTCCTCCCCTTTTCCTTTCCACTATACCTCTTCTCTACTTCTTGGAGTACACAAAGTATTAGTGACATACATGTATATAGACAGTCTGTATTTTAAATACTGTTTTGGTATGAACATTGAAAATGATGTTCCTATCTGTATTTGGATATGCTGTTTTTACCCCCATGTACAAATAAAATACTTCATTTTATTCTATGTGTATTCTGTCCAATCGGTACCGAGATGGTCTATTTCCTTGCCCTTTGGAGACTAGTAGGGGAAGTGTCTCCATTCCCTATTTTTCAGTATTATTTGGATGATGGTACCCCCACTTTTCATTTTCAATCAGTTTTATTAGAATCCGTCTTTTGTTATAAATTTAGGAAGCACCTATCAACATTGGATAAAGTACTACATGTACTTTGTCCCATGGGGGGGGGGGGTATAGAAAAAATAAAAATGATATAGTTCTTCTTTGAGTGACATACCTGCTAATTCCAGGAAGACGGGAGAATGTGACTCGCGCCCCTTCCAAATTACAATTGCACCAAGTGAGCACATAGAATTTTTTTACTGCCCCCCTGGCCACCTGCGTGAACCAGCCTTAAGAATATAGACTTCTAGCTAAAAAGAAATGTCATCCCTGGATCCACAGAAGTGGGGCGCCAGCGTGTTAATATCAGAGAAAAGTGCTCCACATCAATGGGGGAAACGCCGCTCTCCCGATCATCAATGGGGGAAACGCCGCTCTCCCGATCATCAATGGGGGAAACGCCGCTCTCCCGATCATCAATAGAGGGAACGCCGATCTCCCGATCATCAATGGGGGAAACGCTGCTCTCCCGATCATCAATGGGGGAAACGCCGCTCTCCCGATCATCAATGGGGGAAACGCCGCTCTCCTGATCATCAATGGGGGAAACGCCGCTCTCCCGATCATCAATGGGGGAAACGCCGCTCTCCCGATCATCAATGGGGGAAACGCCGCTCTCCCGATCATCAATGGGGGAAACGCCGCTCTCCCGATCATCAATGGGGGAAACGCCGCTCTCCCGATCATCAATGGGGGAAACGCCGCTCTCCCGATCATCAATGGGGGAAACGCCGCTCTCCCGATCATCAATAGAGGGAACGCCGCTCTCTCGATCATCAATGGGGGAAACGCCGCTCTCCCGATCATCAATGGGGGAAACGCCGCTCTCCCGATCATCAATGGGGGAAACGCCGCTCTCCCGATCATCAATGGGGGAAAAGCCGCTCTCCCGATCATCAATAGAGGGAACGCCGATCTCCCGATCATCAATGGGGGAAACGCTGCTCTCCCGATCATCAATGGGGGAAACGCCGCTCTCCCGATCATCAATAGAGGGAACGCCGATCTCCCGATCATCAATGGGGGAAACGCTGCTCTCCCGATCATCAATGGGGGAAACGCCGCTCTCCCGATCGGGCCGTGGAGCATGAAAGTAGAGAGCAGCCTCAGCCTGCATGTCTCTGCCAAACTGCCCATGACGCATTTTGCCCTGCCCAGTTAGTCATTGGGTATATATTTTTCTTTCTTATGACTAAGCCCTGGTGGGTGGGGTGAAACGCATTGGGGTGTTAATTGGCGCAGACATGAAGGCCAAAGCTGCTCTTTACTTGTAGGCCTTTTTCACACCTTTGCAGGTTGCGGTTGATGCATTTTCCTGGTGCATTTTGTGGTTTCTTTTTCCATAGGCGGTTTTATTGCTTTTCTGATGCATTTTGCATTTTTGGGAGGCGTCTTTTGTCTTGCGGGAGAAACCAGAAAAAAAATGGCAGAAATGCAACAAAAACGCAACTACTGCATTCATGATGCATTTTGGATGCGTTTCCATTGAAGTCTATGGCGGGGGTCCCTAACCCCCGGCCCGCGGACCGGTGCCAGTCCGTGGCCTGTTGATGGCCGGGCCACACAGCAGATCGTGAGCGGCGACTGCGGTCTGCATGGGGCTATCACAGACCGTGGCCGCCACTCACCACCTGCTGGGCAGCCATGCCCGTGTGTCCTTTCCCAGCTCCCCTGCCCGCCCAGCCCACAATGTCATCCAGTCAGCAGGCAGGGGCAGGAGGTGCTGCAGATCAAAATGGAGAGGGAGGAGTCTTCATATTAACAAGCCGGTAATCATCCACTTGTTAACATGCTAGGTTGGGCAGCTCCCACCCTCCATCCAGATCTGCAGCTCCTGCCCTCGCCTGCTTATAGGATGACCTCGTCGGCAAAGCAAGAGGACACACGGACCGAGAACAGCCTCTGCCCTGCCAAAGGTAGGAGTCCTGTGCAGGGGAGGCAGAGATTGGAATGGGGCAGTAATGTTAGAGAGGAAAGGGGTGGGGGGAACAGACTGCAGGGGCACTGTGATCAGGAGTCTGTGATTGCTAGGGGCACTGTGATATAAAGGGGACTGCGCAGTAGAGGGCACTTGAATCATTGCAGTCCTCCTTATATCACAGTGCCCCCTTTACAGGGCCGTACCCTTTACAACGCACCCCTGGTTTACATTACAGTGCCCCCTTTACCAGGACAGTGCCCCCTTTACAGGGCAGTGCCCTTTACATTACAGTGCCCCCTTTACATTACAGTGCCCCCTTTACATCACAGCCCTTTACATTACAGTGCCCCCTTTACAGCACAGCCCCCCTTTACATTACAGTGCCATCTTTACAGAGCAGTCCCGCTACATTAATGTAAAGTGGTGTGTACAGTAAATGGGAGCTGTGATGTGAAGGGGGACTGTGGACACTGATATAAAGGGGGGGGGGGGGCAGTGCTGTAAAGTAGTGGTTCTAAGCCCTGTCCTCAAGTACCAACAACAGGACATGTTTTGGGGATTTTTCTTAGATAAAATAGCTGTCCAAAATACCAAACCATTGACTCTGATTTAACCCCTTCCCGACCAGCCGCTTCAGTTGTACTGTGGCAGGCTGGCCCCCCCTGGGCGAAACTACGTTGTCTTACGTCGGTTCGCCTTTTGAGCACTATGGGGCGCACGCCTGCTCCGTGACGTCAGAGCCGATGTGCGTGCGTGACCGCCGGGCACCCACAATCGCTCTACACAGAGTCAGAACAGAGATCTGTCAATGTAAACAAGCAGATCTCAGTGCTGTCAGGGGTGAGGAGAGCGATCTGTTGTTCATACTAAGTATGAGCAACCATTGCTCTCCTCACTCAGGCAGTCCCATCCCCCCACAGTAATGCCCCGTACACACGGTCGGACTTTGTTCGGACATTCCGACAACAAAATCCTAGGACTATAAATGGGGCAGTGGCCAATAGCTTTCATCTCTTTATTTATTCTGAGCATGCGTGGCACTTTGTCCGTCGGATTTGTGTACACACGATCGGAATTTCCGACAACGGATTTTGTTGTCGGAAAATTTTATAGCCTGCTCTCAAACTTTGTGTGTCGGAAAATCTGATGGAAAATGTCCGATGGAGCCCACACACGGTCGGAATTTCCGACAACACGCTCCGATCGGACATTTTCCATCAGAAAATCCGACCGTGTGTACGGGGCATTAGAATCACTTCCTAGGACACAACACCTTGATCGCCCCTTAGTGTTAACCCCTTCTTTGCCAGTGACATTTACACAGTAATCCGTGCATTTTTATAGCAATAATCGTATAAATGCCAATGGTCCCAAAAATGTGCCAAAAGTGTCCGATCTGTCTGCCATAATGTCGCAGTCCCGATAAAAATCAATGATTACTAGTAAAAAAAAATAATAATAATAAAAATGCCATAAATCTTTCCCCTATTTTATAGATGCTATAACTTTTGCGCAAATCAATTAATATACGCTTATTGCGATTTTTATTACCAAAAATATGTAGAAGAATACATATCGGCCTAAACTGAGAAATATAGCAAAAAGTACAAAATATTGTTTTTTTTTTTCAAAACTTTCGCTCTTTTTTTGTTTATAGCGCAAAAAATAATAAACGCAAAGATGATCAAATACCACCAACAGAAAGCTCTATTTGTGGGAAAAACAGGACGTCAAGTTTGTTTGGGTACAGCGTCGCACCACCGCCTAATTGTCAGTTAAAGCGACGAATGTGCCGAATCACAAAAAAAGGGCCTGGTCATTGAGCAGCCAAATCTTCCGGGGCTGCAAAATAAAGGAAAAACCTGCAAACATGGCCTGTTGGGGGTACTTGAGGACGGGATTGAGAACCACTGATGTAAAGTCTTGTTGTAGTGTGAAGAGGGGCTGAAGACAGACTCCATGAATATCCAAAACCCCAACCCGTCCTCCGCTCCCCCCCGGTCCCTGGGAAAATTTGCCTGGCATGAAACTAGACATGTGCAATTCATTTCGAATTCTTTTTTTTAACGAATTTCGACAAATTCGTTAATTCGGAAATATCCGAATTAATGAAAACCCCCATTTAACAAATTTTTCCGAATATTTGTAAATTCGAATCTCGAACATTCGTACATTCGTAAATTCATACATTCGTAATTTCGTACATTCGTAAATTCGTACATTCATAAATTTGTAAATTCGGAAATCTGAAATATTTGCCTAATAATACCTTAACTATTATAAACTATTAAATTATAGGTATTGTAATTTCCTTTCAAATTTGGCTGTTTGTGAACGTAACTAATACAAATTTATCCAAAGTTACGAATTATCCGAAATAACGAATGCCGTATCTAAACTAATGGAACGTAATGAATTAATAATAAATAAATAATAACTTTTTATTATTATTTATTATTAATTTGTTCCATTCTATTTGTTTAGATGCAGCATTCGTTATTTCGGATAATTCGTAACTTCGGATAAATTCATATTCGTTACGTTCAGTAACAGCCAAATTTGAAAGGAAATTACAATACCTATACCTAATTTAATAGTTACTATTTCAGATTTTTGAATTTATGAATGTACGAATTGCAATCATGCGACACGAATGACCCGAAAAACGAAAAAAAAAAAAAAACGAATGAAACTAAAACGAACACATTTTTTTGGCAGTGCACATGTCTACATGAAACCAGTCCCTGGTGCCAAAAACGTTTGGGACCATTGGTCTATGGCAGGGATCTCCAAACTACGGCCCTCCAGCTGTTGCGGAACTACACGTCCCATGAGGCATTGTAAAACTCTGACTTTCACAGACATGACTAGGCATGATGGGAGTTGTAGTTCCTGAACAACTGGAGGGCCGTAGTTTGGAGACCCGTGGTCTTTGGAACCAAAAACACAATCTGCTGCAGGAAAAAAAAAAGTCCCTGGCCCTTTCCTAAAAAAAAAAAAGCACCGGGGAAACCACACAGATGTGAACCATAGAAAACCATGGTAAATGAACTGTGTGACGGGAGTCACTTTGGGTGGGGGGTTTGTGCAACTAAGCTTAATTTACGGTGGACATAGTCCTGTTGAGGACAAGGGTTCGTCACAGACTGTAGTGGGTTTTTCTGCAAAACTGAAAACCGCATAGGTGTGAACCCGGCCTCGTGTCACATGGGCTGGTCGGGAGAACGGCGTTTACCCCTATTGGCGTTTACCCCTATTGGCGTTTAAGCCCTGAGAACAAGTCCAATCGACCAGTCATGTTTGGCGGTGGTGCCGCCTGACTGAACGTGACCCATCCAACTGCCCTGCAAACCAACGACTCGACCACCTGGTTTTTTTTTTACCACCGTGCGACCGAAGCCCTTGGAAATCGCTCACTCCACCCCTCCTGTCCTTAAGTCACTGACTCGAGCAAAACAAACCTCCAGACAACAACAGATACATTTGTCATCAAACGTTTCCTTGGCGCTTCTGAAGCCGTCAAAAATATTTTGCTGCCCATTTAAGAAAACGTCGCCTTGGAAATCGAAAAAGATAAAACGCAAAAAAAAAAAATAATAATTAAAACACACTGCGTAAAAGATAGCGTTGACAATCCGAGGTTAATCACGTTTTTGTTTTTGTTTTGAAAATATTTGTTTTAAAAATCCCATCTCTTATCGTTTTGGGTGAGGACTGCACTATTAACAAAAACATCAACATCGGAATCATTTGTAACAGGACGCTGTTATTAATAGTTTCGAGCCTCCAAGTGCGGGAAACACACCCCCTAATCTCGGCACATCGTTCGATGTGTGTGTTTAGGGAAGGCAGGAAAACCATAATATTGACACACAAGTTGGTGCTCACGGTTTGTGTTTGGATCCCGGGGGATGTTGACCTAGACACCGACCGTATCGTCAACAGGTACACACCTATTTTCTGCTTTCATCTCTTCGGAAATTGCGCTCTTGTTTAGCAGAAGTAATGAGATGGCTGGAGTGGGTGTTTCCGATGGAGTTTTCCTATGTTTATTTTTCCACAGGCTCGTCCTAATGGTGACAATGGGAACCAAGTTACCGAGCTATATTTAGCCTCACGTGACCGAACCTTCTGTATCATTCTTAAAAATAAACCTGAAGTCTACCATACCGGCCAATACCGGCCAATACCTGGCGGCAAGGGTTTGTGTGGGGTCATAGATTTCCTTTAGGGCCCATTTACTTCTCTGCAGTGCTTGTCAATGCAGCCCATTGAAATGAATGGGCCTGCCCATGCTAAAGACAGAAAAAAAAAAAAATCAGATGTGACCCCTTTTTTTTGTAACGCAAATCCCCACAACGCTTTACGCAACGCTGTACCCAAATAAAATTTATAAAAAAAAAAAAAAAAAAAAAATCACAAAGATAGAGGTGGTTAAATACCACCAAAAGAAAGCTCTATTTTTATTGCATAAAGCTTTGTAGGGCTTTGTGTTACAAAAAAAGGGGTCATGTACGATTTTTTTTTTTTTTTTTTTGGTTTTATAGCTCAAAAAAAAAAAAAGTGGTGATCAAATACCACCAAAAGAAGGCTCTTTTTTTTTATAGCGCAAAAAAAAAGTTTTGAAAACCAAAAAAAAAATGGGACGTGACCCCTTTTTTGTAACACAAAGCCCCACAACGCTTTATGCAATGCTGTGCCCAAATGAAATTTATTTTAAAAAAGTCCCACAAATAGAGGTGATCAAATACCACCAAAAGAAAGCTATTTGTGGGATTTTGGGGATTTTTTTTTTTATCTTATTTGGGTACAGCATTGTATAAAGCGTTGTGGGGCTTTGTGTTACAAAAAATAGTTCACGTCCAATTTTTTGGGTTTTCAAAACTGTCAAACCTGTCTTTTTTTTTTTTATGGCGCAAAAAAAAAAAAAAAGAGGTGATCAAATACCACCAAAAAAAGCCCTTTTTTTTTTTTTTTTGAGCTATAAAAAAAAAAAGACAGTTTGAAAACCAAAAAAAAAACGGGCGTGACCCCTTTTTTGTAACACAAAGCTCCACAACGCTTTACGCAACGCTATAAAAAAAAAAAAAAAAAAAAAAAAGACAGATTAGACAGTTTTGAAAACCCAAAGAATTGGACGTGACCCCTTTTTTGTAACACAAAGCCCCACAACGCTTGATGCAATGCTGTGCCCAAATAAAATTTATATTAAAAAAATCCTACAAATGGAATTTTATAGCTCAAAAAAAAGGCTTTCTTTTGGTGGTATTTGATCACCCCCCCCTTTTTTTGCGCTATAAAAAAAAGACAGTTAAAAAAAACAAAAAACAAAAATTTAAAAAAATTAAAAATCAGACATGACTCCTTTATTTGTTTGTTTTCAAAACTATCTGTCTCATTTATTTTTTGCGCTATAAAAAAAAAAGGGGGCTGATCAGATAGCACAAAGAGGTGATCAAACACCACCAAAAAGCTCCTTTTGTGGTAAAAAAAAAAGTTACATCAATTTTATTTGGGTACAGCTTTGCGTAAAGAGATGGGGGGCTTTGCGTCACAAAAAAGAGGGGACACGGCTGTTTTTTGTTTTTGTTTTCAAAACTGTCTTTTTTTGCGCTATATAAAAAAAGAATAAGACAGTTTTGAAAAAAAAAAAAAAACAGACGTGTCCCCTCTTTTTTGTGACGCAAAGCCCCTCATCGATTTACACAATGCTGTACCCAAAAAAAAATTGTCTTTTTTTACCTCAAATAAAGCTTTATTTTGGTGCTATTTGATCACCCCCCCCCCTTTTTTTTGTTGTTGTATTAAAAAAAAAAAAGACCGTTTTGAAAACCAAAAAAAAAAAATCGGACATCATGGCCCCTTTTTTGTAACACAAAGCCCCACAACGCTTTATGCAATACTGTACCCAAATAAAATGTATTAAAAAAATTCCCACAAATAGAGCTTTCTTTTGGTGGTATTTGATCACCCTTTTTTTATTTTTTGCGCTATAAAAAATAGACCGTTTAAAAAAAAAAAAAAAAAAAATCAGACGTCACTCCTTATTTGTTTGTTTTCAAAACTATTTGCCTCTTATATTTTTTGTGCTATAAAAAAAAGGAGGGGGGGGGGCTGATCAAATAAGCAACAAGAGGTGATCAAATACCACCAAAAGAAAGCTCCATTTGTGGTAAAAAAAAAAAAAAATCACAGTGACTTTATTTGGATACAGCTTTGCGTAAAGAGCTGAGGGGCTTTGCGTCACTAAAAAGAGTAGACACGTCTGTTTTTTTTGTTTTTTGTTTTTTTTTCAAAACTGTCTTTTTTTGCACTATTAAAAAAAAATACAGTTTTAAAAACAAAAAAAATAAAAAATCAGACGTGACTCCTTATTTGTTTGTTTTCAAAACTGTCTGTCTTTTTTTTTATTGTTTTGCGCTATAAAAAAAAGTGATCAAATACCACCAAAACAAACCTTTAGTTGTGGGAATTTTTTTTTATATAAATTTTATTTGGGTACAGCATTGCGTAAAGGGTTGTGGGGCTTTACGTAACAAAAAAGGGTCAAGTCAGATTTTTTTTTTTTTTTAATGCAAAGCCCCACATCACTTTACACAATGCTGTACCCAAATAAACTTGATGTCTTTTTTTTTTTTTTACCACAAATAGAGCTTTCTTTTGGTGGTATTTGATCACCTTTGTGGGTTTTAATTTTATGTTCTATAAACAAAAAAAAAAAGACAGTTTTGAAAACAAAAAAAACAAAAAAAAATGTCAGACATGGCCCCTTTTTTGTAACGCAAAGACCCACATCACTTTACACACGCTGTACCCAAAATGTATATAGCTTTATTTTGGTGGTATTTGATCACTCCCCCTTTTTTTTATAGTGCAAAAAAAACCAAAAAGATAGTTTTGAAAAAAAAAAAAAAAACCGACATGACCCCTCTTTTTCGTGACGTAAAGCCCCTTGCGCTTTACGCAACGCTGTACCCAAATAAAATTTGTCATTTTTTTTTTTACCACAAATAAAGCTTTATTTTGGTGGTATTTGATCATCCCTTTTTAATTTTTTTGTACTATAAAATTTTTTTTTTAAAAAAAGACAGTTTTGAGAAAAAAAAAAAAACAAAAAAAACACAGACGTGAGCCCTTTTTTGTGATGCAAAAGCCCCTCATCGCAACGCTGTACCCAAATAGAGCTTTCTTTTGGTGGTATTTGATACCCTCTGCGGTTTTTATTTTTTTGTGCAATAAACAAAAAAAGAAATTAAATTACTTCATAAATTTAGGCCAGTATATATTCTGCTACAAATTTTTGGTAAAAAAAAAACCCAATAAGTGTATATTGATTGGTTTACACGAATGTTATAGCGCTTATGGTATATATTTGTTTTTTATTTTTTTTTTTTTACTAATAATGGTGGTGATCAGTGACTTGTAACGGGACTGCGATATTGCGGCGGACCATTGGACACCAACTAACACTTTGCATGCACCAGTGATCAGTGCTAAAAAATACGTACTGTCACTGTACTAATGACACTGGCTGGGAAAGGGTTAAACATCTAGGGCGATTAAAGGGTTAAATGTGTGCCTAGCCAGTGTTTTTGTGCTCTGTGTGTGGGGCTTTTACTAGGGGAGGAGATGGATTTTTATTCATTGCTTTGCAGGGACACAAAAGACACCCCCCCCCTCCCGTCAGAATGGAGATCTGCGCCCCCTCCCCCAGTAGATGGAAGTGCAGCAAGGTCCATAAAGACATGGATGAGCAAGTTTGGGGTGGAGGAACTTGACTGGCCTGCACAGAGTCCTGACCTCAACCTGATAGAACACTTTTGGGATGAATTAGAGTGGAGACTGCAAGCCAGGCCTTCTTGTCCAACATCAGTGCCTGACCTCATAAATGCTCTTCTGGAAGAATGGTCAAACATTCCCCATAGACACACTCCTAAACCTTGTGGACGGCCTTCCCAGAAGAGTTGAAGCTGTTATAGCTGCAAAGGATTGGCCAACTCAATATTGAACCCTATGGACTAAGATTGGGAAGCTGTTAAAAGTTCATGTGCGTGTAAAGGCAGGCGTCCCAATACTTTTGACAATAGAGTGTATATCTCATTATCAACTGCAAGTCTGCAGTATCTCCCCCTGAACTGAGCAGAACATGGCTCTGCAGGTTATGGTATAGAGCTCATGTCTCTCTCCAAGGTGCTGAAATCTATTAGGATGCTGTGGACAGCACTCAGACTCCCCCTGCTGGCTACAGGCGGAAAGCCTCTTCACTAATCCAAAGTTCTCCTCCTGTAGCCAGCTTTATATTCTCACCAACATTCACTTCTGATCATTGCAGCCCTCGGAATGAGAACACTGATGGAGAATAGAGATTGTATATTTTGGAGGATGATACTTGAGAAAGTGGATAGGAGGTGCTGGAAGCCTGGGGTCACTTTGTTGTCATTGGGTGGCAACAATGATATATCAGAAATGTGGCAATGGTATACCCATGTAGAGAATGTGGGTACAGGGCTTGCAGCTTCTGTACACCCAAGGGCCTCCATGATCACCGTGGGTTATGATAGGAATAAATGAATATTCATAGTGCTGTGCCCGCCTTCCTCAACCCGTATACCCTAGAGGAGGGGTTGCCAGACTTTCTAAACAAAGAACCAATTTGCTGTCCTTCAGACTTTAGGGTGGTCCGGACTATGGTCAGTGGGAGTAGAAAATACCAAAGTATCAGTGGGAGTAAACAATGTAGCTTAGTGGTCAGTGGGAGCATAAAAAAGTTATAGTGCCTGTGGTCAGAAGGATGAGGAATAGCGCCCCATGGTTAGTATTAGTGCAAGGGATAGTGCCCCATGGTTAGTATTAGTGCAAGGAATAGTGCCCCATCGTTAGTATTAGTGGGAGGGATAGAGCCCCATCAGTATTAGTGGTAGGAATAGCACCCCATCAGTATTAGTGATAGGAATAGCACCCCATCATTAGTATTAGTGGGAGGAATAGCGCCCCATCATTAGTATTAGTGGGAGGAATAGCACCCCATCATTAGTATTAGTGGGAGAAATAGCGCCCCATCATTAGTATTAGTGGTAGGAATAGTGTCCCATTATTAATATTAGTTGGAAGAATAGTGCCCAATCATTAGTATTAGTGGGAGGAATAGTGCTCCTTTGTTAGTATCAGTGGAAGGAATGATGCTCCTTTCTTGGTATCAGTGATTAGTTGATGTCAATGTGAGGAACAATGCCTTATCATTGGTATTAGTGGTAGGAATAGTGCCCCATCATTAGTGTTAGTGGGAGGAATAGCGCCCCATCAGTATTAGTGGTAAGAATAGTGTCCCATTATATTAGTGGGAGGAATAGTGCCCCATTATTAGTATCAGTGTTAGGAATAGCGGCCCATTATTAGTATCAGTGTTAGGAATAGTGCCCCATCATTAGTATCAGTGTTAGGAATAGTGCCCCATCATTAGTATCAGTGTTAGGAATAGTGCCCCATCATTAGTGTTAGTGGGAGGAATAGCGCCCCATCAGTATTAGTGGTAGGAATAGTGTCCCATTATATTAGTGGGAGGAATAGTGCCCCATTATTAGTATCAGTGTTAGGAATAGCGGCCCATTATTAGTATCAGTGTTAGGAATAGTGCCCCATCATTAGTATCAGTGTTAGGAATAGTGCCCCATCATTAGTATCAGTGGGAGGAACAGCACCGCATCATTAGTGTTAGGAAAAGCGCCCCATTATTTGTATTAGTGGTAGGAATAGCGCCCCATCATTAGTATTAGTGTTAGGAATAGCGTCCCATTATTAGTATTAGTGGGAGGAATAGCGCCCCATTATTAGTATTAGTGGTAGGAATAGCGCCCCATCATTAGTATTAGGAATAGCATCCCATTATTAGTATTAGTGGGAGGAATAGCGCCCCATTATTAGTATTAGTAGTAGGAGTAGCGCCCCATTATTAGTGGTAGGAATAGCGCCCCATCATTAGTATTGGGAATAGCGCCCCATTATTTGTATTAGTGGTAGGAATAGCGCCCCATTATTAGTATTAGTGGGAGGAATAGCGCCCCATTATTAGTATTAGTGGGAGGAATAGTGTCCTTAGTATTGGTGGGAGGAATAGTGTCCTTAGTATTGGTGGGAGGAATAGTGTCCCATTATTAGTATTAGTGGGAGGAATAGCACCCCATTATTTGTATTAGTGGTAGGAATAGCGCCCCATTATTAGTATTAGAGGTAGGAATAGTTCCCCATCATTAGTATTAGGAATAGCACCCCATTATTAGTAATAGTGGTAGGAGTAGCGCCCCATTATTAGTATTAGTGGGAGGAATAGCGCCCCATTATTAGTATTAGTGGTAGGAATAGTGTCCTTAGTATTGGTGGGAGGAATAGTGTCCTTAGTATTAGTGGTAGGAATAGCGCCCCATTATTAGTATTAGAGGTAGGAATAGTTCCCCATCATTAGTATTAGTGGTAGGAATAGTGTCCTTAGTATTGGTGGGAGGAATAGTGTCCCATTATTAGTATTAGTGGGGGGAATAGCACCTATCAAAGGTATAAGTGAGAGAAATGGTGCCCCATTGTTAGTATCAGTGGGAAGAATGGTGCCCCTTTGTTGGTATCAGTGATCAGTTGATGTCAATGGGAGGAACAATGCCTTATTATTGGTATCAGCGGTAGGAATGCCCCATCATTAATGGTAGAAATAGTGCCCCTTTGTTGGTGTCAGTGGGAGGAATGATGCCCCATTGTTGATGTCAATGGGAGGAACAATGCCTTATCATTGGTGTTAGGGAAAGGAATGGTGTCTGATTGTACAATCAGGAGTCAGGAGCCATTTAACTCACCAGCATGTCTTTGGAGTGTGAGAGAAAATTCCAATACTCCCGGAGGAAACCCATGTTAGCACAGGGAGAACATACAAACTCCATGCAGATAGTGTCCTTGCCAAGATTTAAACACAGCACTCCATTGCTGCAAGGCATAACTACTAACCATTAAGCCAATGTGTTGCCCTCTATACATTAAATAACTCCTAATTTATTTATTTTTTTGAAGATCTAAGTGTTAAAGAAAACTCCAGCCAAAACGTTTTAAAACTATTGATAGAGTTGGGTAAAGGTTAGAAATGTTGCTGTTTTTTTTTATTACTGCCGGCCTCTCCATGGAGGAAATGTCCCTTTTCGCTTTCTGTCCCGAAACCCTACAAGATGCCATGAGAAATTCCCCCAAAGTGGGGAGAGATTTCACTTCTGAACTGCTGTCCCCAGATTCTGTGATCTCTTTGATAGATCTCCCTTCTAAAGCATTTATGGTGACGACCTAAAAATCTTCCTCTGTCCCCGAAGAAAATGGTCTACAGGACAAAGCGTGAGGGGGGCTCTCCATGATGTGGAATAAGGAGAGCAATCAAAGAGTTCTCCAGGTCCTAACTCTTCCCAACTCAAACCAAGAACATACATTTTGTCTGGAGTTCTCCTTCAATGACGGGATTGATGTAGTCAATCGTGTCTCCTCTTTAAAACAGAAATTGGCCACAGGCCCCAACTTTGCCACGACTGGTCCCTAAAGAGTGCCATGACCAGTTTGTGTTGGGTCTGATGAGGTTTTCCAAAAAAGGTCACCTGAGGACACCTTGGTTGTGTATTCTTCCATCCTGTGGGGCAAAATCTCAGCACAGGCAAATCAATCCCTAAACCCAAATCGGATATTATTTTGGGAAGGCAGGACTCTCCAAACTTTCTAAAAAAAGGGCCAGTTTACTGTCCTTCAGCCTTGAGGGGGGCCGGATTGTGGCCATTGGGAGTTGAAATTCTCTTGGTGACAGTGGCAGTCAATAGTGCATCTTTGGCATTTTTAGGGGGTGGAATTCCAACAAGAAGGCACTATTTCTCACATTGGCATTAACGATGGGGTAATATTCATCCCACTAATACCAATGATGGGGCACTATTGGGAGAAACAGTGCCCCATCGTTGGTGTCAGTGGGAGGAATAGTACCACATCATCTGTATCAGTGGGAGGAATAGTGCCCCATCATTGGTGTCAGTGGGAGGAATAGTGCCCCATCACTGGTATTAGTGGGGGGAATAGTGCCCCATCATCTGTGTCAGGAATAATGCCTCATTGTTGGTGTCAGTGGAAGAATAGTACTCCATCGTTGGCATTAGGGGGAGGAATAGTACTCCATCGTTGGTGCCAACGTGAGAACTACTGCCTTGTTGTTGATGTCAGTAACAGGAATTTTACCCCATTATTGGTTTCAGTGGGAGGAAAAGTGCCCCAAGGGCCGGATAATGGTAAGCAAAGGGCCACAGTTTGGAGACCACTGGAACAGGATGACATTGCGGCGACAGCAAGAAATGCAAGCACCTGACAAATCCGGAAGTATGCTGAAGACCAGCCACTGTAGATCTTCAAAAGAGCGAAGAACCACCCATCAGATCAGCATCATTGCTTGCCTTTTACAATGTGGCTCTTTTCAACCCCTTTGCACCTCCCATATGCATATATGCAGCAGCATGGAAATGGTCCTTATTCTGGGCTGCCTCAGACATGCATCACTACTTTGTGCATCGCGCTTAACCGTGCACCCCCAGCACTGTGAATTGTGATGTCACCTACAGTTCCCAGTCACAGCGTGACATTGAAAAGCCAGTATGATGGTCCCCTGATCATGTGACCACAAAACCCCTCTGGTATTAGGATTTCCTTGAGCGGCCAAAGGGTAGGGGTTAAAGTTTTTTTTTTTGAAGACGTGACCCTTTAAAAGGCTCATGGTACATAAGCATGGTCAGTAGGCTGTAGAGACTTTTTAAAACCAGAATAAATAATGGGATTTACTTGTTAATCATGAAAGGAATCAAATAACAATGGCCAAACAAGAAGCAGACAGTGAAAAACTGTAGTGATTCTTTACACTGGTGGACAGCGTAGAAGTTACCCCTTATATTGGTTGTGAGCGAAGAAGGGGCCACTTACTTTGATGGTCAGTGTAGCAGTCACCCTTTACATTGGTGGTAAGGGTAGAATGGACCCCTTTTTTTGATGGTCAGTGTAGAAGTCACCCTTTTTATCGGTGGCCAGTTTAGAAGTTACTCCTTAAGTTTGTGGCCAGTTTAGAAGTTACTCCTTAAGTTGGTGGCCAGTTTAGAAGTTACTCCTTAAGTTGGTGGCCATTGTAGAAGTTACTCCTTAAGTTGGTGGCCAGTGTAGAAGTTACTCCTTATATTGGTGGTCAGCATAGAAAGGACCACTTAATTTGATGGTCTGTGTAGAAGTCACCATTTACATTGGTGGTCAAGGTAGAATTGGCCTCTTGCATTGGTTGTCAGTGTAGAAATGACCCTTTACAATAGTGGTCAAGGTGGAAGTGACCCCTATATTGGTGGTCAGTGTCAAAGGGACCCCTTACTTTGATGGTCAGAATAGAAGTCACCCTTTATATTAGTCATAAATGAGGAAGTGACTCCTTTCATTGGTGGGCAGTGTAGAAGTCACTACTTAAATTGGTCATCAATTGGGAAGTGACTCCCTACATTGGTGGTCAGTAGGGGACGTAACCCCTTACATTGGTGGTCAGTGTAGGAGTCATCCCTTACATTGGTCATCAATAGGGAGGGGTCTCCTACATTGGTGGTCAGTAGGGGAAGTGACTCCCTACATTGGTGGTCAGTTTAGAAGTCGCCCCTTACATTGGTCATCGGTCTAGAAGTGACTCTACATTGGTGATCAGTGTAAAAGTCACCGCTTACGTTGGTGGTCAGTGTCGAACTGACTCTTTACATTGGTGGCCAGTGTAGAAGTGACCTCTTTCTTTGGTGGTCAGTGTAGAATTCCCCTCTTACATTGGTGGTCAATGTAGAAGTCACCCCTTACATCAGTGGTCAGTGTTTGCAGGAGATCTATCTGCCACTGCTCTCTTTTCAAGGAATCCTTAGTAACCTCTAAAGTAACTAGTCCATAGGAAACACCATAAGCGATTTCAAATGCAAGGATCTGGGATACCCAAGTTATTAATACATTTCCCAAAATATTTAAGCATCAGAAATATACATTTTTAGTGGCTTCAGACCAGCTTTAAACACTTAGTTCCCACCATCCCTGGGTGGAGTTCCCAACCCTGTAACCTGCTGTGCCCATTATGAAAGGCTCTCACCATCCCTGCGTGGCGTTCCCGAGGCCGTACACCTGTGGTTCCCATTATGAAGAGCGCCCACCACCCCTAGGTGGAGTTCCAGAGTCTGTGCACCTGCTGTGCCCATTATGAGAGGTTGCCACCATCCCTACGTGGAGTTCCCGAGTCTGTACACCTGCTGTACCCATTATGAGGGGTTCTGACCACCCCTGCATGGAGTTCTTGGGTCTGCACACCTGCTGTGTCCATTATGAAGGGTTCTGACCATCCCCTGCTTGGAGTTCTGGGGTCTGCACACCTGCTGTGTCCATTATGAGGGGTTCCCACCATCACTGTGTAGAGTTCCTGAGTCTGTACACCTGCTCTGCCCATTATGAGGGGCTCCCAACATCCATGTGCTGAGCTCCCGGGTCTGCAAACCTTCCTTGACCATTAAAAGGGGGTTTCCTCCAACCCTGCACAAGGCGCCCGGGTCTGCACACCTGCTGTCCCATTATGAGGGGGTTCCCACCATTCCTGCATGGCGCTCCTGGGTCTGCACACCTGCGGTCCCTATTATGATTGGCTTCCACCATCTCTGCATGTAGTTCCAAAATCTGTACACTGGCTGTGGCTATTAGGAGGGCCTCCCCCCATCCCTGCAACATTTTTAAATGTATTCTATATTATGGAAAATATAACACGATTTGGGACCCACAAAGGTGATCAGAAACACCCAAAACTCCCACGTGGTCAGGAACAGAGTCAGGAATTGTGGCCGAAGAAGAAACTCAACGTTGGAGTAGCCAAGACATAGAAGAAGCCAGAGGGTGACTCGGCCAACCTGACTCTACCTATGGCAAATACATCACTTTTGGGTGGACCGATCATTTCAGGGGACTCCCTTTAAATATATACCATTATAGATTAACATGTTCAGTGCTGGACAGGGCTAAAGGAAATTGGGATAAGCCATAACACCTCCAAAAATTCCCCTTCTTGTAGATTCAGGTGGGGATGAGGGGGTAATAAGGCACATTATTTATGGGCTCATTTCATCCAGTATGTCCATGAAGCTGGATGCATTAATTGGGAGGAAGGGCGGGGGTCCTCTTCAAAAAAATAGATGTGAGCCTCACTCCCTAGTCCACCTAGAGGACGACATTCATCCAACATTTGCGGCAGGTGAACCTTGGAGGTGTACAGTATGTATTTTAAATGACAGTGATTAATTCCCCACCAGTGAGCCCGCAGCCCCCCACAGCCCTGGACCACATTCACAATGCAGTCATCTGCCCCCCGGCCGGGGCGCTGCGCACATCTGTGTTTATGAATGCAGCCTTGTGCAAATTATTAATGGCTTTTGCTTTGTGTTTCTGTCAATGGAGTGGGGTGGGAGGCTCGGGGGGCGGGGTGTATGGGCTGTTTGGGGAAGGAGGGGGTGTGGGGTGGGGGAGTTTTACACATGAATCAAGAAGTTGATAAACTCCTAGTGACGCGCAGCTGCCAACTTCCACAATGAGCGATAGCGGGGTGCTCGCGTCAAGGGGCGTCAGCAATGCTCTGCCACTGCAAAGCTCTGCAGGGGAAAAAAAAAAAATCAGGATGAGGGTGGCTGCTTGCTTGGCTTTACCTTAGATGAACTCAGGCAGCTTGGTGCAATACATGGGTGCTCTTTGCCACTGCAGAACGTGCCAAGTTACCCCACAGCTAACCATTGATCACTATCTTCCTGAGCTTGCTACAATATATCATAAATTCCCCCCCACCCCAAAAAAAAGAGAAAAAAAATACAAAATGCAACACAAAAGATCTGCGCTCAACTAAAGTAGAAGCTATTTATAGAGCAGCATGGAGGGTGCGGAGAGGGAGAGAGGGAAGGCAGAGAGGAGGAGAGGGATGGAGATGGGGAAGAGGGGGTACAGGGGGGAGCAGGGACCCTATGGGGAGGATGGGGGGCACTAGGGGCTGGCATCTTGCTGGGCTGCTTGTGTCAGTGTGTCAGTTGTGTAGTGTGCAGTGCCAGTCTGATCAGCTGGCAGAGAGAAGCTGAATCCAGTCCTGCACCTGATCCAGCCCACAGTCTCCCTCTGACTGCTGAATTAATTTGATACTATTTTTGTAAGTCAGTGTTTCTAAGGGAGACCTAATGACGCAATGACGTCAATGCGGGTCAATAGCACACTGGTGGAGAGAGAGACAGCCTGAGCCAGGGGAGAGACTGCAAGAGACAGGGCACAGACAGCCTGTAATAGGGAAACCTGAGGATAGACATAGAGGATACAAGAGACAGCCAACAGACAGCCTGTAATAATGAAACCTGAGGATAGACATAGAGGATGCAAGAGACAGCCAACAGACAGCCTGTAATAGGGAAACCTGAGGATAGACATAGAGGATACAAGAGACAGCCAACAGACAGCCTGTAATAGGGAAACCTGGGGATAGACATAGAGGATGCAAGAGACAGCCAACAGACAGTCTGTAATAGGGAAACCTGAGGATAGACCTAGAGGATGCAAGAGACAACCAACAGACAGCCTGCAATAATGAAGCCTGAGGATAGACATAGAGGATGCAAGAGACAGCCAATAGTCAGCCTGCAATAATGAAGTCTGAGGATAGACATAGAGGATGCAAGAGACAGGGCACAGACAGTCTGCAATAATGAAACCTGAGAATTGACATAGAGAATGCAAGAGACAGCCAGCAGACAGCCTGCAATAATGAAGCCTGAGGATAGACATAGAGGTTGCAACAGACAGGGCACAGGCAGCCTGCAATAGGGAAACCTGAGGATAGACATAGAGGATGCAAGAGACAGGGCACAGGCAGCCTGCAATAGGGAAACCTGAGGATAGACATAGAGAATGCAAGAGACACCCAACAGACAGCCTGTAATAGGGGAACCTGAGATTTTACATAGAGAATGTAAGAGACAACCAACAGACAGCCTGCAATAATGAAGCCTGAGGATGGACATAGAGGATACAAAAGATAGCCAACAGACAGCCTGCAATAATGAAACCTGAGGATAGACATAGAGGATGCAAGAGACAGGGGAACAGAGCCTGCAATAGGGAAACCTGAGAATAGATATAGAGAATGCAAGAGACAGCTAACAGAAAGCCTGAAATAATGAAGCCTGAGGATAAACATAGAGGATGCAAGAGACAGGGCAAAGACAGTCTGGGAATCATGAGGATGGACATAGAGACTGCAAGAGACAGGGTACAGACAGTCTGCAAAAGGGAATCATGAGGACAGGCATAGAGAATGCAAGAGACAGGCAGTCTGGGACCTGGATGACAAACAGGAGACAGCATGGCCAACACACAAAGATGGGAATTGGCCAAGAAAGAGATCTGCTAAGATATTATCCAGACATGAGAGAGAGAGAGAGAGAGAGAGACGGCCACAGTACAGGCCCTATAGACTCCAATAGACATTAAATGTGGGCATGAGACTGACCAATGCCAGGCTAACATCACCAAGAGACTGCTTTAAAAGATACCCTGTCACCTGCATATAGAGATTGCTGATGAGCTCTAATGAACCAGGTGACATCTGTTTTATAGAAGAGGCATTATACCAGTACGGGCGCTGCAGTACCCACATCTGCTTGCAGGGGGTGCCCACCCTGATACCCTGAGAGAAAGAAGGGGCTGGGGGTTGTAGTTCCCCAGTAGCTGGAACTTCTTAGAGCAAAATCAAAAAGATAAGAAATATAATATAATGTAATGTAATATAATATCATATATTATAATAGATAGATAGATAGTTTTATGTATATAGTTATATAGAGAGGGAGATAGATATAGATAAATATTTGTAATAGAGAGTGCGAGAGAGGGGGGGGGAGAAAGTTTTATATATATAGTTATATAATAAAGAGAGATAAATAGTTAATAGGGAGATGGTGTTTAGATAGATAGATAGATAGATAGATAGATAGATAGATAGATAGATAGATAGATAGATAGATAGATAGATAGATAGATAGATAGATAGATACATATTTTAGAGAGAGAGAGATGGAAAGAGAGAGGAGGGATAGTGTTATGTTTTTAGTTATATATAAAGAGAGATAAATAGATAAATCAGTTATAGAGTGGGGGGAGAAAGAGAGAGAGAAGGAAAAAGAGAGAAAGAGGGAGAGGAGAGAGAGAGAGTTGGGGGAGAGAGGGGGAAAGAGAGAGAGAGTTGGGGGAGAGAGGGGGAAAGAGAGAGAGAGTTGGGGAAGAGAGGGGGAAAGAGAAAGAGGGAGAGGAGAGAGAGAGTTGGGGGAGAGAGGGGGAAAGAGAAAGAGGGAGAGGAGAGAGAGAGTTGGGGGAGAGAGGGGGAAAGAGAGAGAGGGGGGGGGGAGAGAAGGGGAGTAAGAGAGAGAGGGGGAGAGAGAGGAGGGATAGTGTTATGTTTTTAGTTATATATAAGGAGAGATAGATAAATCAGTTATAGAGAGGGGGAGAGAGAAAGAGAGAGAGAGGGAAGAGAGAGAAAGAGGG
Organism: Lithobates clamitans; assembly: GCA_037952925.1. NCBI lineage: Eukaryota > Metazoa > Chordata > Amphibia > Anura > Ranidae > Lithobates > Lithobates clamitans. Next base: position 103,989 of record JBBGZY010003085.1, read on the forward strand.
AGAGGAGAAAGAGTTGGGGGAGAGGGGAGAGATAGAGAGGGGGAGAGAGGGGAAAGGGAGAAAGAGAGAGAGGGGGGGGAGAGAGTTGGGGGAGAGGGGAGAGGTAGAGTGGGGGGAAGAGAGGGGAGAGGGAGAGAAGGGGGGATATGAGAGAGGGGAGACAGTGGGGGGATAGAGGGAGAGAGAGATAGGGGAGAGGGTGGGGGGGGGATAGGTGGTGTTATGTATATAGTTATATATTAAGAAGGAAAAAATCGATTGTATATATATATATATATATATATATATATATATATATATATACAGTATATATATATATAGAGAGAGAGAGAGGGGGGGGGGAGGGAGTGTGTTATGTATATAGATATATATAGTGAGAGATAAATAGTTTTTATATGTACGGAGACAGAGTTTTCTGTATAAATTGTATATACAGTATATATATATATATAGAGAGAGAGAGAGAGAGAGAGAGAGGGGGGAGGGAGTGTGTGTTATGTATATAGATATATATAGTGAGAGATAAATAGTTTTTATATGTATGGAGACAGTTTTCTGTATAAATTGTATATACAGTATATATTTATAGCTCTATATAATAATCCTCCATGTATGAATATAGAATGATGTATCTATAGATAGATATCGTGTTTCTATCTATTCCTCTCTCAGTCTGTAGATTGGGTACAACTCACATTACGTGGGTGACATGAAGTGCTCCAGGTCTATTTATAGCTCCGCAGGAATAGAGCCGATAGGGGGCGCTGTCAGTGACTTTTTGTGACTTGGGAGCTCACGAGGTGCCCGGAGTATGTGTCCTCTGTTCTCTGATCCCCCCTGAGCTGTGTGTGTGCGTACCCCCATCTCAGTGCACACAGCCCCCCCCCCCACCTTCTCCCATCCCCCTCCCCCCCCCCCCCCAGCCTAGCAGACAACAGGCACTGGCAGCCCCTCTTATTACCTTCCTCTTCCCCAACCTGCACTGGCGGCACTCCTGAGTGGCCCTCAGCCCCCCTATCAGATGTCACCCTGGCCCCGCCCCCCTCTCTCTCTTAAAGCCCCTCTCCAGCAGCCCACCCTGCCAGCAGCACCAATCTCAGCGCTACGAGAAGCGACAAGGACGGAGCGACAAAGTGCAGTAAGGTAGGGATCATCACTCCTCTGTCTTCCCTCTGCTGTCCTGCTGCAAACTTACCGCTTATTGCATCAAGTGTCCCCCCCCCCCCCCCCCCACCCCATCCTTCCTATAGCATGCATAGGGGTTCAGTGCCAGGCTGCCCCTTCCATACCTTCATGCCAGAGCTACCACTTGGCCAATACATTACCAACCTTACCCCCCTCCCTTACTTACCCCCATTAAAGGGACCCCCCTGCTTACTTACCCCCCCCCCCCCCCTCTTGCATTGCCTGCCTTGTTTAATAAGCCATCCCATTCATTGCACACATTGAAACTTGCACCAAAAACAGGGGGGGGGTCCCCTAAACAACAAGGGGTTAAGCATTTACAGGGAACCCCCACAGCTGGGAATAATCCATACGTGTCACCCCTGTACCTTTCCTCCACTGATCCCCAGGAAGAAGGAAGCAGGAGCTCACTGAGACATGTTCAGTTTTTTTAATATTTATTATTATTATTCTCTCTGTCTCCAAACCAAGTCATGGTGTGATTTATCAACAGGTGTTCTGTGTACTTCCCCTTTAAGGGACACGAGCTAGACAGGGAGGAAAAAAAAAAAAGCTGCAAAATCTGGCAAGGTGCAATGGCAGCCTGTGTGCAGCAGAGGGCGCCCCGAGTCTGAATACTAGGACTGCTAGGGGAGACTTGTGGCAACACTTTGTTACCCTGCAGACATATTTTGTTAAAGTTTGTGTGTTTAATCATTGATCAGTCTGAGGAATGAGGGAGAGGGTGTCAGGTAATGAGGGGCGCTCACCAATGATTGGCCCTGGAAACGCCGGGCGGTGGATGTAGCAGAAGTGTCCTGCACCAAGCGATGGTCATCAAGGTTTGGATGGGAAAAGCTGTCAGGTGGGGTTCCAGAACACATCACTCATCAGAACAAAGGGGTGACAAAATCTGGGGGGGGTCGGGAAGATTTTACATTGACGGGATTTATTTGATGTTTGCATGACGACACCTGGGATTCCCTACATTTTTTATTACAGCGGGGGGATCCCAGGATAATAGAGAGGGATACTATGGGATGTCAGAATCATTATTACACATTCTGACATTGAATGATACTTGGGCTAAAAGAACGATGTTACATGGTCAATAGAGGTCTCCATACATTGGCGCAATACACTCGGGTCCCAGGACAATGACATTCGGGGTCCCAGGACAATGACACTCGGGGGTCCCAGGACAATGACACTCGGGGGTCCCAGGACAATGACACTCGGGGTCCCAGGATAATGACACTCTGGGTCCCAGGACAATGACACTCGGGGTCCCAGGTCAATGACACTCGGGGTCCCAGGACAATGGCACTTGGTGTCCCAGGACAATGACACTCTGGGTCCCAGGACAATGACACTAGGGGTCCCAGGACAATTATACTCTGGGTCCCAGGACAATGATACTCAGGGTCCCAGGACAATGACACTCAGGGGTCCCAGGACAATGACACTTGGGGTCCCAGGACAATGACACTTGGGGTCCCAGGACAATGACTCTCTGGGTCCCAGGACAATGACACTCAGGGGTCCCAGGACAATGACACTGGGGGTCCCAGGACAATGACACTTGGGGTCCCATAAGAATGGCACAGTGTCCCTCTAGGCTTACACAATGACACTGACCTGAAACAATGTCAGTTATACTTGTGGTCCTAGAAGATCGTAACAATGACACATGGGGCCCCAGAACAATGTTACCATGACACCTGGGGCCCCAGAGCAGTGTCACAGTGACACTAGGTGCCCCAGAACTATGTTACAATTATTACTTGTGGTCCTAGAAGAATGAAATAATGACACCTGGGGTTCCAGAACAATGTTACAATTGCACGTGAGTCCCAGAAGAAAGACACGTGTGGCCCCCAGGACATTGTCACAATGACAGGAGGTTCCAGAGCAATGACACCTGGGGCCCCAGCGCAGTGTTGAAATGACACCTAGGTGCCCCCGAACAATGTTACAATTGCACTTAGGGTCCCAGAAGAATGATACCTGGGGCCCCAGAACAATGTTACAATGATGCCCGGGGGGCCCCAGAGCAGTGTCACAGTGACACTAGGTACCCCAGAACTATATTACAATTACTCTTGGGGTCCTAGAAGAATGAAACAATGATACCTGGAGTCCCAGAAGAGAGACACGTGTGGCCCCCAGGACATTGTCACAATGACAGGAGGTTCCAGAGCAATGACACTTGGGGTTCCAAAATAATGTGGCAATAACAATAGGGGCCCCACTCGGGGTCCCAGAAGAATAGCACAATGTCCCTCTAGGGTTACACAATGACACTTAAAGACCTGAAACGATGTCACAGTTATACTTGTGGTCTTAGAAGATCGTAACAATGACACCTGGGGCCCTAGAACAATGTTACAATGATGCTCGGGGCCCTAGAACAATGTTACAATGACGCCCGGGGCCCCAGAACAATGTTACAATGATGCCCGGGGCCCCAGAACAATGTTACAATGATGCCCGGGGCCCCAGAACAATGTTACAATGATGCCCGGGGCCCCAGAGCAGTGTCACAAGTGACACAAGGTGCCTAGAACAATTTTACAATTGCTCTTGGGGTCCAGAAGAAAGACACGTGGGGCCCCCCCAGGACATCGACACAATGACGGAAGGTTCTAGAGCAATGACACTTGGGGTTCCAGGATGATGTGGCAATAACAATAAGGGCCCCAGAACAAAATCACAGTAACACACGGGGTCCCAGGACAATGACACAATAAAACTTAGGGTTCAGGAATAATGATACTCTGACCTGAGAGCCCCAGAACAATGTCATAATGGCATTTGGGGTCCTGGAACAATAAGCACTAAGCCTCCGTTTTACACCAAATCCGACTCTGAAATCCAGCGACTTCACATGAAAGCGCACAATTTCAAAGCCGCATGTCAGTGTCGCTTCAGGTGCGATTTAGCTGGCATCTGTGCGATTTGATGCACAGATGTCTGTGCAAGTCGCACCTGGAATCGGCAAAAGTAGTGCAGGAGCTTCCTTTTCAAGTCGGTGCGGCACCGCAAAGTTGGCGTCGCACCAATTTAAACAGTTCCATTGCTGACCATAGGGTTCTACTTGTCATGCGATTTGGGCTTGTCAAATCGCATGACAAGTTGCACCAGTGTGATGGGGGGGCTTAGGGGGAGATTTCCTAAAACTGGAGTACACAGAATATGGTGCAGCTGTGCATGGTAACCAATCAGCTTCTCACCTCAGCTCGTTCAATTAAGCTTTGGCAATAAAACCTGGAAGCTGATTGGCTACTATGCAGAGCTGCACCAGATTCTGTGTGCTCCAGTTTTAGTAAATCTCCCCCTAAGACCCCTTTCACACTGGAGCGGTTTTCAGGCGGTATTGCGCTAAAAATACCGCCTGAAAACCGCTCCTAAACAGCCTCCGCTGTTTGTTCAGTGTGAAAGCCAGAGGGCTTTCACACTGAAGCGGTGCGCAGGCAGGGCGGTGAGAAAAGTCCTGCAAACCGCTCCTTCCCCGCTCCTGCCCATTGAAATCAATGGGACAGCGCGGCTATACCGCGGCAATACCGCGGCTATAGCCGCGCTGTACGAGGGATTTTAACCCTTTTTCGGCCGCCAGCGGGGGGTAAAACCGCACCGCTAGCGGCCGAATACCGCTGCAAGAACGACGGTACAGCAGCGCTAAAAATAGCGCTGTTGTACCGCCGACGCCCCCACCGCCCCAGTGTGAAAGGGGCCTTAGAGTCCAAGAACAAAGTCAAAATGTCGTTATGACATTATTTGGAGACCCCAAGTGGTATTTTGACATTGTTCTTGGACCCTAAGTGTCATTGTGTTAAGTTTCATGGCGCCAAAAGTCTTTGTGATATTGTTCTAGGACCCCAAATGTCATTGTGATAATATTTGGAGACCACAAGTGGCATTTGGGGGTCCAAGAATGATAACACAATGATACTTGGTGTCCAAGAATAATGTCACAAGTCACTTTAGGGTCCCGGTACAATGTCACAATGACACTTGGGGTCCAAGATCGATAAAACAATGGCTTGTAGAAAAAATAGATTTAACCAAGGATGGGAGGTCTTATTCAAAGGTACCACCTCCCCATAGTAGAAACGTTTCAAAGGGAGAAGTAGTGATGGGAGTTTTAAGGTACATATTAATTAGATTGAAAACAAATTGAAATTTATAAATTTTATTTAATAAACATCAATTTAAAATATTCTATAAAAAAAACCTACACGAATAAATTCATACAGTCATTGTACAAAGGTTTTTCAACTCTACATGTTTCGCCATAATCATGGCTTCTTCAGGAGATTTTGCAAGACTTTATGTTTTGCAAAAAAATTAAGGTGCACAAATAATCAGATTGAAAACATATTGAAATGTTTAAATTTTATTTAATAATCATCAATGAAAAATATTATACAAAAGCCAACACGAATAAATTCATAGGGTCAATGTACAAACATTTTTCGACTCTCCCTGTTTCGCCATTATCATGGCTTTTTCAGGAGCTTTTGCAAGACTTTATGTTTTGCAAAATTCATTAAAGTGCATATTAATTATATTGAAAACAAATCGAAATGTATACATTTTATTTAATAAACATCAATTTAAGATATTATATAAAAACCAACACGAATAAATTCATACGGTCGTTGTACAAAAGTTTTTTAACTCTACATGTTTCGCCATAAACATGGCTTCTCCAGGAGCTTTTGCAAAATTTATGTACAGTATCACCATAAATAAACAAAAAAATAATTTTAAGTAAACAAGAAATATCCATACATCAAGGGTTCATAATATACATAGGGACCATATATGGTCTAAAAGCCTTTAATTCCCATATATTACATTACAGTATTCTGAAATTAAAGACTTTTAGACCATATATGGTCTCTATGTATATTATAAACCTTTGATGTGTATATATTTCTTGTTTACTTAAAATTATTTTTTGTTTATTTATAGTGATACTGTACATAAAGTCTTGCAAAATCTCCTGAAGAAGCCATAATTATGGCGAAACATGTAGAGTTGAAAAACTTTTGTACAACGACCGTATAAATTTATTTGTGTTGGTTTTTATATAATATTTTAAGTTGATGTTTAATAAATAAAATGTATACATTTCAATGTGTTTTCAATCTAAATAATATGCACTTTAATAAATTTTGCAAAATCTCCTGAAAAGCCATGATTATGGCAAAACATGTAGAGTCGAAAAACTTTTGTACAACAACCGTATGAATTTATTCATCTTGGTTTTTATATAATATTTTAAACTGATGTTTATTAAATAAAATTGATAAATTTCAATTTGTTTTCAATTTAATTAATATGTACCTTAAAACTCCCGTCTCTACCTTCTCCCTTTGAAATGACTTGTGGAGTTCAAGAGCAATCTCAAAATGTTACTTGGGTCGTAAAATAATAATACAATGGTACTTAGTATCCAAAAATAATGTTACAATGTCTCTTTAGGGTCCCAGTACAATGTCACAATGTCACTTTGAGTCGTAGAACAACATAATATCACCTAGCCCCTGTTCACACTGAATGCGGCTTTGAAATTGTGCGACTATACTTGAAATCGCACGATTTCTAAGCTGCATTTCAGTGCGACTTGCCTGACACCTGTGCGATTTCATGCACAAGATGTCTATGCAAGTCACACCCGAAATTTGCCAAAGTAGCCCCGGAACTTCTTTTTCATCGGTGCGGCACCGCAACGTGCGGCAGCGTTTTGAACAGTTTCATTGCTGACAATAGGGTGCAACTTGTCATGCGATTTGGACCTGTCAAATCGCATGACAAGTCGCACCGGTGTGATCAGGGACTTAGAGTCCAAGAGCTATGTCACTACGCAACAACACAATGACAATACGTGTCCAAGAAATATGTCACAATGTAACTTTAGGCTCCCGGGACAATGTATCAATGTCATTTGGAGCCCTGATACAATGTTTCAATGTGACTTGGGGTCACAGCAATAAAACAATTACATGCAGACTACAAGAGCCATGTCAAAATAGTAAAAAAAAAAGAATAAAAAAAGAAAAGGATTGCGTTAAATAATCAAAAATGAACAATAAAAATTGAAATTAAAAAAACATAGTCCATAAGTAAATCCACATGTGTTTGTGACAAATTGCAAACTCCTTTAGTGACAATGTCCACAATCCATCACCTTGTGCCGTTGTACCTCCACCAAAAGCTGTGTCCTGTAAGCACCTGTGGCTTAAAACCCAGCCTGGGCCTTTCTCCACATCTCGGATCTCATCCGCATACCGTTTGTCACTCAGTGAGGAAAGGTAGTAGATTTCACCAGCACATAAAATCCTTGGTGTATTTATGAGGTAATAAAAATGCTTCACTTGCAACAGTAATAGTAAAAACGCCTTAAGTTTGGTTGTGTCGGCCGGCACACAACCAAACAAACCTGTCCTGCGGGACACGAGGGAGATGGAGACGTCAGCGCGTCGCTCCACCCTGCGCGTTTCGTCACTGCGCGTTTCGTCACAGGAGGCGCACTGCGTCACTATTGTATATAGAATGCAAATCAACCAAGCCTCATTCTGAGCCTCGGCTGGCCTTACTAACACACATCTCCTCAAAAAACAGGCCTCAATATGGTCCTAAACTAACAGGACACGGAGCATTTGCCTTTATCATTAGCCACCGTGCACTATGGAAACCCCTCTCATACGGCTCCATACAAAAAATAAAGATTGAATTTACACCCTAAATATACTTACTTCCACCCAGTATCAGAACGTCAAAATATTACTATATATTAGATATAGATAGATAGTATATATATTATACTAATATTAGAGTCCTAGAATAATAACACAATGATACTTAGGGGTGGATTTACAAAAGGCAAATAGATTGTGCACTTTGCAGTTGCTTCAGAGCTCAGTAAATGAGGTAAAGCTTCACTTTGCAAAGAATATCCAATCACATGCAAGGAAAAAAAAACTGCATTTGTGCTTGGACACGATTGGATAATGGAAGTCAGCAGAGCTTCTACTCATTTACTAATCTCTGGAGCAACTGCTCTTGCAAAGTGCACAGTCTATTTGCCTTTAGTATATCAACCCCATAGTATCCAAGCATAATATCACAATGTAACTTTAGGAACCCAATACAATGTCACATTGGGGGAGATTTACTACAACTGGAGCACACAGAATTTTGCGCATCTGTGCATGGTAGCCAATCAGCTTCCAACTTATACTTGTTCAATTAAGCTTTGACCATAGAACTTGGAAGCTGATTGGTTTCTCTGCAGAGCTGCACCAGATTTTGCACTCTCCAGTTTTAGTAAATCCCCCCCATGTGACTTGGGGTCCCAGGAAGGTGTCACAATGTTAAAGGAGAAGTACAGCCCCAAAGCTCGTTTGGCTGTACTTCTCCAGAGGGTCACAGGAGTGCAGTTCGTTCTGCACTTCTGTGACCCATTTTCAGCAGACAACAGACTGAAGCCCGCTGTCGGCTGATGTTACAGGGTCGGTCCAGGCTCAGGCAAGATCGTGACAATGAAGTCTGGATCCGCCCTCATGCCTGGACCGATACCCGGCTCAGCCTTTCAGCAAGCCGCTGAGAGCCTGAGCCGGCCGCTCCCACCCCCTCCACAGCCTGGCGCTCCGGTGAGCGAGGGGGGGGGCAAAGCAGAGAGCCAGTGACTGACAGTCACCAGCTTTCTGCTCCGGGAACCCTGAGAGCTGAGCGATCGGTGGTGTTTGATCGCTCCGTTCTCAGTGTTAGAGCCGCTGGGGGGACAGATGCAGCATCCACCTAGGTAAGTATGATTCTTGGAAAAAAAAAAAAGCCATACTTCGCATTTAAATGGATGATATGGGTCCTAGAACAATGCCACAATGACACCGAAATGGAAAACTGACTCTTGGGATCCGAGAACAATGAATCTCTGACACCGCAGGTCACAGAACAAGGACACGGAGAGAAGTGGGATGGATCTTCGCTCTGGGAAAAAAGGGCATAGAAATCTTCACCCAACACACAGTGTCAGATGGAGTAATCCTTTAAGAAGAAAAAAAAATGGCAGAATCGAAACACAGAAATGACACTTGGCACCTTGTTTTTTGGCTATGCACTTTACAGGGTTGTCATCTTTATTCCCCAAACAAGTGTGCAGCCAGTGAAGTGAGACTTCTAACCTGCATGCTTGTTTCTGACTAAGTTGAGGAGCACAGCTGGAGATGACAGCCCCCTGCTTAGTATAAAATAGGTAATGGCAGGGGCTTCCAGATTCCAATAGGCCCCCTGCTCTGAAACCCCCACAACCCCCGGCCAGGGTTGTGGGGAAGAGGCCCTTGTCCCCATAAACATGGGGATAAGGTGCCCCAAAGCACCCGCCCATGTTGAGGGCATGTGGCCTGGTATGGTTCAGGGGAAGGCAAGGGTGCTCAGTCATCCCCCCCCCCCTTTCCTGGCTTGGCTGCATGCTCGGATAAGGGTCTGGTATGGATTTTGTGCGTCATTTTTAAAAAATAATTTTGGCGTGGGGGTTCCCCTCAAAATCCATTCTAGACCTAAAGATCTGATATGGATTGCGGGAGGGGGGAGGGGCATGCATTTTTTTTTAAAAATGGTGTGGGGGTTCCCCTCAAAATCCATACCAGACTTAAAGATCTAATATGGATTTTGGAGGGGACCCCCACACAGTTTTTTTTGTCTGGTTGAATTTGCGTTCAAAACGGATGAGATGTGCGATTCAGATGTGTTCCCATAGAAGGCAATGGGCCTGGAATTTACATCTGATTCGCACTACAGTGCTCTGAAAACGCACAGGATTGGTATTAAATTCGTAGCGAATTCGCACTGCAGCCGCACCGCATATGTGTTAACCGGCTTCATAGAAAAGGCTGCCGGTTCAGATGTCATGCGAATCGGATGCGGTTCAAAACACATTCAATTCGCATATATATGTGAATGGAGCCTAAAGTACAACTAGGAATCCACTGGCTTTCTATAACAGAACAGAAATGGAAGAGGAATAGGACATACATAATGTGTGTGGTTTAATGTGAGAATTCTGGGTTTCTAATAACCGAAAGGGTACATTGCCCTTTGCAACCAATCAGAATTTTTTATTTTCTAACCTGCACTGAATTTTAAAAAAAGCCGCTAATTAGCCGCTATGGGCAACATAGACAGGACTAGTGTGGGAGTACCATCATTGCTGATCTACTGTATTGTATGTGACATAAATATTATATATATATATATATATATATATATATATATATATATATATATATATATATATATATACAGTATATATACATATATATATATATATATATATATATATATATATATATGCACTATATTACCAAAAGTATTGGGACACCTGCCTTTACACGCACATGAACTTTAATGACATCCCAGTCTTAGTCCGTAGGGTTCAATATTGAGTTGGCCCACCCTTTGCAGCTATAACAGCTTCAACTCTTCTGGGAAGGCCGTCCACAAGGTTTAGGAGTGTGTCTATGGGAATGTTTGACCATTCTTCCAGAAGAGCATTTGTGATATCAGGCACTGATGTTGGACGAGAAGGCCTGGCTCGGGTTGAGGTCAGGACTCTGTGCAGGCCAGTCAAGTTCCTCCACCCCAAACTCTCTCATCCATGTCTTTATGGACCTTGCTTTGTGCACTGGTCCAAATCATTTGGTGGAGGGGGGATTATGGTGTGGGGGTTGTTTTTCAGGGGTTGGGTTTGGCCCCTTAGTTCCAGTGAAGGGAACTCTTAAGGTGTCAGCATACCAAGACATTTTGGACAATTTCACGCTCCCAACTTTGTGGGAACAGTTTGGGGATGGCCCCTTCCTGTTCCAACATGGCTGCGCACCAGTGCACAAAGCAAGGTCCATAAAGTCATGGATGAGAGAGTTTGGGGTGGAGGAACTTGACTGGCCTGCACAGAGTCCTGACCTCAACCCAATAGAACACCTTTGGGATGAATTAGAGGGGAGACTGCCAGCCAAGCCTTCTTGTCCAACATCAGTGCCTGACCTCACAAATGCTCTTCTGGCAGAATGGTCAAACATTCCCATAGACACACTCCTAAACCTTGTGGACGGCCTTCCCAGAAGAGTTGAAGCTGTTATAGCTGCAAAGAGTGGGCCAATTCAACACCGAACCCTACAGACTAAGACTGGGATACCATTAAAGCTCATGTGCGTGTAAAGACAGGCGTCCCAATACTTTTGACAATATTATATATATATATCCAGGAAGCACTTGACAAGCGGAGCTGACAATCACCGTTCTGCTTTCTCTTCTCTTTCTCTGTAGGTGTCTAGCTTAGTCTGTTGAGAGTCCCATCCAGGTAAGATGGAGTCACTCTGGAGGCCTTTGGGGTTGAATCGCATTTGTTTCAATTAGTCTGCCAGGATTTCCCTCGGTGCTGTTCTGCAAAAGGGTCAGTAGGTGGCGCTCTTTTACACATTACGGCAAGTTAACCTATGGTGAGACGGAGAGGTACTGACATCAGCTGAGCCAGATGTTTATTTATTGCTGTATCTTCATTGTAATTACTATCGATAAGGATCTTATACCTTAATGACATGTCCTCTTTACCTATAATTACTCACTGTATCAGTATGTAAGGCTGACCTCCTGCCTTCCCTATAATCTTGCACAGTTGTCCCGGCTCCTTTCCTGGACTGAAATGACTTACTCTGATTTCACTGCACACTGTGAGCTTCTCACACCATGCATTAAAAGCTGCACATAGACCCCAAATCATTTCCTGACTGAAGGACGTCCAGCTTCATTTAGCCCTTTCCTTCCCAACCTTACTGCCCCTGGCCCGTCCCCCCTTTTACTCATTGGATTTCAGTTCTTTCAATTCCTAAGCAGACTGCATTCACATGCCCTAGGTAACACCCCCATGCACTACTGAGAGATCCTTGTGGGTGTTACCTAGGGCATTGACTTCCACTCATCAACGCGTTTTGATATTTGCATAACTCCTCCCAAGAGCCAGTCCACTGCTTACATCGGGACTGAGGGCTCTTGAGAGGAGTACTGAGGAAGCTATGAACAGCACCCTGATGGCCCCTCCCACCAGCCATGATCTGGCAGCATTGCATATAGTGAAACACAGAGGCCCATTGATGACTTTACTGGGTCTAAAATGAGGTATGTCATGAAAACAGGTTTTAATTGCATCAAAAGGAAAAGGTGTGCAAAAGTCTTACCATTCATTTTCTTCAGAAAGCAGCCACAGTTGAAGTAGAAAAGCCTTTCACCTCCCAATATGCAGCAGAGAAGGACCTTTGCTTACTGGGTGGAAGCAGTGTCCTCTCTGCACAGGTCCCTCACAGAGAGACCACTGCTTCCACACAAAGAGCGAGGTTCTTCTATGCACGATGCAAGGGAAAACAAATTGTAAGACCTGCACATATTTAGTTTTGATGTGTCTGCAATGGATGTAACTGAAACCTTTGCAGCACGTCAAGAATAACGGGGCGTGTCGCGTCCAGCGGGTGATATCGCCTGGCATCACACCCCATACAGGTGAAAAGGGGCCGACCACAACCACGATGCAGGCGTGTCCAGTGGATGTGGTGAAGAGGGTTTTCAGGTGGAATCCCTCATCAAACAGGCAAGTGGGAGGCGGCATATCCCTCCTGATCACCCGCTAACCAATGGCAAGTGGGGATCGCAATTCAGGCCCATGTGAATAAGGGCCAAGTGGGTTCTAGGAATATAGTTAGGGCAACCCTCCTTAGGTGTACTGAATGTGTATATACAGTGTACATATAAAAAATATATATTATAGTATACACTTATATAAATATATTTATATTATATATATATACAGTGGAACCTTGGTTACCGAGTAACGCGGTTAACAAGCGTTTTGAAAGACGAGCAACTTTTTTTTTTAAATTCTGACTCGGTTTGCGAGTGTTGTCTCGCAAAACAAGCAGAATTCAAGCTAATGGGTGGTGCAGTACCGCATTTGGCCAGAGGTGGGGGGGCGCTCGGACACTCGGATCGGTTCGGAGCCGTTCAGAAATACTCGGAAATACTCGGTTCCCGAGTGTTTCCGAGCCTTTCCGAGGCTTTCCGAGTTCAGCCAAGCTGTCCCCGAGTATTTCCGAGGCTCTCCGGCACCCCCCCACCTCTGGCCACATGCGGTATTGCATGCAATAGAAGTCAATGCGGAACGAATCATCTTCGTTTCCATTGACTTCTATGGGGGAAACTCGCATTGATATGCGAGTGCTTTGGATTACAAGCATTCTCATGGAACGGATTATGCTTGTAATCCAAGGTTCCACTGTACCTGTAATATACACATACAGTATCTCACAAAAGTGAGTACACCCCTCACATTTTTGTAAATATTTTCTTCTATCTTTTCATGTGACAACACTGAAGAAATGACACTTTGCTACAATGTAAAGTAGTGAGTGTACAGCTTGTATAACAGTGTAAATTTGCTGTCCGTTCAAAATAACTCAACACACAGCCATTAATGTCTAAACTGCAATGGGGATGCTAGTTCTGATGACAAAAAGGATCCCCCCGCTTTGGAGGGATTTCCTCTCACTTCCTGTTTTGGCTAAGGGACAGGAAGTGAAGGGAAACCATTGTCACCAGCAATGAAAGCGATGGGAAAATCCAAAATTAGGAGTTATTACCAGAACAGGAACAGAGGGGAAATCTTCCACCTGGGACACCTACTGTGGTGACAACAAGAAGGGACATTTATTTTGAAATTATTTCTTCTTACTTCCTGTTGTGTCTGTAGTACAGGAAGCGAAAGTGGTTTCAAAAGCTCAAGGTTTTTTACCTTCATGCATTCTATGCATGAAAGTAACCCCCCAGCCCCAATACTTAACTGAGCCCATTCGCGATCCAGCGATGTGCACAAGAGCTTTGGTTCTGCTGAGGGTTTCCCTCCTCATTGACTGAGACTGTAGTGGAAGCCATTGGTTCCCACTGCTGTCAATCATATCCAGTGAGAGAATGAGGAGAGAGAGGGGGCGGGGCTGAGCCGTAACTCTGTATGTGAACGGACATGCAGAGCAGTGGCACGAGAGCAAGCTTGCTTGGGTGCTCCTAGAGCAAGTTTGCTCTGGGGGCACGCAGCAGGAGGGAGGGACCAGGAGTGCCAGCAGGGGACCTGAGTAGAGGAGGATCTGGGCTACTCTGTGCAAAACCATTACATAGAGCAGGTAAGTATGACATAATAAAAATCAAACAAGTACAGTGCATAAAAACGTTATCAATCATAAAGCTTATCTTAATGAGCATGAGAAAACATGCATTAATATAAATGAATAAACACCATAAACATGATCATGTAGTATCCATAGAAAAAATTCCCATATACATCAGAAAGTGTAGCAGTAGCGGAAAAATCCTCTAATAGTGACACTTCCCAGTGCAGCAGTACAAAAACATACCGTGTCTCCTGTGCTCTTCCTTCACCAATATGCACTCACCAGAAGGTTAATAGTAAACAGCATTGAACACCATTCCAATCAGTAGGCAGTAGGCGTATCCCCTGAAGACGTGCATGCACATGAAACGTGTTGGGAGGGGCCTTACATGCTGACGCCGCACCGCCACTTCCGAGTTCCGGATCAGCAGCCATCACTGACTCCCCCTGGCTGAGTGCTGCATATTTGGAAGATTGATTGCTGGAGATTCCTTATGATTGGAATGGTGTCCAATGCTGTTTATTAATAACCTTCTGGTGAGTGCATATTGGTAAAGAAAGAGCACCTGAGACACATTACGTTTTTGTACTGCTGCACTGGGACAGACAAATAAGCTCATCACTGTGCTGCTTCTCCTTGTCATAGGGTGGGGCAGGTACAGGATGACCTGGGCTCATGGGAACTGATTAAAATGACGCTGCCCAACAGACAGAGGACATCTAGCAGCAGAAAAAGTACTACTGAGGACATCTCCAGATTGTAGTCGAATATTTCAGCAAAAGCTGGGTTTGCGGTCTTCTCTTGTTGCTTTTGGCTAGAGATCTACTTTAAAGACAAAGGGATGGACCCTCAAACATATCTGGGCACCTTGATACTACCCAAAATAATCTTTATCATAAACCACTACTGACTGTAATGAAAAAGAAAAAGGTCAAAGAAGCCGTTGGGTTACTTATACAAGTTCAGGTTTATAACTCACAGAAATTTGGACCCCCATGTTCCATATTTATTTAGCTGTTGCTCTAAAAGGGTTCTAAATATAATATTATACTTGTTGTTGCTTTTTTAACAAGTTTTCCACAATACCAATCACATAATCTCTTAGATTACAAATCACAAAGCATATGTTCATTATAGACAATTATTATTATAGACTAACAATATATATTTATATAGATCATAAAAATGTATAACTTCTTTCCAAAGTGCCATTCAACATGATTACTACACGTCTTAGTACATTAAAGGAGAGAAGGAAAAATAAAAGGGGGGGGGGGTTCTAAATAGATATTTATTTTATTTTATGTTATTTTATTTTATGGAAAAAGCTTTATAATGCGACACTTTACTTACCTACCTTTGCCATTCATTATATGGTAATTAAAAATAACACATTACTATTACATTCATTGTTATGAATGCAAAAATGATCTAAAATGAACATTTTGTATCTAAACAACCACACATGTCTAGCTCATACTTGCAAAATAGACAGGTATCGAAGGACTGTTGTGAACGTTGCCTTTGTAATTTTAAATGATTGTTATGAATTTAAACAATCCTATAGGGAATGCATGTTTTTATATTTTATCAGGACAAAAATTCAGTACTAACAGTAAAAAATATTTTCTGAGTCAGGTAATTATAAACAGTTTTTTATACAGTATTATATACTGTACGGTATATGCATTTTCAGCCAGCCAAAAAGAAAATATATAAGCTCCTTCTTTAATGTTTATTAGGAGGCTAATGCTAAACTGTTTTTCTGAAAACAAAAATCCCGTTGATAGAGTTCAGTAGGTAAAGCCCCCATTTTCTCCTCACCCGTGCCCCTCCCTACTAAAATCTATACATCTTCCTCCAGAGCAGCAGTCTCCAAACTGAAAGAAAGAGCCAGTTTATTGTCCTTCAGACTTTAGGGGGTGCCGGGCTGCGCCCAGTGGGAGAAAACAATGTTTTCAAAAGCAAAGGATGGCATCCGGCCCCAGGGCCGCAGTTTAGAGACCACTGTTCTAAAGTTTTTATTAGAGAAAGACAGTCTGAAAGCAGACAGCTTCTGCTCTGCTCTGTTATAGGCGCCTTCTATTTGGTTCTTATTTGCAAACCAATATATATATATTATATAAACAAAAAACATAAACATAATTTAAAATAAATTTAAATATAATTCAACTCAAAATCATGATGTTATTTAAAAGGACAGCAATAAAAATTTAAAATAATCACAAAGCTAAGGAAGGTTTATGCTATATGCAATAACATAGCCATAAGCTGTTATTTGGTGAAAACTCCTGTTTTTTCCTATTGGTTGGAAATAGATGGAACACTATCAGAGTTAACCGCTTCCCACCCGCCCAAGTCATATGACGTCATCGAGTTTGAGCGGTGATGTCTGAAAGATGCCTGCAGCTACAGGCATCATTCAGATATCTTCTTTTTCTGCAATTCCCTACACCATAAGAACAATCATAGTGGCTTTTCAGCCACTTGATCATTCTTACAGGTAGCGGGAGGGGATGCCCCCCCCCCCCTCCCGCTGCCCTCTGGTGCTTCTTCCAGCTCGCCCCAGCCATCTGTGAACCAGAGAAGGAACCAACCGGCACCGGATGCTTACCATAGAGATTTCCAGCGGGCCAGATGGTTGCCGGAGTCTCTATGATCGTTCAGAGGGCGGGCGCGATGTTATGACGTCACACCCGGCCTCTGCATTCGAAAAAATGCCGCCGCCTTGGCTGGGAAGCCAGGATCGTTTTTATTTTTAATTTTTTTTAATTCAGGCTTCCCAGCCTAGAGGTGAGATGTGGGGACTTATTGACCCCCATATCTCACTGTAAAGAGGACCTGGCATGCACTATTCCTATTACAAGAGATGTTTACATTCCTTGTAATGGGAATAAAAGTGATTTTAAAAAATGTAAAAAGAAAGTATCAAACTAGAAATATAAAAGTAAAATAACAATAAAACATTTTTTAAGCGCCCCTGTCTCCGTGTGCTCGCTCGCAGAAGAGAATGCATACGTAAGTCACGCGCACATATGTAAACGACGTTCAAGCCACACATGTGAGGTATCGCCTCGAACGTTAGAGCGTGATTAATAATTCTAGCCCAAGACCTCCTCTGTAACTCAAAACATGGAACCTGTAAACAATTTTAAAGCAACGCCTATGGGGATTTTTAAGTACCGAAGTTTGCTGCTATTCCACAAGCGTGTGCATTTTTGAAGCATGACATGTTAGGTATCTATTTACTCGGCGTAACATTAATGCATTAAACAGTTATTTTTTTTTAAAAAGTGTTTGAAAAATTGCTGCACATATACCATGCAAGATAAAAAGTTGCAACGACCACCATTTTATTTTCTAGGGTCTCTGATAAAAAAAACATACATAATGTTTGGGGGTTCTGTGTAATTTTCTAGCAAAAAAAAAAAAAAAAGATTATTACATGTAGGAGAGAAATGCCAGAATTGGCCTGGTAGGCAAGTGGTTAATTTTTATGAAACAATATAATATACATAGCATTATATTATGTTACAAATCAGACTTAAAGTATAAGCTGTTACAAGTTAAAGAATTATTTTTTTTTTCTAAGGCTTGGGGACTGTGGCAACCTAAATAAATGGATCCTTTCAGAATGCTTTTAACATATTCCGGGGCTTCTTGCATAATATATATTGACATCATGTAATTAATATAGAAATGTACTTTAATCTTGGTCATTAGTTTATTAATCTGAAAAACATGTGCAGTGCCTGGACATCACTTCTTCCATGGACGTTTAAGTATTTGCTTCAGTGATGGTGAACATTATATTATTAATCCAATAAATCCAGTTCTCTAGAAGGGGACCATTGATTGTGAGAGGACAATTGCAGGAAAAACACTTCATTCTGAAAAAAAGATAAGCAATAAAAATAGTAATATCCCTTGGTATGCATTTTATATATGGATGGTTTGCTTGGCTGAAAAACAAATGACCCATAACAAGTATGACACCATGATGTCAGTTTGTGATACAAGGTGTCCTGGGTATGTTCATGAGTCCAGGTTTTTCATCTGTTTAGTCTGAAGCATAAAAGTAGACCAGCCCAAATTTCAAACTGAATTAGAAGATAGCTGGAGATTGGAGGGGCTGGAGTTTTACTATTTTAAAACAAGGAATCCAAGAGGAGCTTTCAATCTTAGCACAATAAATTCTGTAGTCCCTCCTAAAAACAAAGGCACACCCAGCAGGCATTACTTTGTTGTATGTTAGTATTATGTTCTTTACATTGACAGCAGTTTTGCATTTTTGTAAATGTGCATTGTGTTATCAAACAGAAATGCAGCACTTTCAGCACTATAGACAGCTCCTAATGTGTTTTAGTGTCCAGGCTGGTTTTGTTGGTCCTTGTCTTTTCAGAACCATAGACAGTCCTAATATGTTTTCGTGTCCAGGTTGGTTCTTTTGGTCCTAGTCTTTTCAGGTCCATAGACAGTCCTAATTTATTTTAGTGTCCAGGATGGTTTTATTGATCTTAGTCTTTTCAGAACCATAAAGAGCTCCTAATTTGTTTTAGCACCCAGGATGGTTCCAACACCATAGACAACTCCTAATCTGTTTTAGCACACAGGATGGTTGCATTGGTCCAATCTTTTCAGCGCCATTGAATCTCTTTTAGCACCGGGTATAGTGCTGTTGGTCCTATCCTTTTCAGCACCATAGACAGCTTCTAATTTGTTTTAGCACCCAGGGTGGTTCCATTGACAGCCTAGTCTTTTGGTTCTAGTCTTTTCAGCTCCATAGACAGTCCTAATTTATTTTAGTGGCCAGGATGGTTTCATTGATCTTAGTCTTTTCAGCACCATAGAGAGCTCCTAATTTGTTTTAGCAACCAGGATGGTTCCATCGGTCTTAGTCTTTTCAGCACCATAGAGAGCTCCTAATTTGTTTCAGCACTTAGGGCAGTTCCATTGGTCCTTATCTTTTCAGCACCATAGACAGTTCTTAACCCAGGATGGTTCCATTGGTCCTAGCCCTTTTAGTACCATAGACATCCCCAAATTTGTTTTAGTACCCAATATGATTCCATTGGTCCAGTCTTTTTAGAACCATAGAAAGCCCTTAATTTCCTTTGGCACCAGGATGGTGTTGTTGGTCTTATCCCTTTCAGCACCACTGACAGCTCCTAATTTGTTTTAGCACTCAGGATTGTTCCATTGGTTCTAGTATTTTGAGCACCATAGACAACCTTTTTATTATTATTATTATTATTATATAGGATTTATATAGCGCCAACAGTTTACGCAGCGCTTTACAACTTGAGGGTAGACAGTACATATACAATATACTTTAATACAGTAGGAATCAGAGGGCCCTGCTCCATAGAGCTAACAATCTAATAGGGAAGGTCAAGAGATACAAGAGGTAATAACTGTGGGGGATGTGTTGATGGAGAAAATAAATCTACAGTTGTTAGGTGGGGGCCAGATAGGCTTCTCTGAAGAGATGCGTTTTCAAGGATGATCTGAAAGTGGACAAAGTAGGGGAAAGTCAGACAGATTGGGGTAGAGCATTCCAGAGGATGGGAGAGGCTCTGGAGGAGTCCTGAAGGCGAGCATGGGATGAGGGGACAAGGGAGTTAGACAGCAGGAGATCTTGAGAGGAGCAAAGAGAACGATTAGGTTGGTATTTTGAGACTATAATAGTAATGTAGCTGGGGGCGAGGTTGTGGATGGTTTTAATGATTCCATTGGTCCTACAACTTTTAATGGTACCATTGGTCCTAACCCTTATAGTACAATAGACATCCCCTAATTTGTTTTAGCACTCAAGATGGTCTGGTTAGTTCTAGCCCTTTCACCATCATAGCCCTAATTTGTTTTAGTAAGGATGGTTAAGGATGGTTCCATTGGTCCAATATTTTCAGCCTCTAATTAGTTTCTTTCCCAGGATGGTTCCACTTGTCTAAGTCTTTTCTTTCACTTGAATTTTATTAGAAGTGATAAGAAAAGTAGACAGTTACATAGCCAAAAATACTATGCAAAACTGTGAACAAGTTCAAAAGGAGTTTCTCTCCGCAGATATTAAACATTAAACAATGATGTAGGAATGAAACACAATCAGTCCAAGCAACATTGAATTGTTAGATGATCAATTATCAGAGCCCTGCCTGGAAGTGTGACAAGCTTTGTTTCTGAAAAAAGCCCCTTCAACTGGGGGCCCTAGAACTAGAAACATCAGTGCAGTTGTCTATGGGACCAAAAAGAGGTACCATTCTTACTTATGGGCAAAAAGGCAATACTGAGTTGGAGAGGGTCAGAAGAGAAAGATAGAAAGGTAAGAGAATAAGGAAAAGAAGAGAAAATGGGGAAGAAAAAGAAAGGGGGGAGGAAGCTGTCTGGTTTAAGTTTTTTTCAACAGCATGGACAACTCCTAATCTGTTTTAGCACACAGGATGGTTGCATTGGTCCAATCTTTTCAGCACAATAGAAAGCCCCCAATCTCTTTTAGCACAGGTATAATGCTGTTGGTCCTATCCTTTTCAGCACCATAGACAGCTCCTAATTAGTTTTAGTACCCAAGATGGCACCATGGATTCTAGTGTTACACAATACACAGCTCTTAATTTGTTATTGAAGCCAGGATGGTACTGTTAGTTCTAGCTCTTTCAGAACCATGAACAGCTTTTATATTGTTTTAGCACCCAGGAGGGTTTCGTTGGTCCTGATCCTTTCAGCACCACAGACAGTTCATCAATTGTTTTAGGACCATGGGCTGGTACATTGGTTCTAGTCCTTTCTCAAACAGCAGCTATTGCAGATCTCCTAAAATCAAGTGTGGGTTTTAATCAGGAAATGCATGTTAGTTTGCCTCTTCACTGATAGCCTGCTCATAAACCAACCATGTCTTTCACTGACCCTTCAATGCATGTTTCTGCTTGTCCTATATAGGAACCGGCAGTCATAGCTGGGGGATACACAAAAGGCAAAAGCTTTGTGATAGAAAAAAATGCCAAACAAATCAAAGTAAGCCGCTACCAACAGTTTCCAACTGTAAGTAGAAACTTAGCTTGTTCCTTCAGCTTGTTTTTGCAAGCTGGTTGAAAGCGTTGGGAGTTGCCAGTAAGTGTATGGCCATCATAACAAAGGCTTCGAATAAGGCTGGCAACATAGAATTCATAGATGGAAGTCATCTTCTCAATTATGGTTCTGCATAATGTGGATAGCCTACACTTAATTTTTTTTTAACAGGTAAAAGCCCATTTTTAAATCTACCTTTGCAACCAGTGGCAATGTAATCATCATCCCACAAGGTGGGATTTTTTTTTAGCACTGGATCTAACTGATACAACTATCAATTTAAATATACATGGACAAACAAAATGCCCACATCACCCTGAAATTAATTTTAGATGTTGCTTTTCAAGGTACACGTATAAGAGAGTTATGGCCCGTACACACAAGCGGAAATTCCACCAGCAAAAGTCCGATCAGAGCTTTTGGTCCGAAAATGCGACCGTGTGTATGCTCCATCGGACTTTTGCTGGCGGAATTCCAGCCAGCAAAAGTTTAACAGCAGGTTTTCAATTTTTCGGTCGGAAAAAGTTCCAATCGGAAATTCCGATCGTCTGTACCAATTCCGACGCGCAAAATTCCTAAGCATGCTCGGAAACAATTCGATACATGCTCAGGAGCATTGAACTTCATTTTCTCGGATCGTCATAGTGTTGTACGTCACCTCATTCTTGGCGGTCAAAAGTTCAGCGAACTTTTGTGTGACCGTGTGTATGCAAGCCAAGCTTGAGCGATTTGAGCGCTTGAGCAAGATTTTTCCGACGGAAATTCCGCTCGTGTGTACGTGGCATAAGAGTTAAATGGTGTCATATAAATCGCAGCAATTCTTTGTGCTTTGTGCTTCTTTGTGCATTTGTGCTATATCTGCATAAATGCCACCATCACTGCAAATAGGTACCAGTTGGGTTTTTAGTTTTATTTTATTTTACTTTACGAAGAATGCAAAAGAAACAGTGTGACCCAAGGTGGGCAAGAATAATCAAAACTCCAAACTGTGCATTGTATATTAGAGGCTTATGTGTAAACAAAAATTTATTAAAAAAAAAATAATAATATTAGGATTTAAGAAAAATACAGGCAAACATAAAAACATCAGAATAAAATGTACTCAATTAATTACTTGTACTTAGATGTGGTGTCTACATTAGTTTTCATTTTCCCTTTGTTCTCAAATGGTGATTTTGCCAATAATACACTTCCTGTCCTAGGGTGACAACGCTCACTCACTGTGCTGTATCTTTGGTGGAGTGGTGTTGTCACCCTAGGCTGATTGATCCTGATTTGCACTGCAGATTACATCTCCTTCTTCTCATCTCCACAGCAGTAATGGTGAACCTTGGCACCCCAGATGTTTTGGAACTACATTTCCCATGATGCTCAACTACACTGCAGAGTGCATAAGCATCATGGGAAATGTAGTTCCAAAACATCTGGGGTGCCAAGGTTCACCATCACTGGCATAGGGGGACGTGTTCTGTAGTTCACAAAAGTGCACTAGGTAACACTGCTTGGGATTTCAGTGCAGAGGGTACAGAAAATTCGAAACTCACTGAATTTCTTGTCAACAGGTATTTAATTAAAGAGACAAAACATGGGGAATTGTGCATGTAATGGGGCGATGTACTGAACATGTTTTGTTTTTGTTTTGTTTTTATCATTTTGCCTAGACATTTACTTTAAAATAAAACTGACCCCTGTCTATGATAGGTCCCCTGTGCTTTCAAATTAAAGCTAGTAAAATTAAAAATTGTTACTAAGCTTAAAAAAAATAAAATAAATATATACTTTTTGGAACAATATAGATGCCATCACCTAGCCAAAAAGCTTCCATGAGATGGAAACAGAAGCAAAACTATCAGAGGTAAAATGTTATGAAATAAAGTTACAAATTAGAGTAACATTATAAGCTTTTATATGTCTTTGGGTGGAAAAGTGTGTTAGGTAAAATGTTATGAAATAATATAACAAAATTACAAACCAGTGTAACATTATAAGTTTGTTATATGTCATAGGGTAGAAACATGTATTAGGTAAACTGCTATGAAATAATGTAACAAAGTTGCAAATAAGAGTAACATTATAAACTGATTTGGGGCAAAGAATTAACATGTTTTGGAGACTGTGGTTGGAAAATGAAAATAACATTTTTTTTTTTTGTTTAAAGTATTCTGGGGCTTCTTGTACAATTGCATTGATAACATTTTACATAACAAAACCCATAGCAGATCCAACTGCTGGAGCTTCTGTGGTCCCATGCACAGTGGGTGTTAAGCCTTGGTGCATGAGGCTCTGGTGTCAAAGGATCACTAAAGATATATATATATATATATATATATATATATATATATATATATATATATATATATATTAAAAACAAACATGTTATACTTACCTCCACTGTGCAGCTCGTTTTGCACGTTTTGCCCCGAACCTGGTCTTCTGGGGTCCCTCGGCGGCTGTCTTGGCTCCGCCCCCCCCCCCCCCGCAAGGACTCAACACCCTCATGTGAGCTCCCTCACATGGTGTTGAGTGTTTGCGGGCGCACTCTCGTGATACAGCCGGCGGCCATAGCCGCTCACTGTATCACTCGGCCCCGCCCCCCGGCGCCGCATCATTGTATGTGATTGACAGCAGCGCAAGCCAATGGCTGCGCTGCTTTCAATCCATCCACTGTAACCAATTAATGGCCAGGCTGAGCAGCGAAGAGGATGTCGGGGGTGAGCGCGGGACTTTCGAGGGGTCAGGTAAGTAAAACGGGGGGGCTGGGGGGGCCGGTATTGTCGGATGTTTTTTCACCTTAATGCATAGAATGCATTAAGATGAAAAAAACTTTTACCTTTACAACCCCTTTAAGGTTCAGCATAGGTGCACCATTTTGCTGCCACTCTGCAAATTCTATGGGAGGTTGGTAGCTGCTGAGGCTGGACAGTGCACTAACATTTAGGGTATATATACAAATGCTTGGAAGACAGGCTGCTTGCATTCTGGGCATTCCTTCCTAGGCACATAACAACCTAAATGTTAGTACCACTAGGGGCACTGTCTACCCATAGCAGCTGTCAGCCTCTCTTTGAACTTTAAAGGCTGCCTGCCGCAGGGCTGGACAGTGCGTCTGTGCATTTTGCCCATTCTAAAACACAGGAGCCTCATGCAACAGGACTAAATTTCTAATGCAGTGGTCTCCAAACTGTTGCCTTTATGTGGCCCTCGGGGGAACTAGTCCTCCCACTGATACGAAACACTATTCCTCCCACTGACACCAACAATGGGGCATTGTCCCTCCTCCTAAAATCAAAGGTGGGGCACTGTTTACGCTCAATGACGCCAGGACAATTTCTACCCCCACTGGCCTCATTTTGGCCCCCTAAAGTCTAAAGGACAGTAAACTGGCTCTTTGTTTATAAAGTTTGGTGACCCCTGGCCTAGTGTGAATGAGGCCTATGAAGCATAGGAAGTCAATGAGTGACACCTGTCCAGACTCCAGCCATAAGAAAATGTAACTTTCGGGTCGATGTGACCTATTTATCCCATTTACTGGCAATGTTGTGAGGTTGGGTTATCTGTGTTTTTGTTAGACTTTGTCACTTTGTTGTTTATTGGCAAATAGCCACTTAGATAAATATAATTAATAACGCCAATAAATGGAATGCTTATTTGAAAAAAAAGAAACACTGAAAACACACTCTCGAAACAAAGTAAATTTTATTATAAATAACACAAGGCAATATTGAAAACAGTGGAACATTTTATTTACACACTGGCCTGGTTATATATAGCTTTATACTGTAATATCAACCAGAATAAAATAGGGATATAGTCGAGTAACACACTACAGGGTTGATTTACTAAATTATTAGTAAGTGAATGTTCATATTGCTTATGTTTAGTAAATTAGATGAAGCTCTGTTTGCTTCAATTATCCAATCACAAATAAGCAAACGTCCTGTTTTTTTTTTTTTAATTACTGTTTTATTTGCATGTTTAAAGTGAACACACCATCCCCTTATTTACTAAGCTATGTGAACACTGGCATTGCAAAGTGAACAGCCTCTAATCCTTTAATAAAAGGGTATATAGTCCAGTACTTTCTATGCTTCTGCTTAGCAAACGAACAATTGTGTGCTTTTCACACAGACCTCTGAAGCCTCATATTTCAGCCTTACACTTGTCCTGAGCACCCCTCCAGAAACTCCTGATGGGAAACATTGCTTGCCTGCCATTTATTGAACTTTTATAAGTTGAACTGAATGCACCTGTGGTTTATTTCAACATTATAAACCATGTAAATATGTGACTTTTCTATTTGCACATATACAGCGTTACATATGTCCTGTACACCATGCCATTGCCATGCGATGTAGATTTCATTTGGTTTATTAAGATTGAAATTTGTGTTTCAATTACATTTTTTTTTTTAACTGTGAAGTTACTTTGACTTATTTTTAGTAGTTTTTAGATGTGCATAGGTCTACAAATCTTCTGATTTTATATTTATTAAAAAATATATACATATTTAAAAAAAAAGGAATATATATATAATGTATATCAATATCTTTTATATTCAGATGTATATTTAC
The DNA here is from genome assembly GCA_037952925.1 of Lithobates clamitans. NCBI lineage: Eukaryota > Metazoa > Chordata > Amphibia > Anura > Ranidae > Lithobates > Lithobates clamitans. The sequence continues at coordinate 130,003 of JBBGZY010003085.1, forward strand.
CGGCTTTATGAAACTGCACCAGGGTTAAAATTTAGTTTATTAAGATTTAAATTTGTGTTTCAATATATTTTTTTTTAAACTGTGAAGTTACTTTGACTTATTTTTAGGAGATTTTAGATGTGCATAGGTCTACAAATTTTTTGACTATATACAGTAGATATATATATATATATATATATATATATATATATATATATATATATCTATAGATAGATAGATAGATATATGTATATAAATATAAATATGTGTATATATATATATCTATATCTATATATATATATCTATATCTATATATATATATATATATATATATATATATATATATATATATATATATATAGATATAGATATATATATATATTAATAGCCTTTATATTTATCGGCTTTATGAAACTGCACCAAGGTTTATAAACTGTGACGTTACTTTAACTTATTTTTAGGAGGTTTTATATATACTGTAGGTCTACAAATCTTCTGATATATATATATAAAAATATTCTTTATATTCATATATATATTTATCGGCTTTATGAAACTGTGCACCAAGGTTAAAATTTAGTTTATTAAAATTTAAACTTGTGTTTCAATTTTTTTTTTTTTAAACTGTAAAGTTACTTTGACTTATTTTTAGGAGATTTTAGATGTGCATAGGTCTACAAATTTTCTGATTTATATATATCTATATATATCTCAATATCCTTTATATTTAGATATATATTTATTGGCTTTATGAAACTTGCCCCAAGGTTTGTGTTTCTATGCTGTGTCACATATAATGCTTAATGATGAGTACGACTGAATGAGGAAATGGCAAACACTTTGGACTTTGTAAGGCAGGTAAGAAAAGATTAAAGTATTTGTAAAACACAATTACTAAGATTTCACATAGGCTTTACCATGTTTGTATGCCTTGTGGTAAAATGCAAGGCCCACTCAAAATGCCAGGGCACCCTCCCCCTTTACTGGTAACTTACTGTTAGTGGATGTAGGATACACCTGTAAGAAAAAACATTGATTTATACTTACCTTGCCCCACCTCTGTATCACTGGTGTGAGGTCACTATCTTTTTGGGAAGATCCTGGGAAATGTAGATCAAGTGAAATTTCACAATAACTCCAGCCCATTGCAATAGCCACTTCTCATGAGATTTCGGCTGCTCCATATTCCCCGGGATCTAGCCAGGAGTGTGATGTCATCCCCACCTAGACCCTGCGGGCGGAACAGGGGCGTGACTTTTTTTATTTTTTTTTAACAGGTACATTTTACGCCTACTGCTAATAGTAAGGGGTTTGTAAAGGGGAGAGGGCCTGGACAGTGTAAGTGAACATAGTTCTGTGTTATTTTTTATCCTCCATGGGATTTTGCCAGCAATCAAACCAATATAACTTAAAGTTTAAAAAATATATATTTTTTTTTAATACAAAATTGTTAAAAGTACATTAAAACCAGAAATATCCATGGTTGGCTTAAAAGACATTGGTAAACATATACAGATTATAGTGGTACTTCTCCAAGTATTTTTTATTATTTCTTCAAATCAGTAAAATCCATGAAAATAATCCCTGGTGTTTCTGCTATGCATGTTCTTGCTCAGGTACTTCCTGTTATAGGGTGACAACACTGTGTCCCTGTTGGGCTCCTGCGTTGTCACCCTATCTTCCTAACTTTCGATGTAGACCACAAGTTGCCATTTTACCACATACTACACAGTCATGGTCCCCTGTTGTCACTGTCAGGAAACCCATGTTACCAAATTCCATGCAGATATCGCAGGAAGTGCATGTAGACAGAAAGCGGTTGCAAAGAGGGCTGCAGAAGATCCACAAAACTGTGATGCTACAAAGGAAGAAAAAGGTGAAAACAAACATTTTATTTAAAAAAAAAGTATATGTTTATGATACACTATGTCATATTTATCAAACTAAATATCATCCAGTTAGCCCTGGTTCACACTGTGTGCAACACATTCCTGTGCATTTCACATGCGATTCAGTGCAGTGTGGTTTGAGCCCATTCATTTTTATTGGGCTCGCATCGCACCAAAAGAAGTGCATGCTCTACATTTGGAAATGCACATCTGATTAGCCATATGATTTACATCTACTTTAAATTGAATTCCCATTCAAAAGTTGCACATTATTTTTTAACATGAGCTGATACCAATAGACGTATAGACGGGATTTTAAAGGTGCCAGCACATGTAAATGTACAAAATTGTAAATTTTATTAGGAACAATTAAAACCATGAAAATTTCATATAAAAGCAACAAGAAATATCCATATGGCTTATGCAGTGACGATGCACTAACTTTGTCTCTACATGTTTCGCCAGACTATGGCTTCTTCAGGAGACTGTGCACATCGAGGTGTTATACATTATTAAACACAACATTGCATTGTGTTGAATATATTTTTTGTAATCAAGTGTTTATTAATGTATACACTTTGATGTACAAGTACATTGTGTGCTATTTATCCCTCCTGTATGGATAGTAACTAGTTCAATGTTTTTGAATCATTAGTGATTTTTGTATGCAGTTTTTGCAAAGTCTCCTGAAGAAGCCATAGCCTGGAGAAAGGTAGAAATGAAGTTACTGCACCATCACTGTATAAGTTGTATGGATATTTCTTGTTGGTTTTATAGGACATTTTCACTGTTTTAATTAAATCTAATAAAATGTACAAATTTAATACATTAGTGCACCTTTAAAATACCGCTTTTGCTTCTCCTATACATTTTAATCCCAGGGATGTGGTGCCGGAGATTCTCAGACACCAGATAACTCCTTTATTTCTTCATTTACCGGTTGCTTTCATTTGTTACCCATGCAAGTATGTACACAACATACACACATGTGCATGCAGCTAATCAATTATTTTTTGTGTGTGGCACAAAGAACTGATGTATGACAACCACAGCAATGAATAATGGAACCATTGCCTATAGAAATTATATTTGACAGATAAACATATATGACACATAATAGAGTTATGGAATACTATGTTCTGTTCTTTCTTCATGGCATACAAGACCATTGAGTACAAATAATATCAATCCACAATGGGCCTTATATTGGGTCAAAGTTGGGTTAAAAAAGGCAAACTTTTTATTTTTTTAGTTTTGGATAGAGTGGAGAGGGATTAGAACCCCTGTCAGGTTTCTGTTGCCATTAGATTCCCCCTCTCTATTTGTCCTATTCACCATTATCATTGAAAGTGAAAATAAGACCCCTTTCACACTGCAGGTGTTTTTCAGGCGCTACAGCGCTAAAAATAGCGCCTGTAAAATGCCTGAAAAAAGCCTCAGCTGCAAACTCAGTGTGAAAGCCCGAGTGCTTTCACGCTGGGGTGTTGCGCTGGCGGGGTGTTACAAAAAGTCCTGCCAGCAGCTTCTTTGCAACGGTGAAAACACTGCTCCTCCCCATTGAAAACAATGGGGCAGCGCTGCTATACCGCCGGCAAAGCGCCGCTACAGCAGCATATTGCGGGCAGATTTAACCCCTTTTCGGCCGCTAACTGAGGTTAAAACCGCCCCGCTAGCGGGCGAATAGTGCCGCTAAAACGACGGTAAAGGGGCACTAAAAATAGCACCGCTTTACCGCTGCCGCCCGGGGCGGCTCAGTGTGAAAGAGGTCTTAAAGATAATCCCAAATTTTGGGTTGTCCCCCAGAAAAGCAATAGAGGGCCAATGGGGACACTAGTTCTGGTGACCTGGGGGGGCCCCAAGGAATTCCCTTAATTTATAGGGATTTCCTCTCACTTCCTGTTTTGGCTATGGGACAGAAAGTGAAGGGAAATCTCCCCAATGGGACAAAGAGGGCGAAAATAACCCCATACAGGGGTTACAACCCTCCCTTACTCTATCCAAAATGAAAAAAAAAAAAAAAAGTTTTTGGCCTATAGTTTTACTTTAACTGAACGCCAAGGAAGCTATTCTTAAAAAGAAAGACTGGGGGGTTTATTTACTAAAACTGGAGAGTGTAAAATCTGGGGCAGCTGTGCATGGGAGCCAATCAGCTTCTAACTTCAGCTTGCTCAGTTAAGCTTAGACAATACAACCTGGAAGCTGATTGGTTTCTATTTTGAGCTGCACCTGATTTTGCGCTCTCCAGTTTTAGTAAATCAACCCCTGTTTTTTTTTTTCATTGATCTGCCTGATCATAAAATTGATAATTCATATTTGAGAGCTATCACTGCACAGAAGGAAAAAAATAATATGATTTCTGTAACTCATTTTTTTTTTATATTATGACTCGGGAGGAAGGCTGTGTTGCATATTTCGTGAAAATGTTTAATTGTAACACTTACCTGGAAGTAATATGTGATGCAACTGTTACACTTTGATTCACTTTTTCATGTTTCATGTTTTGATTGTATTATATTTGCAGATCTGTAAATGCTTCTACAGTAATACTTTGGATTGTGAGTAACACGGTTTATGAGCGTTTCGCAATACAAGCTATTTTTTTCTTTTTTAAATCCTGACTCGGTTTGTGAGCGTTGTCAGGATTCAAGCCTCTGGGGTGTGCAGTACCGCATGTGGCCAGAGGTGCGGGGGCGCCGGCGGCGCTCGGAGACGCTCGGAGACACTCGGAAACACTCGGCTCCAGAGTGTCTCCGAGTGCCTCCAAACGTCTCTGAGTGGTCTCCGAGCATCTCCGAGTGTTTCCAGCGCCCCCCCTCCACCTCTGGCCACATGCAGTACTGCATACACTAGCAGTGACACTGAAACGAATTATCTGAGTCTCCATTGATTCCTATGGGAAAACTCGCTTTGATATACGAGTGCTTTGGATTACAAGCATTCTTCAAGAACTAATTATGCTCGTAATCCAAGGTACCACTGTATTGGTATCTCTGTCTATCCAGACCTGAGATTTACACAGAGATCAGAGCCAGCCTGGTGCATTGGCTTTGACTTTTCTCTCCTGCAGTTAGTACAATACAAACCGGTCATACCCCTCTCCCCATCATGTGATTGGACATGTAAAGAGCAGCAGCTCCTCTCTCCTCCTGTCAGCAAATTCTTTGTTATCACATGAGCAGGCAGCACACCTGATTGGCTCCTAACTTTACCCCTCCCTTTCCCAGCCTGCAGTGCAGAGGATTACAAGGGGCTGATATAAACGTAGGTGCTTGTGTTTATTGTATATATAAATTACATGTAATGATTTTTAACTTATACAGAGCTATAATAATTAGCGTTGTGTTTTTATCTGCCTGGAGTTTGGTTATAAATGTATTCTGAATATTATTTTTGAGCCCTACTGCCCCTCCTTTTAGGTGAATTGGGGGAGATTTACTAAAACTGGTGTGCACAGAATCTGGTGCAGCTGTGCATGGTAGCCAATCAGCTTCTAACTTCAGCTTGTTCAATTAAGCTTTGACAATAAATCCTGGAAGGTAATTGGTTCCTATCCATCAGATTTTGCATTATCCAGTTTTAGTAAATCTCCTCCTGCGCTCCTGGCCAAGCCTATCCACCTCAAACAGACTGGGATTCCTATGCCTAGGCACACTTAGGCTCCATTCACACCTAGGCGCTTGGAATCGCGAGCGGAATCACCGCGATGCTGCCCGCGATTCCAGAATCACGGCAAAATGCGGGACGTGATTGCGATGCCATTATTTGTTAATGGCACCACAATCGTGTTTCACGTTTTTTCCACGATTGGCGGGCAATAAATCACGCTACAATTGTGGCAAAATCGCAACGAGCTTTGTCGCAGATCAAAAAGGAGCTTGAGCTTCTTTTAGGAAAAAGAGTAGCGCGTTGTGATTTTGCCGTGATTTATCACCCGCCAATCATGGCAAAATCTAACAAGTAAAAAAGGCGCAATGCAGGTATACCTCAGATAATTGTTCCTTAATAGTCCAATAGCAGGGTGGGTATATATATATATATATATATATATATATATATATATATATATATATATATATATATATATATGATATATATGGAGAGGAGTCAGTCAGGGCTGCCACCAAAAAGGACCAGAAGCAAGGTCCAATAAGCTAGGAGAAAGAAACAAGGAGAGGGGCGCCTCTGAGTATCGTGGCAAAATCGCACAGTGATTGGGATGCCATTAACAAGTAATGGCATCGCAATTGGGTCACGGCAATTCCACCCGCAATTCCAAACGCCTAAGGCTTGGTTCACACCTATGCATTTTTTAGTGGGTTTTCAGTTTTGCAGAAACACACTACAGTCCATTTAACATGGTTTCCTATGGATGTAGTTCACATCTGTGCGTTCTATGCAAAGGGACAGGGACTTTTTTTCTGGTTTTTGGTTCCATAGACTTCAGTGGATCAAAAACGTGTATTGAAAAACGCAAAATGCACCCGGAATATGCAAACTGCAACCTGCATAGGTGTAAATCAGGCCATAGTGGGAATGGAGCCTATAGGGTGGCCATACACGCTTTGATAAAGGATACATGTTTTACCAATCGATCTCTTGTGATAGGAATAATCATTCAATAGACAACCTATTCGATTGATATGTCACCCACAGGGAAGTGGGTTTCAACTGACTGTTAAAATGTGATCGCAACTTGTAATCATAAGTTATCAGTCAAATTTCTTTTTCCACCATGTAATTTCATAATCTGATCAATCGAAACATGATCGTGTACATATACAAAGTATCTCAGTTCTGCTGATCGGTGCAAGACGATCCTTATTATTCCAACCTGGTTGATCAACTCAACTTGATCAAATACAATCAAAAAAAAGTTTAAATTGATTGAAAGGGATACTATGACTGTGCAATTTCTTTGCATTTTTGATCGAAACATACATCGAGTGGATGAAAAAAGAAACAAAGCATGTATGGCCACCATTAGATCTCTTCTTTAGTTGTCTTTTTCATGTGAGCTGAGCCTACAAAAAATGTGGACTTTTTATGCCAACTGGTTACCACATTGCCCTTTCTCTAAGCTTACTGCACTTTCACCCAAAACTAAGAAGCTTGAGAGGGAAGTTGCACAGTACAGAATCATGCAACATGCATGTACATTGTAACATTCTCCACAAGAAGCCTATTGAATGCGGGTTTTACAAAACACAAATTAAAGGTAAATTAAGGAGCCGTCCTAACTTTGTCACGTGTGTTCTGGATATCAGCAGTTTGGCTTTACTTGTTACTTTTTGTTGCACCTTAAATTTTTTTTTTCTAATAAAGTAATTAAGGGACCCTGCTCTCACCACTTCCAATCAATATCAATGCCATGTTGGAAGGCAGGCCAGGTGTCAGTATAAAGGTAATTCATAAGAGCACAACCGTGCAGGTGAGGCCAACTGAACTGGGAATACTGGCTGGGCTGTGCATACACAGTTGATGAAAAGCCAAGTTTTCTCACTTTACTTGCATGGTTAGAGTTCTGTGCACCATAGGACAACTACAAACATGGTAAGGTAAGTATAGAGGAGTACACAAATGCTGCATATATATATATATATATATATATATATATATATATATATATATATATATATATATATATATATATATATATATATATAAGGCCAGTATGGTGGCCTGAATTTATAGGAGGAGCCCGTAGGTATTTAAGCTGGCCGCTCGCCCTTGCTCTCTTTCGGTTCCAGTGCGTGATACCACACGTCGCTGGGGCGGCTCTATTCCCATGCACACCCAAAGACTACTACCTCCTCACCCCTTCCTTTCTTAAATTTTTTTAACAAGGTATTTTTTTTGTGCTTGCTAAGGCAAGACTCTACCTCCACTCCCTATGCATGCGTAAATGTGCTGCAGGGCCCAGGTTTTAAAGCAGAGTTCCACCCAAAAGTGGAACTTCCGCTTATTCATTTCCTCCTCCCCCTCTGATGCCACATTTGGCACTTTACAGGGGGGAGGGGGGACCAGTTTTTGACAGGTCCCCTTCCCCACATCTGGAGATGGCTCTGCGTCGAAGCACGGCCCTCCTCCTCCTTCCGCCGCCGAGCCAATTAGAAAGTGCAGCGTGCTTCGCCCATGCACAGTAGAGAACCAGCTGTGAAGCCGAAAAGGCTTCACTGCCGGGTTCCCTTACCGGCAATGGCGGCAGCTGCACCCGACAGCTGATCCGAAGATCGGCCGGGGTGCCGACTGCTACTAGGGAGGTCCAAAACCTTCCCTGTCTTTTGGCATGTGCAGAAAATCAAAGACCGCTACCAGGGAGGTTCAAAACCCTCCCTGTCTTTTCACATATGTAGAAAATCACCTCCCGACCTCCTCATGCATGCGTAAGTGTGCTGCAGGTATCGGTTTTGAGAGAGCCCTGCAGCACATCTGTGGATGCACAGGGTTTCCCATGCACACCCAAAGGCTGATACCAGGGCGGTCCAAAATCTTCCCTGTCTTTTGGCATGCGTGGAAAATCACCTGCACGTGTGCAGATGTGCTGACGGGCTCTGCCAGGACCCCATGGGCATTTCTGCACATGCCCCATAATGTTGGTGGCCTAAAGCAGACCTTCATCCCAAAGGTCATATTGTGCTGCCCTACCTTCTGGCCCCTCTGTCTCTTACATTTTTATTTAACAAGATTTTTTTTGTGCTCGCGGAGGCAAAAATGCACAGGGTTTCCCATGTACACCCAAAAACCGCTACCAGGGAAGTCCAAAACCTTCCGTCTATTCGCAAACGCAGAAAATCACCTCCTGATGCATGCATAAATGTGCTGCAGGTCTCGGTTTTGAGAGCTCTGCAGCACATCTGTGCATGCACCAGTTTCCCCAGCCATCTGTGGATGCAGAGTTCCCCATACACACCCTAAGACTGCTACCACGAAGGTCCAAAACCTTCGGTCTATTCGCATACGCGGAAAATCACCTGCACATGCGCAGATGTGCTGCCGGGCTCCGCCAGGACCCATGGGCAATTTCTGCACATGTGCCATAATGTTGGTGCATGGGGAGGAGGCGGAGTAGCAGATATGTATGCTTTAAGTAGTGGATGTCTATGGATAATTTTTGGAGACCACAGATATCGTTTTGTGTTATTATACGCATACGCATATCAGGTGGTGTCAACGACTGAAGGATAAAGATGACAGCCTTCAAAAATTAGTCACCAGTGGGAGCTCCAAGATTTGATTCCTAACAGTTTCTCTTTAAGCAGGCACTCATTGCCAGAAAAAAATGTGGGGGGGGGGGGTCATGAACCACCTTGCCCCCCTTGCCAGTTCTCCCCTGCAGGGGGCTAATTTTGGAGCATAGATTGTTTATTTGTGTTCAGGGGAAGGGGCTGTGCTGACTGTCTGGGAATCTGGGCTGATTCCGTGGGAGGCAGAGTGGAGTGCGTGGGCACATGAGGAAGGCAAGCTATAGATTCTGTTATTTGTGTCACCCCTGGAGATCAGCCTGTTTTTTTTTTTCCCTGCACATCTGAAACCAACAGCCCCAGATAGGCTGCAATGATGGACAACAGAACACCATCATTTGCTACATTGCATTTGCCCCTGGGCTGCTGCTCCCCTGTAAAGCCTGGATGTCTTTTTATTTTTATTTTTTTATTTTTCCCAAAGCCATTTTGTGCTCAGTCCTCTCCCTGGCAGCAGATCCTCTGAAGAGGGGACTCTGTGTGTGACGTCAGCAGCTCAGGGCTGACGCAGCTGCCAGAGATAAGCAGGTTGGATGCAAGCAGGCTGCAGTGTGATCTGGTTACCCCCCCACCCCCAGCCTCTTATACACACACACACACACACACACACACACCCTTCATCCATTGTGTAGTGGATTACTGGGACATCCCTCCCAAAATACCTCAACTCACCCACAGAAACCAGTCTCCAATTATAGATCCTCTCTTGCTTAAAATAGAGAAAGTAAAAAAAAAATGAGGTTTAAAATAAAAAAAATAGAAGCAGAACCCCCCCCCCCCCCTTTTTTTTTCTTCCTTCCATACAGAGACATTGCAGAGAGGGAATGTCAGGACAGGGGCTCCCATCTCCTCCATTGCTACATACCCCAAGAATCCAGAGGATGGGTTAATCCTGATAAATAAACACATTACAAAACACACACACACACACTTTACACTCAACACCCAACAATCCTCTGGGCTTGCAACAGGCAGAAGCGGAGAGACTTAGATACAAGAGGTAGGACTGGGCTAGGCTGGCTGTCCATGTTATTTCATGCTAAGGATAATATTCCAGCTGCAATCTTACAACAGCCTTAAAAAATGGTGCATAGAGGAGCCCCAATTGTGTGCCTAGGACGCAGCGTTCCATTCAATTACCTTTGTGCATCCCAGTGTAGTGTGTGTGGTGTGTGTGTGTTTGTGTGTGTGTGATTTTTTTTTTTTTTCCAGGCTAAAAATAGCATCACGGTCTTGATTGTACGCCAGAAATAGACTGGGTTTTCACTGGTATAAAAAGACAGCACAGGAACCAGAGAGCCTTGTCATCAGCTAAAGCTTTATTTTATCCTATACTTAGTAATTACATCAATAGTTGCATTTATTTTTTCCCTTTTTTTTCTTTTTTTTTTTCCTCTCCTGTTTTTTCTCTATATTCTCTGTCTCTGTGTCTCTCTCTCTGTACACAAGAATTTCCAGACACGGTAAGTAATGGAATGGCTTTTGCTGGACAAACGATGCTTTTGTTTTCTTTGCTGCATTTGTATATTTTTAGCTGGGTGGTGCTGTGTGTGTGTGTTTTTTTCTTCTTATGCATGTTATACTGGGCAAGGCAACAAGGCTAGATGGTGGATGCATGTGTAAGAGGGAATTCTAGCAGGGACCTGGGGATCTCCCAGCATTAAATCTCTGAATCAATAGAGGCTGCAGCTTTCTCCCTCTCTCCTCTCTCTTCCTTCACTCCATTCTCTCTTTCTCCTCTCTCTCTCTCTCTCTACTTGTCTCTCTTTTCTTCTTCTCTCTCCCTCTTCTTTTTTTCTCTCTCTCCCTCTCCATCTCCTTCTCCTCTATCTCTCTCTCCTCTTCTTCTTCTCTCTCTCTCTACTTGTCTCTGTTTTCTTCTCTCTCCCTCTTTTTTTCTCTCTCTCTCCCTCTCCTTCTTCTCTATCTCTCTCTCCTCTTCTTCTTCTTCTCTCTCTCTCCCCCTCTCTCCTTGTCTCTTCTCTCTCTCTCTCTGCTCTCTTCTCTCTCGTTGTCTCTCTCCTCCTCTCCCCCCCCCCTCTCTCTCTTTTATTTTTCTCTCTCACTCCTTGTCTCTATCTCAACTCTTCTTCTCTCTCCTCTCTCTCTTTCATTCTGTTTCTTACCCTCCTAATCCTAATTTTTCTCACTCTCTTTTATTCTCTCACTCTTTCACCCCCCCCCCCCCTTACACACACACTCAGAATCTCTCTCTCTCTGGCACCCCCAACTCCAATTCTTCTCTCCTTCCTCTCCTCTATCCCCCCCCCTCTTTCCTTCTCTCTCCCCTCTCTCTCTGTCTCCCTCCCTTTCCTCACCCTCCCATTTCCTTCTTTCTCCCCCCCTTCTCTCCCTGTGTCTCCCCCTTCTCTCCTCTCTCTCCCTGTCTCTCCTTCCTTCTCTCCTCTCTCTGTCCTCCTTTGCCTGCCGGCGCTGTGGACTCTAGTAATATTACGGTTGCTCGGGAAGGGATGTTGCCTGGGTTTTGGTAGAGAAGCCCTCACTCTATCAAGCGCAGCCGAGCCCCCAGGATCTGTCCAGCAGTGGTGGTGCTGAAACCCTTCCAGCCTCCAGCACCGCTCCCTTATGCATTCTTCTCCTTCTGTACAGAGCTGTTTAGCAGGCTTAACTCCACTTAGTCAAGCCCAAGTCTAGAAGCTAGTGTCCGATACAGCTAGAACAGATGGAGCAACCTCACTTTGTCAAGCAGAAAGAAAATATGGAGCTGGTTTGCTCAGGAGCTGTCCAGAAATCCCCTCTATAACTGTCAGAACCTATGGAGCTTGTTGCTACTTTGAGGGATCTTTTTATCCCTTTCTAAACCCAAGCCTAGATACTAAGCTAGAGCCAAGCAAGCCCAGATATAGGAGTTAATCCCTCATATGGTTGAAATAGTTTTTTGTAAGAGTCTGGAGCTTGATGACTTGCAAGGTTTCCAGAACAAATGGTGCTAGAAAAAAACCACATATCCAAGCCCAAGTTTTGAACTAGGGGATCATGTTCTCCCTCCAAGCAAGCACAAACCCAGCTTCTAAACTGGAGCCAAATAAGCCCAAGTCTAGATCCTTAGCTAAAGCCATGTAATCTCAGGTCTAGATCCTAAACTGGAGCCAAGCAATTCCAAGCCTAGATCCCAAGCTGGAGCCAAGAAAACCCAAGCCTAAATCCTAAGCTGGAGCCAAGCAATCCCAAGCCTAGATCCCAACCTGGAGCCAAGCAAGCCCAAGCCTAAATCCTAAGCTGGATTCAAACAAGCCTAGATCCTAAATTGAAGCAAAGAAAGCCCAAGCCTAAACCCTAAACTGGAGCCAAGCAAACTCAAGCCTAGGTCCCAAGATGGAGCCACGCAAGCCCACGCCCAAAACCCCAGCTGGAGCAAAGGAAGCCCAAGTTTAAATCCCAAGCTGGCACCAAACAAGCCCAAACCTAGATCCCAAGCAAGCCCGCGCCTAGATCCTAAACTGGAGCCATGCAAGCCCAAACCAACAGCCATCCTAATGATATAGGCACTGCCAGACCATTGTGTCCCCCTTACACAAGTTCCATCTTCCCGCCCTGTATTTGAATGGCTTATGCTTGATGCTGGTGAGTCTGTAGGTTTCTTTATTTAGACTGCCTCTCCTCCCACCTCTTTTCTTCCCCATTTAAGTCTCTTCTCCCAGAAGATGGTGTGTGTGTGTGTGTGTGTGTGTGTGTGTGTGTGTGTGTTTTCCTCGTAGCTTTCCTTACTCATCCCCTCTCCAGATGAGTTGGTGGCAGATGAATATAGAAGCTCATTTAATTGGTCAAGCAGGTTGGGCAACAAGCAACCGACTAACACAATGAGACTTGGTAGGGATTGCTTGCTTGGCCAGCCCCTACCTTTGAATCTTGCGAAAGGGAACCCCGGTAGATTAGATAGAAAACACACATAATCGTACAGACCTGGACTGCAATCCCTGTGACTTCTCTTCAGGATCAGATGAATAAGCAGCTGGTGAGGTTAACCCCTTCATCGCCGAGGGTTTGCCAGCTGCGGAATTCCCAAGATGGCATTGCAGCTAGAGACTCAACCAATGCATGGGGCTGCCAAAGGGTTAATGGCGGCAAATCATCATTTCTAGGGTTGGAAGGGGGATCCAGATCACCTTGAAGGGGGTGCTGGAGGCTCAGGCGTGGGGGGGGGGGGCTGATAAAGGTGCTTCTCCACCGCTGGTACAGGCAGAAGTGGGCACCGGCAGAGCAGACAGCCAGATAAACGTATGGTGGATGGGAATTTTTAGCAAAGCTGAACACCCACTGATGTCACTATGTACATTGCTGAGATTCCAGGCTGCGTGGTCGTATTTACAAGCGGATCACACTTTTTTTTTATATAAAAACAGCAACAACACGTGCAGCAAAAAATGCTGCAACCCCTATAGAAAAGGGTGGGTGGCGAAGTGTTGGAGAAGGGGGGGGTACTCTCACACATAAATAGGAGGAGGTTTCCTTTTTTTTCCAATAACAAACCCAGTAAGTTGGTTTATAACCCATTCACCACCTACCACCCCCCCCCCCCCCCATGTTTTTATTCTTGCTTGGCAGCAGGGTGGTCTGCAAACCTTCTACAGCTGTGCATGCTCCCTCCTGCAGCCAAAAAGGGGGTTAAAATGCAGTCAGAGAGCCAGCAGGTGCCTCAGACAGACACACAGAAAGACACGAGCTCGCCTGCCCGGGATCCTATTAAATAATTGAACGGTGGCAGCAGTAATTTCGGTGGTAACAGCACGGATTTCCAAGTCGTGACTGTATAAGTGAGTAATGAGAGGCGCCTGCGTCACTGCTCCAGTCACAGTTCACCCAGAGTGAGCTGGAATCGTGACTTGCTAGATACCCAATGAGAAGCAGCAAGTGTTGGGTGGGATTGGGGAGGGGGGGGGGGGTCCTGGATCAAGGTACCACACAAGACCCAATAAGATGTGATCCAGGGAGGGGGGGAATCCGGACCGGGATATAATAGAAAAACTCAAAGGAAAGGAGATCCATGGGCACCCAAATAAGAAGAGATCCAAAGGGGTTCCTGCCAACGACATCCCATCACTTTGCTCCATCACCGTCAACAAGTTGAAGAAGGTAGAGGAGGGGGTTCGGGATGGTAGAAGATCGTGACCCTCCCACTCAGTACAGTAACTTATATACATACCTGGAACAAGGGGGCAAATGTGGATTTTTTGACAATATTTTTGTTTCATGGCGTCTAAGAAGAGGAACACGGCCAGGTGTGAGGAGATACATGCAACCCAAGAAGTAAGTAGGAGCTTAACTTGTCTTTGAGTCTTGTGAAGTTGAACCTTTATGGTATACCTAGACAGTGTTCAGGATGACTAGATGGAAATTTGGTGTGCTGTCTTAAATATTAACCTTAAAATGTTTAGAATGGTGGAATAGGATGGACATAAGCTCAGAAGGGGGAGTTAAAGGTTACATGAGTAGACATAACTTCAGAAGGGACGGTGAAGGGTTATATGGGTAGACACAACTTGAAAAGGAGCAGTGTAGGGTTGCATGGGTACTCATAACCTCTGAAGCGACAGGGTAGGGTTAGATGGGTACATAACCTCTGAAAGGACATTATAGGTATAAATGGGTACATAACCTCAGAAGGGATAGTGTAGGGTTAAATGGGGAGACATAACCTCAGAAGGGGTAGTGTAAGGTTGCATGAGTAGCAAAACCTCAGAAGAGACAGCGTATGGTTACATGGGTAGACATAACCACAGAGAGGACAGTGTAGTTTTAGATGGATAGACATAACCTCAGAAGAGGCAGTGTAGGGTTAGATGGGCAGAAATAACTTCAAAAGGGGCAATGTAGTGTTACATAGGTAGACATATCCGCAAAAGGTGTATTGTAGGGTTACATTAGTAGACATGTCGGACAACTTCAGATAGAGCAGCTTAGGGTTAGATAAATGGACTGACAGTCAACTTAAGATGTATATACACACCCAAAACCTGATGATGGGTAGATATCATTTCAGAAGGGGCAGGGTAGAGTTTGATGTGTGGACATGACTTCAGGAGGGGCAGTATAGAGTTAAATGGATAGATATAGCATCAGAAGGGGTAATGTAAGGTTAGATGGTTAGACATAATGTCAGAAGCGGTAGTGTGTGGTCAAATGGGTGGACATCACATGTAAGGTTAGATAAGTAGACAGAACATAAGAGAGGGCAGTGTAGGGTTTGGATGGGTAGACATATCATCAGAAGGGGCAGTAGGGTTGGATGAGTAGACATTAAATGCAGGGTTAGATAAGTAGATGTAACTTCATAAGGGACAATGTAGGGTCGGGTGGGTAGACATATCTTCAGAAGGGGTAGTGTAGGGTTGGATAGGTAGACAATAGTTGTAGGTTTAGATGGCTAGATATAACTTCAGAAGGGGCGGTATAGGGTTGGATGGGTAGATATAACATCAGATGGGGCAGTTGTTGGTTTGGATGGGTGGAAATATCTTCAGAAGGAACAGAGTAGGGTTAGATGAATGGACTGACCGACAGCCAACTTACAATGCATAAACACAGAAAACTTAAAGAGACAAGTTTTTTTTTTTTTAATTTGCACCATCCTGTATTGGCGTTGAGGAGTATATGACCCCTAAAATGAAATTGCTTTCTTGCTTATAATTATGGGATGAGTTACCGTCATTGTGGAAGGCACAGGGATAGACAGACAGCTATAGATATACATACCCACCCAAAGCAGGCACGATGCTCTCTGCATTAAACTGTGCAGCATCCATCCTGGGAAGGAGTTAAAGTGTGTATAGGGGGATGGAAGGAGGGGCTGGTGGTGGGTTTTACGGCACTAATCGCTCCTTACACCGGGGGATTCCATGTAGCTGACGTACTCACGTGTAGAACTTGGCAAGGTAACTCCATTGAATAAGAGAAGGGCTTCAAGTGAGGACATTGCAATCACTTCAAATCGTGACAATGGTCGTCTTTCAAATGCAAAAAAAAAAAGACACTTGACACCTAAACTATGACCAGTAGATCTATTTATAGACAAGACAGGCAGAAATAGAACTGAACACCCCTGTCTATAAAGGGGTCGTCTCCCCCCTCCTTCAATTCATCCTCCCCCCCCCCCCACAATGATGGGGGCCCCCCTCCCTCCAGCTTGTGTTGTGGAGGATTTGTTGAATAATTGGAAAATGGAAATGTTTCTCTCTATACCCCTTTCGAAAAGAAAATGAGATGTGAGGCGGCTCCTGATTGGTGGGTGACGATTTTAGTGGCGACCAATGGGCAGCCCGGCTGCTTTGTATTTATTTAGTGCTCAGGGGGAGAGTTTCCTCTTTACGCAGCTCCTCCGCTCGGCTCGCTCTGTCTCTCCCTCTCCGCTCTGTACAATGGAGGGAGAGAGCAGGGAGCTGTCCGCCGTCGGTGGTGCTGAAGTGGCCGGGCTTGGCCAGCCAGGGGAGCACCCAACTGGAGAGAGGAGCAAGGTTGGGTTTCTAAGGGAAGAGTCTGTTTTTTTTTTTCTGGAGCCCCCACCATGGAGCTGCTGGAGATCGGAGCTGGATCTGGTCCTTCTCGAATCTTTTTGCGGTCTGGGCTTGCTGTATGTGAATACCTAGCCGGGAAGCCCTTACCCCAAAAAGCATTTGCGGAGGGCACACTCGCCGTCGGCAGCGAAGAGAACACATTGACCTCCTAGACCAGAGAAGTGTACCTTCACCAGCCTCTCTGAGGGCTCACTCCCCTTCCGTTCACCAGATTTTCTGAAGGTTCACTCTCCTACCATCACCAGGTTTTCTGAGTGCTCACTCCCCTTCCTTACCAAAGTACTCACTCCTCTTCCTCACTGGAGTGCTTACTCACCAGAGTGCTAACTCACCAGAGTACGCACTCACCAGAGTACTCACTCACCAGAGTGCTCACTCACCAGAATGCTCACTCACAAGCGTACTGACAAGAATGCTCACTCACCAGAGTGCTCACATCCCTTATTTTACCAACCCCAGCGCTCACTCCTCTTCTTCTTCATCACTTTCTTTTTTTAGTGCTCACTCCCGGTTCTTCTTCATCACCGTTTTTTTTTGGTGGGGGTGAGGGGACCCCTTCATCTTTACCTTCCTTCAACCTGCCAACCCTCACTCACCACAACAGTATGAGTGTGCGCTTCACCCTCAACCCACTCTGGATGTTATAACCTGTACTTTTTTTCTCAATCGTGTTAAAGCAAAAAAAAAAAAAGTCTGCAGAGAACATAAACGTCAGCATACAACACCCCAGGACACCCTTAAAGTTACACCCACTGGGTGTACATCTGTGTGTGCCTAAACAAGCAAAAGATTATCCTAAAAGCATCCCCCCTTTCCAGCACCCTTGACTAAACTTTACACGACTTTTTACAACTTTTTTTTTTTATCGGGGGTTCCCCATTGACTAGCTGTAGGAGGGGTATAGGACCCCCCACCCCTCTCCCCCAAATGTGTGCCGCGCCCCCTGCAAAGTTCAATAGAAAGTTGCTGCTTTGCTGTCTCTCCTCCGAGCTTTGCTGTACGGATCCGCTCCGAGCTTCGATCTTCATTCATACAGCAAGCACGGAGAAATGGCAATTGGAAGGAGAGCAAACCGGCTGGCTTTTCTGTTGCACTTTTCTGCCGGTGCAAAGCAAAAGGGGCAAAATCACCAGTGGGGGGACCTGGGGATAAAAGACTGGACACAGGTAGACTGGGGAACCCCCCCCCCCCCCTCCGCCACAAGGACAGAGACAGAAATGACTTCAATAGACATGAATGAAGTCAGGGGCCCCGGGAATCCCTTCAGCGTGAGCTATATACTCACGTCAGATAAATTGATTTATTGGGGGAACCAATAGACGAACCCGACCAACACAAGGACCATTTAAAGGGCTGACAAGTCCTGGAAGGGAATCTTTAGGGTACCGTTTATACGTCTAGATACATGTTATGACACCCCCGTAGACTAGTTTCCACGTTTTCATTGACATATATGAGTAAATGCTTCCCTTCCCAATTATAACCCTTCCAAATATTTGGCTTAAATGGAATTTGGGGTCTACGCCAATATTAAAGTCACCACCCTTGAAAAAAAAGTATGTTATAAGCATGAAGGAGAAAAAATTTCATGCACCCGTATCATTTTTCTCAATGAAAAAGTTTCAGGTTAGGTGGATTTGGGGTGGCGATGGCGATATCACAAAGCTCCTGCATGGTGGGACTTAGTAGCCCCATGGACCAAGCTGCGGTCTTGTTGGAATCCAGTTCGCACTATCAGACACCATGCTTCTGCAAATGCTCATTGAGAAAGAGTTAACGGTTCGCCAAAGACAAAAGGGGCTTTCAGGAGAAAGTAAGATCATAAAGCAGAATAAAAACTACACAAGCCAACGCAGTAAAAAACTAAGCGAAAGCTAAAGCACGTCTCTACTTTTTTTTATAGAACCACGTAGCTTAGCAGTTAATGACTTTCAAAAAGGCTTAGACGATCTGTAGGATTTCCTACTTCCCTCCGTGTCCTCAACCTGCTATAGTATTCTCTAATAATAGGGGGGCCTTCCCCAAATCCAGCCCCCCCCCTTTTTTTGGTTTAAAGCCACAGTGGCAGAGCAACCCTTAGAACTTGCGGAGTACTCTAGACTTACAGCTTTGCTGTTGATGACCTACAAACCCTGTAGGTTATACCAGTTGACTATCCGCTAATAGAGGACCCCCTGCTTCTACAATAGCTTTAGGGCAACCAAAAGTCCACTGACTTATAGATCCACCACAGTGCAGAAACCCAGCAGCGAACATATACTCCACAGTCTATCCTACCTGGTTTACCAAGTTGAGGGTCTATAGACTTTAAACTTGCCCCTATGTAAAAAAGTCCACTGACTTGTAGTTCCACCATAGTGTAGAAACCCAATGAACAGCGTCCATCTCCATTCCATAGTCCACTATCCTACCTGGTTTACCAAATTGAGGGTCTGCAGACTAGTTAACCCAATGAAACCAAATGAACCGCTTCCATCTTTACCCCACAGTCCACTATCCTAACTGGTTTACCAATTTTAGGGTCTCTGTCTAGACTATAACCTTGCCCATATTAAAAAAAAAAATGTTCACGGACTTGTAGTTCCACCATAGTGTAGAAACCCAATGTACCCCGTCCATCTTTACTCCACAGTCCAACCTGTCTATAGACTATAGTTCACTGACTTGTAGTTCCACCATAGTGTAGGAACCCAATAAACCGCGTCCATCTCTACTCCACAGTCCACTATCCAACCTGGTTTACCAATTTGAGGGTCTATAGACTATAACCTTGCCCTTATTAAAAAAAAGTCTGTTCTTTGGATTCTAGTGAAATAAAACCATGAAGGTCTTAAGCTTAGGAACCCGATGCCCTATGGGCTGACACAGTGCCAGGCGGGAAGCTGCAAAGCCTAAATCCTTAGTCATTACCGGAGGGTTTAGTTCGTAGTTCTTGAGAACTGAACCTTCAAATTTCAGGGGATTCCCTTTGCAGGGTTAAGGAGAAAGTAAAAACATATAATTAGTATCTTGCAGATTGTAGCATAATATACATAACATAACACATAATAATGTTAAAAAAAATAAAGGTTATTGCTACTTTTGAAGAGTTTAACACTAGTTATGACCCGGGGAAGGGATCTAGAAAGATTATGTTTCATGGAGATAGGTTGGAGTTAAGTATTCCGAGCTGTGAGGGAAATACGTCCATGCACCACATATTATGGGAGAGGCTCACTGCTTTGTGTTTAGACATTAGAGACCTACACATACAATATATATATATATATATATATATATATATATATATATATATATATATATATATATATATATATATATATATATACATATATATATATATATACATATATACAT
>JBBGZY010003085.1:152500-252278 GCA_037952925.1 Lithobates clamitans
TCCAGTGCAGTCAGTTCCAGGGCTTTTCAGTAACAGGAAAAAAAAGTAGAACATGCTGCATTTTTCCTGCACTGGACTGTAGTGGAACGCAGTAAAATGCATAAAAAACGCACTGGAACCTAGTATAGTAGAAACAAAAACAGGAAAAAAGAAGAAAAAAAGCACCTGGAATGCATCCGGAAAAGCATGAAAAACGCGCATGCAGAAACGCATCCAGAATGGATCTGGAGTGCGTTTGTGTGGTGTGAACTGGCCCTGAGGCATTTTAAAAAGTCTTTATTTTAATATCATACCCTTTTGCTCAGTAAACTCAGCTTTCATTTTTAAATTCAGAAAGACAGGAGATAGTGGAATCAGGGGGACACAAAGGCTGAGTCTAGATCAGGGGTCTCAAAGCTTTCTAAATAAAAGGCCAATTTAATGTTCTTCTGACTTTAGAGGGGCTGGACTGTGGCCAGCGGGAGTGGAAATTTTCCTGGCATCAGTGGGAGTAAACCACCACATTTGGTATTAGGGAGAGGAATAGTGTCCCATCGCTGATGTCAGTGAGAGGAATATTGCCCCATTGCTGATGAAAGTGGAAGGATTAACACCCCATTATTGGTAACATTGGGAGGAAAAGTACCCCATTGTTAGTGCCAGAAGAGGAATAGTGCCCCATTGTTAGTGTCAGTAAGAGGAAAAGTGCCCCATTGTTAGTATCATTGGCAAAAATAGTGTCCCACTGTTAGTGTCAATTGGAGGAATAGTGCCCCCACTGTTAGTGTCAGTGGGAAGAATAGTGCCCCAAGGGCCAGATAAAGGCAAGCAGACATCCACATCCCAGCCCCAGGCTGCAGTTTGAGGACCACTGGTCAAGAAGACCATTCTCCCCAGCACTAAATGTATGAAGCAGCCACTAGGGCCTGGTCTGTCTATAGTCTATTAAGCATGTACACAGGAAGTATGCTATGTGCAGTGCTGTTTTATATCCAGATGCCCAATCTCTTTTATGTTGGGACCCAATGGGTAATTTACTATTTGTCAAGGACCTCAAAATGTTATGACCCCCAACAGAACCAGTAAAATAAAAGTCATATCTAATCACTTGGGTTACCCAAAAAGTTGATTGTAGACTCCAATGTAGGTTCTACTATACAATGTCCACCCTGACTATATTGACTACTCAGATGCTCAGCCTATTTTATGTTGAGAACCAGAGAGTCATTTTCCTATTGGTTGAGAACCTCAAAATATTATTTCCCCCAACAGAACCAGTAGGATAAACGTCATATCTTTTTTTTTTTTATTCTTGTTATTGGAAATTTTCACTGTAAAGGTACAAAACAGGGCCATTGGGTCATATCCCAACCAATTGGTGCACATAGCCATGTGCATAACAGCGTACAACTCACTGTGTATCTCAAAACTAAAACTTTGATGAACGTCATATCTAATCACTTGAGTACCCCAAAGAGTTGAGTGTAAAATCTATTATAAGTTCTACCCATACAATGTCTACCCTCGGCTTAGTACATGCAGATTATTTAGAGAAATAAGAGAAAAAAAATACTTTGCTGCCAATGAAAGAGAAGGCACTTGATTTGTTGCTTTGGGCAAGAGTCCCAAACGTCCTTATTGCAGGTTTCATAAATCAGTCTCACAGCATTTGATGTACAGTGTGTGTATATATATATATATATATATATATATATATATATATATACAGTAAAACCTTGGTTTGCGAGGATAATTTGTTCCAGAAGCATGCTTGTAATCCAAAGCACTTGTATATCGAAGCATTTTTTTTACAGGGTATAAAAGAGAAGAGAGGCACCTCCAAGAGTAGCAATAAGTTGCTAAATGTTGTACCTTCATTAAATGTAACAATATTGCTACACTTAGAGGCTCCTCTCTTCTTTTTTATACTCAGTTGTGACATGACGCTACTTGTATATCAAGACGTCACTTGTATATCAAGGCAAAATTTATTAAAACATTTTGCTTGTCTTGCAAAACGCTGTCAAACCAAGTTACTCTCAAACCAAGGTTTTACTGTATATATATATATATATATATATATATATATATATATATATATATATATATATTCCTGTAAGTATGCAGTATTTATAGGGTATAGGACATGCTGTAATCCTTTCTCCTATACAACCCAGTGTAAGTAATGGACACTTGGTCCTCATCTGTGTGCATTCTGAAAAATACATGTTCATATCCTGTGTACTGCACCCATGGTGCATAACTTATACAAGGCCCTGTCCTCTACACATTGTATGTATACACAGTATGTTTCTAAACCCGGGCCAGGGTATAGTGTAGATAGTATAGTCTTAAAGTTTAGCTTGTGTATTGTACAGTGTGAGTTAGGTGTACCAGGCCATGTGTGCACAGTGAGTATATACTATCTATGGTCTTTGTGAGTATACCGTATATAGCATGTATTTAGTATGAGAAAACTTCTGACTTGTGAGAAGTAAGTAAAATACATACTCAGGTATTATCCTCTGAGAAGTCACCACTAACTGAGAATAGTTCAGGTGTGTTTTGATTATCGGACCTTATTTTATTTATAGGGGGCATATACTAAATACCCAATTTATGTACAACAGTTGCATAGGATATGTCCTACTCCTGAGTAAATAGAGCAGTTTTTTGTTTAATAAATACACAGCTACAGGTATATATTAATATATACATGTGACCCTTTTTTTAGACTCCATATAAATAGGTATAATGGTATGTGTAGGGAATATCATATATACAATTTTTTCTCCCTTTAACGCAAAGTGGGTTTGATTTACTTAGGGCCCATTCACACTTTTGTGTTGTGTTAGTGAGAGTTAGAATGAATGCTTTAACATGCATTACCCACATCAAAGCATGTGTCCTACTGAGATTGTGAATGGCACCCTAGCACACAATGCACAACAGTAGCTATATACTGTATACTGTATGTGTGATACACTGGGATGTGCATTTTCTGTCCTCTTGTGGTGTCTAAAGAAATGTTAATGAACTGGGTGAATGTATTCACATTGAATGCCCAATCCGTAAAGGAAAACTGTATTTTTGATAGCTCGATTGGTTGATTGAAGTCAACACTGCCTCGCCTTATTTACTAACCTGAGTGAACAGTCACTTTCCTAAGTGAGCAGTCCCTGTTATACCCCTGTATATACATAGGCCCAGTTGCAAAGAATACTATATACATGCAAATCCATCCTCACGTACAATAGCTATAGTATGTTAAGCATTGATACAGCAACTGTACATTTATACAGTACAGGACAGGCAGATAGATAGTTATAAAGATAGATAGAAAGAAAGAAAGATAGATAGATAGATAGATAGATAGATAGATAGATAGATAGATAGATAGATAGAAAGATAGATAGATAGAGTAGCAACTCTAGGAACAATATATAGGGGGGCACATAAAATACCACAGTCAAAACTGGGGGGCACTAATAATTTATTAGATAGATTGATTGATAGCTTGATCGATCCACATATGCATGACCTATCTTTCTTTCTTTCTTTCTTTCTTTCTTTCTTTCTTTCTTTCTTTCTTTCTTTCTTTCTTTCTTTCTTTCTTTCTTTCTTTCTTTCTTTCTTTCTTTCTTTCTTTCTTTCTTTCTTTCTTTTTTTCTTTCTTTCTCTCTTTCTTTCTTTCTCTGTCACTTTTAAAAATAAGTATCCTTATTCTGGTTTGTTAACTTTGTGGATTCATCCTATACAGTGAGCATAACAGACTCGGATAGATTGCATTTTAGTCCAATTATAGGTATTCATTGTAGGGGGTGAGATGTAACATTTCTTGTATCAATGATCTAATATTAGAAACATAGCCATGTTATGTGGATAGAGCCTTTCCATGCACTGACCATATACAGTGACATAGAAATAAATGGTAGCAACTACATAACCAGCCACACCAATAGAAGCTTCACCACCATGTGTTTTTTTTAGATGACAGTGATGGGGTGTTGTGGAACCTTCTGTACGTTCTGAATCAAGACTTTTCACATATCCCTAATTTTGGCATATTGTTAAGCATAATATTCCTTTAAATATTGTGCCTGGGGGGTGTCTATAGTATGCCTGTAAAGTGACACATTTGTCCTGTGTTTAGAATAGTACCACAGCAAAATTGCATTTCTAAAGGAAAAATTGTCATTTAAAACTGCGGCTGTAATGATTATTTGTCAGGTCTCGGCCATATAGATAAAACTCATTGAAAAAAGGAGCACCCCCCCCCCCCCATCCTTTACCAAGGCCGTTGTGTCTGGTATGAATATTAAGGGGAACCCCAAACCAAAATTTAAAAAAAAATTGCATGGGGGTCCCCGTAAAATCCATACCAGGCCCTTTGGGTCTGATATGGAATTTAAGGGGAACCCTGCACCAAATTTAAAAAAAAATGGTGAAGGGGTCCCCCCCAAAATCAATACCAGACCCTTATCTGAGCATGCAACCTGGCAAACCTCAGGAAAAGAGGGGGGATGAGAGAGCGCCCCCCCTCCTAAACCGTGCCAGGCCACATGCCCTCAACATGGGGAGGGGGCTTTGGGGTAGCCCCCTAAAGCACCTTGTCCCCATGTTGATGGGCACAAGGGCTTTATCCCCACAACCCTAGCCCGGAAGTTGTGGGGGTCTGCGGGCGGGGGGCTTATCAGAGTCTGGAGGCCCCCTTTAACAAGGGGACCCCCAGATCCCGGCCTCCCCCCTTGTGTGAAATGGTAACGGGGTACAGGTACCCCTACCATTTCACAAAAAAAGTGTCTCAATGTTAAAAACGACAAGACACAGCTTGGGGACAAGTCCTTTATTAAAAAATAAAAAAATAAAAATGTCCCACGATGATCCAATACAGATCCAATACAGTCTATCTATGAATATATTTATCTATCTACATGTTATATCTATCTATCTATCTATCTATCTATCTATCTATCTACATTTTATATTTTTATAATATATAATACTGTATAATCATATGCCTCTAAGAACATAAAATACCAAAATTATAATAAAAAATATATTTTATTACATTTAATACATAGATAAAAAGATATAAGTGAGTTTAGTAAAAAAAACAACACACACACACTAAGGTGTATCTTGTCATACAAACTTTACAGTCACATGATTATATATATTTCATAAATTTGCTTGATCTGGTGACGCGTTTCGCGGACGTCCGCTTCTTCAAAACCATACAAGCAAATATTGTGTGTGACTAAAAATAGAAAAACTCATTTTAAATATTTCTACAAAATTATTTTCAATATTGTGCATGATAGCTGTATAAACATATATAAGTAAGAAAAAACATGTACAATGTTCAAATGTATGTTCTCATGTGTTCTCATGCATAGCAAACCATAATTCAGTAAGAAGGAGAAAAAAAACAGAATGGGTCTTACATATTTGATCCTATACAGTATATCATACCTTCAATACATATGTGCAGCTCACACTTGCATATTTATGATAAAAACGTGAAATGATATAAATAGTATATACATGTATATGTATGCTGTCGAGCTCTGGATATAGATATGCACCTACCGACCCATGGGAAACAACACCACTAGATGAAAATAAAAAGAGGACATTGTAGTTATATCCTACAAAGTTGGATAATGTCATTAGCACAGAAAATATATAATGGAATATCCCACTGTTTAAAAGATGGAACTTACAGGAGATATAGAATTTATATATATATATATATATATATATATATATATATATATATATATATATATATATATATATATATATATATATATATATATCCAAGTGATCCTGTTGTATCTGGAAAGCTGGATGTTTTTTAGGGGTATTCCAAAGATTGTATTACCATCTCTAAGGATAGAGTAGATAAATCTGGGAAATTCACATGTATGTAAAATATATATATGCCCAGCAGAGACTCGTTATATAGATGATTTACTCCTCCTGTGGAAGGGTGATTCCATCTCATTAATGGATTTTCTTGATTCCCTTAATCAGAATGAAAGAGGGATTGTCCTCAACTATGAAATTAGTCGATCACAAATGCATTTTTTGGATCTAGATATTAAAGTGGAGGAAGGCAAGTTGGTCACCTCCACTTTCTTTAGACCCCTTTCACACTGGAGGCGTTTTTCAGGTGCTTTTGGGCTAAAAATAGCACCTGTAAAGCGACTGAAAAATGCCTCCCCTGCAGCCCCAGTGTAAAAGCCTGAGTGCGTTCACACTGCGGCAGTGCGCTTGCAGGACCGAAAAAAAAAAAGTCCTGCAAGCAGCATCATTGGCTTGGTGAAGGAATAGTGTATACATCACTTGTTCACCACCCCTGCCATAAAAATCAATGGGCAGCGCTGCCGAAGCGCCGCTAAAACGATGGTAAAGCACCGCTAAATATAGCGGCGCTTTACCGATAAATATTGCGGCGCTTTACCGATAACGCGGTCAGTGTGAAAGGGGTCTTAAAGGGGTTGTAAAGGTAAAAATTTTTTCACCTTAATGCATTCTATGCATTAAGGTGAAAAAACTTTTGACAATACCGCCACCCCCAGCCCCCCCGTTTTACTTACCTGACGCCTCGAATCTCCGCTGCTCGTTCTCGTCATCTCCATTGCAGCTCAGCCTGGTCGCTGATTGGCTGCAGTGGATGGATTGAAAGCAGCGCTCTCGCTGCTGTCAATCACATCCGACGACGCGGCGCGCCGGGGGGCGGGGCCGAGTGATACAGCGAGCGGCTATAGCCGCCGGCTGTATCACGGGAGCGCGCCCGCAAGCACTCACCACCATGCGAGGGAGCTCGCATTAAGGTGGTTAATGCTTGCGGGGAGGAGCTGAAACAGCCGCCGAGGGACCCCAGAAGACCAGGTTCGGGGCCACTCTGTGCAGAACGAGCTGCACAGTGAAGGTAAGTATAACATGTTTGTTATTTTTTTTTTTTTTTAATTTACCTTTACAACCCCTTTAAGGCTACAGACAGAAATGCCTATATCTCTAGAAACAGTTTCCATCATAAAGTTTGGCTGGATGGAATCCCTAAGGGTCAATTTCTATCATATCAGGAGAAATTGCACCAACATGGAAGATTTCAACAAACAAACTACTATGGAAGAGGTTAGAAATAGAGATCGAGATACACTTTTGGGGGATAGACCGGCAGTAACTAACTACTAATTTCGACATACCCTTTATTACGTCATATTCGTTCCAACAATATACTGTTAAACGTATAATACAAAAACTTAAAGCGTAACTCCACTTTTGTTAGGAAAAAAACATTCCCCCTCTGGGTGATCTATGTACATTACAAGGATTATAACAACCTTTAATGCAGATTCCTACCTTTTGTTATTCTGAAGAAATCCCTGTGTGTTTGTCTGTGCCTCTGTGGTGAGTGGGTCTAATGGGAGTGGTTTCATAATTATCTATTAGGTTTGCAGCTGCAGAGCACCAATGAGGAAATCTGCTGGGCCGGCATCCCTTTAGATGTGTTCCTACCGGGAGTATCTCACCAAAAATGACATTTTTGTTGCGGGGGGT
Organism: Lithobates clamitans; assembly: GCA_037952925.1. Taxonomy (NCBI): domain Eukaryota; kingdom Metazoa; phylum Chordata; class Amphibia; order Anura; family Ranidae; genus Lithobates; species Lithobates clamitans. Next base: position 160,052 of record JBBGZY010003085.1, read on the forward strand.
GCCTGAAATCTGACTTGTATCTTAGGCAGACTTCTGGGAAAATTGGGGCGCCATCACACAAGCAGGAAATTATGTTTCTGGGGGGTGGTCAGTACACACTCTGTGTACAGAACAACTCCAGGTAGCCATATTGCATTACATTTGCAGAAAATTACAGCGGCTGCAGATTGAAAAGGAAAGGTAATTTTTAATAACATTCAATTACAACATGACTTGTGTCGCAATTGTATATGCTATATTATTTTTTCTTTATTTGCTATTTTTTTCCCTTTAATGATAATGTGCTTGCACCTTTACTTCCACCAAGACCTCAAGTTGTGTATAGGGGTGCATCTTCTATTAAGGACAGGATAGTGCAAAGTGTCCTTGACCCTCCATCTAGACCTTCCTTCTTTCATGGTCTGGTGGGTTACTTTAAAGGTGGCAGGTGTCGACTTGCCATTTTAACATCTATAAGAATAAAAAGATGTTGGACTTTACTTCTAACACGACCAGCAGGACGTATACCGTCAAACCCTTTATTACATGTAGTACTACGCATGTGGTATACCTTCTCCAATGTGGGTTACAATATGTGGGCCGGACTACCTGTGTTCTTAACGTTAGACCTAATGAGCATATTGGTAACATCATAAAAGGATACAAGAGTCATAGTGTCTCACGCTACTATGATCTTGTTCACAATAGAGATCCACGTGGTACTCTTTTTGTGGGAATAGACCACCTCGCCCCCAACTGAAGGGGTAGTCTCAAGGTGAGAGAACTCTCCAGAATGGAGACCAAGTGGATATATATCCTTAAAAGTTATATTCCCCATGGTTTAACTGTGGATTGGGAAGTAAACTGCTTTTTAAACAATTCCTAAACCTGCTTTATTCACTATTTTTAGCAAATGTTTTCTATATTGCTATGTATTTAAAGTTTTTTTTTTTTGGTATAACTCTTGAATTTATTTAGTGTTATGTCCCCTTTAAGGAGCTACAATTGTTTTTATTTTTTTTAGTATATGGTGTTCATAACACCAGCTACACCCCGTTCCATTACTTATATTTTTATTTATTTTTTAATTTAAACAGTATACATTGTATATTTTTTCTCATCATTTTTCCTGTTTTTTTCTCATCTATGGGAACACCAGAGTCACGGGGACGTCATGTCCGGTGTGATTAGCATTACACACTGCTCTGTGTCCGGTCCTGCTGACACAAGCGGGGCTTGGAGTTGCTTTGGTGCACTCCGAAGTGAGGCTTGGTCACGAATCTTTGAACCGCAAGTTTGACGATGAGAACGAGGCTTGGATGGTTGTATTGGATACTTATTGCGGTGACAGGGAGTATTCCTCATGCCCCGGGAAGAAGTCCATTTGCGACGAAACCGGTCGGGGCAAAGGATACACAGACCTGTCATCGCATTTGTTTTTTATCGGTACCGCTTGCTGCTGTTTTTAATATTCTGTGTACTGTCTTTGTAAAATTGTTCAAGTGCATTACCATTTAAACAATACTTCATATTCCCATCGCACACATTCCTGGTATAAGCTCTCAAGGTTTGGATACTGGTTCAAGTCACAACGTAGATATTTGCCAGCACACCAAGGATCGGCATAAAGTGGCGTCCAAAGGGGTAGTTTATTGCATGATCACAATACAAGAAAGGTGCAACGTTTGGGAGTCAAGCAGGACCCCTTCGTCAGGTATGTGATCACATGCCTGACGAAGGGGTCCTGCGTGACTCTGAAACGTTGCACCTTTCTTGTGTTGTCATCATGCAATAAACTACCCCTTTGGACGCCACTTTGTGCCGATCCTTGGTGTGCTAGCAAATATCTACGTTGTTACCATTTAAATAAACACCTGTAAGAAGGTTTTTTACACTATTGGAGCCCCTTGTTTATTTTTGGTATGGGTTATCTGGATGATCTGTGCAGGAGAAAGGGTGTGTGAGATACACACTGTATCTTCCGTGGATAAGTTACAGCTGGGATATCCAAATGCTCATGTGACCTTCCATAATAGAATGTTCATTATTTGGGGTAAGAGCACATCCTGACGTTACTGTTGGTGACGTCACAAGGTGGCGGGTTCCTTTTGGATTTTGCTTTGCATAAGCACCTTAAATTGTTGTTCATTCATCTAATTAACTGTTTTCCTTCACTCTGCCCCTGTTGATGAATGGACTCATACGAGTACTTTTTGGATTATTATGTTCATATATACCCAGGTCCTGCCCTATATACAGTGAGTAGAATATATACCCAGGTCCTGTCCTGTATACAGTGAGTAGAATATATACCCAGGTCCTGTCCTGTATACAGTGACCAGAATATATACCCAGGTCCTGTCCTGTATACAGTGACCAGAATATATACCCAGGTCCTGTCCTGTATACAGTGAGCAGAATATATACCCAGGTCCTGTCCTTTATACTGTGACCAGAATATATACCCAAGTCCTGTCCTGTATACAGTGACCAGAATATATACCCAGGTCCTATCCTGTATACAGTGACCAGAATATATACCCAGGTCCTGTCCTTTATACTGTGACCAGAATATATACCCAAGTCCTGTCCTGTATACAGTGACCAGAATATATACCCAGGTCCTGTCCTGTATACAGTGAGCAGAATATATACCCAGGTCCTGTCCTTTATACTGTGACCAGAATATATACCCAAGTCCTGTCCTGTATACAGTGAATAGAATATATACCCATTTCCTGCCCTCTGTACAGTGACCAGAATTTATACCCAGGTCCTGTCCTTTATACTGTGACCAGAATATATACCCTGGTCCTGTCCTGTATACAGAGTAGAATATATACCCAGGTCCTTTCCTGTATGCAGTGAGCAGAATATATACCCATGTCCTGTCCTTTATACAGTGACCAGAATATATACCCAGGTCCTGTCCTTTATACAGTGACCAGAATATATACCCAGGTCCTGTCCTTTATATAGTGAGCAGAATATATACCCATTTCCTGTCCTCTCTACAGTGACCAGAATATACACCCAGGTCCTGTCCTTTATACTGTGACCAGAATATATACCCAGGTCCTGTCCTTTATATAGTGAGCAGAATATATACCCATTTCCTGTCCTCTCTACAGTGACCAGAATATATACCCAGGTCCTGTCCTGTATACAGAGTAGAATATATACCCAGGTCCTGTCCTGTATGCAGTGAGCAGAATATATACCCATTTCCTGTCCTCTATACAGTGACCAGAATATATACCCAGGTCCTGTCCTGTATACAGAGTAGAATATATACCCAGGTCCTGTCTTGTATGCAGTGAGCAGAATATATACCCAGGTCTTGTCCTGTATACAGTGACCCGAATATATACCCAGGTCCTGTCCTTTATACAGTGACCAGAATATATACCCAGGTCCTGTCCTTTATACAGTGACCAGAATATACACCCAGGTCTTGTATTGTATACAGTGACCAGAATATATACCCAGGTCCTGTCCTGTATATAGCGAGGAGAATATTTACCCAGGTCCTGTCCTGTGTACAATGATGAGTAGAATATACACCCAAGTCCTGTGCTCAGTGCAGGAGAAAGGGCTTGTGAGGCGAACATCACCCACACTGTATCTTCCGTGGATAAGTTACAGCTGGGATATCCAAATGCCCATGTGACCTTCCATAATAGAACGTCCATTATTTGGGGTAAGAGCACATCCTGACGTTACTGTTGGTGACGTCACGAGGTGGAGGATTCCTTTTGGATTTTGCTTTGCATAAGCACCTTAGATTGTTGCTCATTCATCTAATTACCTGTTTTCCTTCACTCTGCCTCTGTTGCTGAATGGACTCATACAAGCACTTTTTGGATTATGTTCATGTTATGTATTGATTTTTGAGCGCAACTTATCACCTTTTTACACAAGTATATATGTGTCACATAGAGTCCACACATATATAGTGCAAGAAAGGAGACTCACCATTTGTACACTATTCCTCACGACCAGTGTCTACATCATCAAGAAGAGAAGAAAAGGTTGATCGCACACTTGAATCCAAAAGAAGCCATAGAGATTTTTTCGTTATCATGAGCCAGACAAAATTGCAATGATGATCAGTTGACGCGTTTCACACGAAAAAGAACTGTGTTTGTGAACAAGCACGGTTCTTTTCGTGTGAAACGCGTCAACTGATCATCATTGCAATTTTGTCTGGCTCATGACAATAAAGAAATCTCTACGGCATCTTTTGGATTCAAGTGTGCGATCAACCTTTAATTCTCTTCTTGATATTGCCTACGGTGATGAGCCGGGATTAGCACCTTGGACCGGGTGTGTCCATCTTTGCCTGAAGCGGTGTGCGCACCCTTGTTCTGTTTACTGTCTACACCATGCCAGAAATAGCCAAGACCATCTGCTGCCAGAGTCCAGTTTATATCTGGTGGGTGTTTTTTTTTTTTAAGGGCCGCCCCCATCCCCGGGCACCGTCCAATAAACCGGATGATTGGTGCTCTGGGTAGGGGGAATGCCTTTCCCCTCTCCTAATTGACCGTCCCATGGCGCTCCGATTCACGCCAAAAGTGGGACATAGCCATCCCACACACAGATAATTATCTCCCGGGTGGGATGTAGATCAAAAGCCCATAATATCCACCCGGAAATGACACGTCAGCTAACACTCCGATCAACCAGAAGTGACACACTCATCAATTCAGGAAGTAAACAAACTCAATGTAAAATAGAGGGCCATTTATGGACAGGGCCTGGGTATATTGTGCACCGGTCCAAATCATTTGGTGGAGGGGGGATTATAGTGTGGGGGTTGTTTTTCAGGGGTTGGGTTTGGCCCCTTAGTTCCAGTGAAGGGAACTTTTAAGGCGTCAGCATACCAAGACATTTTGGACAATTTCATGCTCCCAACTTTGTGAGAACAGTTTGGGGATGGCCCCTTCCTGTTCCAACATGACTGCGTACCAGTGCACAAAGCAAGGTCCATAAAGACATGGATGAGCGGGTTTGGGGGTGGAGGAACTTTACTGGCCTGCAAAGAGTCCTGACCTCAACCCGATAGAACACCTTTGGGATGAATTAGAGCGGAGACTGCGAGCCAGGCCTTCTCGTCCACATCAGTTGCCTGACCTCACAAATGCGCTTCTGGAAGAATGGTCAAACATTCCCATAGACACACTCCTAAACCTTGTGGACGGCCTTCCCAGAAGAGTTGAAGCTGTTATAGCTGCAAAGGGTGGGCCAACTCAATATTGAACCCTATGAACTAAGACTGGGATGCCATTAAAGGTCATGTGCGTGTAAAGGCAGGCGTCCCAATACTTTTGGTATTATAGCGTTTATATTAATTAATAAATAATAATTAATAATTATATAGTTTTTAAATTAATTTATATTAATATAAAAAAAACTACTTGTGAAAGTGTCCTGAGTGCAATATACAATACGTTCTTTGTATGGTGATCATAATACATGCCCAGATCCTGTCCAGTATAAAATAATATACTATATACAGTATATATATATATATATATATATATATATATATATATATATATATTATATTGACCTGGTTCTGTTCATGGAATAATATATAGTAGCAGTACTAGCAGTGGCTGTAATAAAACAGAGTCATCTGATGTATGCTGTATTTAGTGACCATCAGTTTCTGAAAGAGGTTTTTGCAGTAAGAGTGATTAAAGCGGGGGTCCACCTATCTGTCGTTTTTTTTTTTTTTTTTGAGTTCATTCACAAACTTTTCTTCTCAGCATTACATACTCACATATTGTGTGTAATATGTCCGCCTGTGTCAGATTTCGTCGGAAAGAATAACTTATATTATTCACTGCAGGCGGTTTCCATCTTCATTGTGGGCATTTGAAGCCCACAAGCATTTATTTCCTGGATGTGGTGAATGCTGTGCTCCCAGCATTCACCGCTCGTTCCCGCACATGCTCAGTGGCATCCTGGGAAGCCTGAGACTAGCTCCCAGGAGTCTGGGAGAGGCTAGAAACACGCCTACTCCCACGGGAGGAGAACCAGGAAGTGCAAAGAAGAATAGAAAAATAAAAAAGGTAATTACGGCGATTTAAATTTTTTTAAACGGCATGTCAGCATCTAGGCAAGGAAGAGAATACATACAGATATTGTTCAAAATTTGGGTGGAACCCCGCTTTAAGTTGTGGAAAGAGAAAGTGTCAAAAAATATAGTTGTAAAGCCAGAGCAATTATCGATGCAATAAACTGATCCTTGGAGGACCTGGACGATTTTCTTCCCTCTTGTGTAGCAAAATTATGTAGAGTTGCCTGTGTATGAAGCTTAACTTGATAGTCATCCATGATTTTAAACAGTATTGATTTTATGTCCTATTCTATATAAAGTGAGTGGAATGTATACCCAGGTTCTGTACTGTATACAGTGACCAGAATATTTACCCAGGTCCTGTCCTGTATATAGTGAGCAGAATATATACCCAGGTTCTGTCCTATATACAATGAGTAGAATATATACCCAAATGCTGTCCTGTATACAGTGAGTAGAATATATACCCAGGTCCTGTCCTGTATACAGTGAGCAGATTATATCCCCAGGTGATGTCCTGTATACAATGACCGGAATATATACCCAGGTCCTGTCCGGTATACAGTGAGCAGAATATATACCCAGGTCCTGACCTGTATACAGTGAGTAGAATATATATACCCAGGTCCTGTCCTATATACAGTGAGCAGAATATATACCCAGGTCCTGACCTGTATACAGTGAGTAGAATATATACCCAGGTTCTGTCATTTATACAGTGAGCAGAATATATACCCAGGTCCTGACCTGTATACAGTGAATAGAATATATACCCAGATCCTGTGCTGTATACAGTGAGTAGAATATATATTCAGGTCCTGTCCTGTATATAATGAGTAGAATATATACCCAGGTGCTGTCCTGTATACAGTGAGCAGAATATATACCCGGGTCCTGTCCTGTATACATTGAATATAATATATACCCAGGTCATGTCCTGTACACAGTGAGTAGAATATATACCCAGATCCTGTCCTGTATACAGTGAGCAGAATATTTCCCCAGGTCCTGTCCTGTATACAGTGACCAGAATATTTACCCAGGTCCTGTCCTGTATACATTGAGTATAATATATACCCAGGTCCTGTCCTGTATACAGTGAGTAGAATATTTCCCCAGGTCCTGTCCTGTATACAGTGACTGGAATATATATGCAGGTCCTGTATATGGTGAGCAGAAAACATACCCAGGTCGGGTCTTGTATACAGTGAGTACAATATATACCCGGGTCCTGTCCTGTATACAGTGAATAGAATATATACCCAGGTCCTGTCTTGTATACAGTGAATAGAATATATACCCATGTCCTGTCCTGTATACGTTGAGTAGAATATATACCCAGGTCCTGTCTTGTATACAGTGAATAGAATATATACCCAGATCCTGTCCTGTATACAGTGAACAGAATATATACCCAGGTCCTGACCTGTATACAGTGAGTAGAATATATACCCAGGTCCTGTCCTGTATACAGTGAGTAGAATATTTACCCAGATAATGTCCTGTATACATGGAATAGAATATATACCCAGATCCTGTCCTGTATACAGTGAACAGAATATATACCCAGGTCCTGACCTGTATACAGTGAGTAGAATATTTAACCAGATAATGTCCTGTATACATGGAATAGAATATATACCCAGATCCTGTCCTGTATACAGTGAGCAGAATATATACCCAGGTCCTGCTCTATATACAGTGAGTAGATTATATACCCAGGTCCTGTCCTGTATACGGTGAGTAGAATATATACCCAGGTCCTGTCCTGTATACAGTGAGTATAATATATACCCAGGTCCTGCTCTATATACAGTGAGTAGATTATATACCCAGGTCCTGTCCTGTATACAGTGAGTAGAATATATACCCAGGTCCTGCTCTATATACAGTGAGTAGATTATATACCCAGGTCCTGTCCTGTATACGGTGAGTAGAATATATACCCAGGTCCTGTCCTGTATACAGTGAATAGAATATATACCCAGATCCTGTCCTGTATACAGTGAGCAGAATATATACCCAGATCCTGTCCTGTATACAGTGAGCAGAATATATACCCAGATCCTGTCCTGTGTCCGGGGATTACAAGGTACTGCTGGGTACAGTGAATATAATATATACCCGGGTTCAGTGTTATATGCAGCAAGTATAAAATATACCCAAGTGGGTTTAATATATTTAGGTCCATTACTATGTGCATCGAATATATACCCAGGTGCAGTGTTATATGCAGTTCATATAATATATACCCAACATATGCATGATCTATCTATCTATCTATCTATCTATCTATCTATCTATCTATCTATCTATCTATCTATCTATCTATCTATCTATCTATCTATCTAGTACATCTACTCTATTTACTGTATATAATATATAGTATACTTGCTGTATATAGATTTATATCTATATAGTAGATAGTATAATAGATAGATAGATAGATAGATAGATAGATAGATAGATAGATAGATAGATAGATAGATAGATAGATAGATAGATAGATAGATAGATGGATGGATGGATAGTACATATCAAAATGTGAATTTATCTAAAGGGATTTATTTATTTATTTATTTATTTCCTTGCACATGATTGGGTATTCTTTACAAAGTGAATTCCCATCACATTCCCTAAGCTAAGGGAAAATTAGTAAATCGACCCCAATGACTCCTGAAACCCCAGCATAGGGCACAATGCAGAATTTCATTATTAAAGAGGCATTGCAGTCTGCTCACATCATTTGTAATAAAAAAACATCTTTGCCATTATGAAGCTTCCTTCCAACCACTTTGCATATTATTTTATATATACTGTGATTCTGTACTTGCCAAATATGCTGCAGAAATCTCCCTCTACTGAGTCTGGCTGCAGCCATTTTAACTGTGGGCAGCTGAAGCTGCTGACTGTTCACTTCCTGGATTTACAGACACACAGAGGCACACCTCCAGCTCTGCAGCTCTCATTGGCCCTCTTATGACACATCCCCCTCTCCCTTCCTGGCAAACTCTCAGGAGAGTGAGAGAGAGAGCTGTGCATGATGTCATAATCCTAGGCTAATGACCAGACAAGAAACATGAAGTGGGCTGTATAGATGTATTGGCAGAAAAAAAATGTTCTACTATCCAAAGGAAAAACAACAACAAGGGCAGAAGATTTAATAGATGGAAAGCTGAAAAAAATGACTGAAGTTCCACTTTAAACAGTCTTGTAACATGTTTTCTCCTAGATCATTTATATTTGTAATTCTCAATATTGTATAAACTTTATGCACACAACTCATGTATACACATATTATCATTTTGTTAAATTGTGGATCATGCACTGCATCTCTTCATCAGCAGGTTTAGAGAATAACAAGAGAGTTTGTCTAGAATAGATCATCACATTACTGTCTAACTTGTGCTAGAAAAATGACAGTTGAGTCACTGCTTTGTTTAATATCACCACATTCTTTTAGTGCATCTTTTATTTTATTTTTTTTAAGTCAAAAATGTTTTCAACAGACAACACCTTAGTATAAGTGTATGATTAATCATGTCACTCTGGATTTATTATCAACATATCAGATAGATAGATAGATAGATAGATAGATAGATAGATAGATAGATAGATAGATAGATAGATAGATAGATAGATAGATAGATAGATAGATAGAGATATAGATAGATAGATAGATAGATAGAGATAGATAGATAGATAGATAGATAGATAGATAGATAGATAGATAGATAGATAGATAGATAGATAGGCAAGAATAAAAGATACAATAAACAGAGACAATGGGGAGTTATTTACTAAAGGCAACTCCACTTTGCACTACAAGTGCTCTTGGAAGTGCAGTCACTGTAGATCCGAGGGGGACATTTAAAAAAAAACAACATTTTAGCTTGCACATGATTGGATGATAAAAATCAGCAGAGCTTCCCCTCATTTCAGATCTACGCCTCAGATTTACAGTGACTGATCTTCCATGTGCACTTGTAGGGCAAAGTGGATTTGTCTTTAGTAAATAACCCCCAGTATGTGATTGTTATTGTGGATATCTTCAGTATTGCAATCCTCCCTACTTCATGTACATATCTTGCATTGATTCAGAAGTTTAAAGATAGATAGACAAAATATAAGATAAATAATATACTGAAGAATATACTATATAATATAGATCAATAGATATGTGGATATATATATGGATCTATCTATCTATCTATCTATCTATCTATCTATCTATCTATCTATCTATCTATCTATCTATCTATCTATCTATCTATCTATCTATATATCTATCTATCTATCTATCTATATATCTATCTATCTATCTATCTTTCTCTCTATCTATCTAATCTATCCACATGTGCATTATTGGGTATGTTTCGCTAAAGGTGTCAGTGGGAGGAGTAGTGCCCCATCATTGGTGTCAGTGGGAGGAATAATGCCCATCATTGGTGTCAGTTGGAGAAATAGTGCCCATCATTGGTGTCAGTTGGAGGAATAGTGCCCATCATTGGTGTCAGTTGGAGGAATAGTGCCCCATCATTGGTGCCAGTTGGAGGAATAGTGCCCATCATTGGTGTCACTGGGAGGAATAATCCCCCATCATTGGTGTCAGTGGAAGGAATAATGCCCATCATTGGTGTCAGTGGGAGGAATAGTGCCCCATCATTGGTGTCAGTGGGAGGAATAATGCCCATCATTGGTGTCAGTGGGAGGAATAATGCCCATCATTGGTGCTAGTGGAAGGAATAATGCCCATCATTGGTGTCAGTGGGAGGAATAGGGCCCCATCATTGGTGTCACTGGGAGGAATAATGCCCATCATTGGTGTCAGTTGGAGAAATAGTGCCCATCATTGGTGTCAGTTGGAGGAATAATGCCCATCATTGGTGTCAGTTGGAGAAATAGTGCCCATCATTGGTGTCAGTTGGAGGAATAGTGCCCATCATTGGTGTCAGTTGGAGGAATAGTGCCCCATCATTGGTGCCAGTTGGAGGAATAGTGCCCATCATTGGTGTCACTGGGAGGAATAGTGCCCCATCATTGGTGTCAGTGGAAGGAATAATGCCCATCATTGGTGTCAGTGGGAGGAATAGTGCCCCATCATTGGTGTCAGTGGGAGGAATAATGCCCATCATTGGTGTCAGTGGGAGGAATAGTGCCCATCATTGGTGTCAGTTGGAGGAATAGTACCCCATCATTGGTGTCAGTTGGAGGAATAGTGCCCATCATTGGTATCAGTGGGAGGAATAGTGCCCCATCATTGGTGTCAGTGGGAGGAATAGTGCCCCATCATTGGTGTCAGTGGGAGGAATAGTGCCCCATCATTGGTGTCAGTGGGAGGAATAGTGCCCCATCATTGGTGTTAGTGGGAGGAATAGTACCCCATCATTGGTGCCAGTGGAAGGAATAATGTCTCATCGTTGGTGTCAGTGGAAGGAATAATGTCCCATCGTTGGTGTCAGTGGAATTAATAGAGATAAATAAAGGAGATATGTGATAGATAGATAGATAGATAGATAGATAGATAGATAGATAGATAGATAGATAGATAGATAGATAGATAGACAAAAATTAAATAGACAGAGAAAATATGCGATCGTTATAGTGGATATCTTCAGTAATTCCAACCCCTCTACTTCATGTACATTTCTTGGATTGATTCAGAAGTTTAGACCCCTTTCACACTGGAGGCGTTTTTTTCAGGCACTAAAGGGCTAAAAATAGTGCCTGTAAAGCACCTGACAAACTCCTCCCCTGCAGCGCCAGTGTGAGAGCCCGATTGCCTTCACACTGGAACGGTGCGCTGGCCGGGTTGCCACCTTTTCTTCATGTCAAACCCGAACACTTTAGCGGTGCCCAGCAATCTTTTTTTTATAGTATAAACTATACATATGTTTTGCTATTAAATAACATTTCTAATCGAATGAAGTTAATCACAAGAGTTCCCCTTTACATCAGAGTCCACAGAGTTCCTATTTTACATCTGAACTCACAGAGTTCCCTTACACTGTAAGGGGAGGGACTCTGAAGACTCTGATGTAAGGGAGAACTCTGGGGACTCTGACATAAGGGATGATCTGGGGACCCTGATCTAAGGGGGAACACTGAGAACTCTGATGTATGGAGAGGACTCTGATGTAAGGGGAAACACTGTGGCCTCTGGTGTAAAGGGGAACTCTGATGTAAGGGGTGCTCTGAGAACCCTGATTTACTTTAGTGTACTTATTCAGAGACAGGGGATAGAAGGGGGGAGACTTCAGTCACAGACAGGGATGGATGGTGAGCTCACTCACCCCTTGGCAGTCAGCACCTCTCATCCAGATGTATCTGATGCTGCTGGACTTCAAATTTCTGGCCCCCACCTTCCTTTTCTGAGGCACAGCGCTGGGGATTGGAGTGTGGGCAGACACAGAGGGGTAGGGGTGGGAGGAAGAGGAGCAGAGCAAGCCCTCTCTCCTCTCCCAACTGTGTGTGTGGGGAGGGGTAATTGTTAGTGCTGGCTTTGGGCAGCATGAAAGAGAGTGTAACAGACACTTTCAGCTTACACAACTGCAGCCAGCAACCCTGCTGGGAAGCCATAGTCCGGTCTGAATAATGTGTCCGGGTTGCAAGTGGTCTGAAACCCAAATGCATGATTCCAAATCCGAACTGTCCGGGTGAATCCCGGACAGGTGGCAACCCTAGTTTGTACCGAGCGGAGCGCCTTGCAGGAATGGAATGACGAACTGATGACCAGACTGCCCCCATGTTTGGGACTTATCTATGCCTACTCGTGACTTCTCAAATGTGAGTTGCCTGTATTAAGTGTTATTAAAACTTGTTCTATACCTGAACCCCCAGAGGTGCCTCGCTCCTTGTGTCTGCCCAGTGTTTGGGAACATGGTTTCTGTTCCCCCCCCCCCCCACCCCCGATGGCAGCCCTGGGTTGGGACCCCTCATCATCATCACTCCATATGGCCCTTGGACCTCTTAATGTATTACAAGACTATGGACTCTTGTTATGTTATAACCTATACATTATATATACTTTATTTGCTGTGGGTCTTTGAATGTTCTAGTTTTTGCGCCTGTACTTGTATATTAGGCGGCATATCTAAAACCTCCATTCGTTTTGTGTAAAAAAAAAGTTGGACATGGCATATTGAACGCACTGCATGTTGTTGAGTACGGTTTTTGCAAACTTTTCATTATCCTTGCTACTTTTTGTTTGTCTAATAAAAAGCGGCTGGAGTGAACGCATTCAGTGTATTTGAAGGGTATCTGTTTCTGACAATAGACGCTTGTTGCCTGATAACAGAAAGTAATGTCAGGGTCAAGATTTTATTTCATAATGTCAATTTTAATATTTATTTAAAGCTGAACTCCAGTATAAGCAAATATTGTCTAAAAGCAAAAGTCATGTATATTGTTACTTCAAACCCACTGTGCTCTGTGTAAGTAAGTTCTGTGCAGTAATCCAGGGTGTAACTTTTCCTTTGTAATAAAGACCAGTCACTGCTGCTCTCTCTCCTTGTGCAGGGGGACTGGTCTTGTCTCCGCCCCCTCCTGTCGGTTTCTGCAGGCAGCCTGTAGTGGGTGGAGCTGTTGGGTCCCTCCCACAGCTCTGCTCTCTCTCCTTGTGCAGGGAGACTGGTCTTGTCTCCGCCCCCTACTGTAGTGTCCTGCAGGTAGCCTATAGTGGGTGGAGCCTGCTGGGTCCCTCCCACAGCTCTGCTCTCTCTCCTTGTTCAGGGAGACTGGTCTTGTCTCCGCCCCCTATTGTAGTGTCCTTCAGGCAGCCTATAGTGGGTGGAGCCTGCTGGGTCCCTCCCACAGCTCTGCTCTCTCTCCTTGTGCAGGGAGACTGGTCTTGTCTCCGCCCCCTACTGTAGTGTCCTGCAGGTAGCCTATAGTGGGTGGAGCCTGCTGGGTCCCTCCCACAGCTCTGCTCTCTCTCCATGTGCAGGGAGACTGGTCTTGTCTCCGCCCCCTATTGTAGTGTCCTGCAGGCAGCCTATAGTGGGTGGAGCCTGCTGGGTCCCTCCCACAGCTCTGCTCTCTCTCCTTGTGCAGGGAGACTGGTCTTGTCTCCGCCCCCTATTGTAGTGTCCTGCAGGCAGCCTATAGTGGGTGGAGCCTGCTGGGTCCCTCCCACAGCTCTGCTCTTTCTCCTTGTGCAGGGAGACTGGTCTTGCCTCCGCCCCCTACTGTAGTGTCCTGCAGGCAGCCTATAGTGGGTGGAGCCTGCTGGGTCCCTCCCACAGCTCTTCTCTCTGCAAAGGCTATGTACAGCACAGTGATGATGTCACCCACTGGTGGCCCGGTGCTCCCGCCACCCCCCTCCGCCCCCCGAGAGTTGTACTCACGCGGTCAGGCAGCGATGCAGAGCAGAGGAATCACTGGCAGCAGCCATCTTTCAGATCTCCCCGTTCATCTTACCCGCCCCCAATACTGGCCAATACGATTGCTTCTCCTCACGGCCAATCGTGCTCCTCCCGCTTCCTAATTGGCCGGTAGGAGAAGCAGGAAGACAATGTATTGGGTGGAGCCTACTGGGCCCCTCCCCCATCTCTGCTTCCTGCATAGCCTGTGCACAGTGCAGTGATAATTACATAGAAAATGTGGTTGAAAAAAGACACAAGTCCATCCAGTTCAACCAACAAATACACTATATTGTCAAAAGTATTGTGACGCCTGCCTTTACACATGAACTTTAATGACATCCCAGTCTTAGTCCGTAGGGTTCAATATTGAGTTGGCTCCGCCCTTTGCAGCTATAACAGCTTCAACTCTTCTGGGAAGGCCGTCCACAAGGTTTAGGAGTGTGTCTATGGGAATGTTTTTTTGTAAATTACTTTTTATTTAAGTTTTATGACATACAAACAAACAATGACCCGCATAAAGTGGAAACAACCACTGGTTACAGAGTAAAAACATCCCAGTATAAAACAATAAAAAGGCATAGAAAGGTAACACAAAAACAACCCCCCACCCGCAAAGCAAAACCCACAACAAACTCAAAAAGGATAATAACCCAGCCCTGGTATAGTCTTGCCTAGACAGGTATGCCCACCACATTACCCTCCAGCCGGAGGTGCGTCTATGGGAATGTTTGACCATTCTTCCAGAAGCGCATTTGTGAGGTCAGGCAGTGATGTTGGAGAGAAGGTCAGGTTGAGGTTTAGGACTCTGTGCAGGCCAGTCAAGTTCTTCTACCCCAAACTCGCTCATTAGACAATGTGCAATTCGTTTAGTCCCGAGATTGTTTTTTAACAAATTATTGAAAAATTTGTTAATTTTGAAATTTCCGAATTTCTCAATTTCCAAAATTTCGAATTTCCGAATTTCGAACTTCTGAATTTCCAATTTCTGAATTTCGAATTTCTGAATTTTAAATTTCCGAATTTTCAAATTTCTGAATTTCGAAAATTCGAAATTTCAGAATTTAGAAAATCCAACATTTCCGAATTTCTGAAATTCCGAATTTCCAAAATTCGAAATACGAAAATTTGAAATTCGGAAATTTGAAAATTCGAAATTCAGAAATTTGAAAATCCGAATTTTCGGATTTCCGAATTCCGAATTTTCAAATTTCTGAATTTTGAAATTTTCGAATATCCGAATTTCCAAAAAAAAAGCAAAAAAACAAATGAAACGAAAACAAACAAATTTTTTGTCAGTGCACATGCCTATCGCTCATCCATGTCTTTATGGACCTTGCTTTGTGCACTGGTCCAAACCATTTGGTGGAGGGGGGATTATGGTGAAGGGTTGTTTTTCAGGGGTTGGGGTTGGCCCCTTAGTTCCAGTGAAGGCGTCAGCATACCAAGACATTTTGGACAATTTCATGCTCCCAACTTTGTGGGAACAGTTTGGGGATGGCCCCTTCCTGTTCCAACATGACTGCACACCAGTGCACAAAGCAAGGTCCATAAAGACATGGATGAGCGAGTTTGGGGTGGAGAAACTTGACTGGCCTGCACAGAGTCCTGACCTCAACCCAATAGCACACCTTTGGGATGAATTATAGTGGAGACTGAGCCAGGCCTTCTCATCCAATGGTCAAACATTCCCATAGACACACTCCTAAACCTTGTGGACAGCCTTCCCAGAAGAGTTGTGCCCCGAGCCCACCTATTTTTGAAGCCGATTAAAGCTGTGGGCTCTAATCACGTGCTTCAAAAAAAAAAAAAAAAAAATACCCCATTGGAATCCATGCGTCTGGCACCCCACATGTAGATTAGGGTGCTGGACGAATAGATAGGGGGGCCCCTAATGGACGGGGCCACCACTGGTTCCCGCCGAAAAAAAGCCCTGATTAAAATGTAAAGGTTTTCATTGGATTACTTCCTGGTAGACAATATGCAGCCTTGACTTCAGGCAACGCAGGTAAAATCTCTGTTTGGTTTGTCTAAAAAAAAAAGTAAAAGATGGCATCCTCTGTGCCACGGCTTTTTCATTCAGTCCTATGCACTTTTATACAGTTTCATAAACTTTTCAAAGCTTTATTATTATTGCAGCTACATTACATAAATGGTACAATACAAATGATACAGGCAGGCATAGCCAAGGTTAAGTATTTGAATGTTCACAATGTTACTGGAACCTTTAATAAAATGTATAGAGTATGTCTGTCATTCCTTCACTAACTTGCAGAGGCAGATCACAGGGCTGAGCTCAGCTTAAGTTCCTAACTGCAGAAGAATTTTTATACGGTATCTGCACGCAAAAAAAGAAGATCCTGCTTACATAACGGTTCCCAACTTTGACAAATAAAGTTGTTTTAATTTGACAATTTCAGGACTTCTTGTTGAGTTCATATCAAAGTGAGCCTTGTCATGGCGGACGTGTTCCTGTTATCCCGCCGGTCACCAATAACCACTTCAAGTTTCGCCACCTTCATGACCAGGCCGTTTTTTTGCGATACGGCGCTGCGTTATTTTAACTGACAATTGCGCCGTAGTGCGACGTTGTACCCAAATAAAATTGACGTCCTTTTTTCCCCATAAATAGAGCTTTTTTTTGGTGGTATTTGATCACTTCTGCGGTTTTTATTTTTTGCGCTATCAACAAACAAAGACGGACAATTTTGAAAAAAATCACCAATATTTTTCTACTTTCTGCTATTAAACATATCCATTAAATTAAATTAAAAAGTTAAGTTAAAAAGTAAAAAATCGAATTTCTTCATCAGTTCAGGCCAATATGTATTCTGCTACATATTTTTGTTAAAAAAAAATAATCTCAATAAGCGTATATTGATTGGTTTGCACGAAATTTATCGCGTCTACAAACTATGGGATATTTTTATGGCGATTTTATTTTTAATTTCACTAGTAATGGCGGCGATCAGCGATTTTTTTAGCAGGACTGCGACGTTGCGGCTGACAAATTGGACACTTATGCCGCGTACACACGATCGGACATTGATCGGACATTCCGACAACAAAATCCATGGATTTTTTCCCCGACGGATGTTGGCTCAAACTTGTCTTGCATACACACGGTCACACAAAGTTGTTGGAAAATCCGATCGTTCTGAACGCGGTGACGTAAAACGCGTACGTCGGGACTATAAACGGGGCAGTAGCCAACAGCTTTCGTCTCCTTATTTATTCTGAGCATGCGTGGCACTTTGTGCGTCGGATTTGTGTACACGCGATCGGAAATTCCGACAGTGGATTTTGTTGTCGGAAAATTTTATAGCCTGCTCTCAAACTTTGTGTGTCGAAAATTCCTATAGAAAATGCGTGATTGAGCCCACACACGGTCGGAATTTCCAACAACAAGGTCCTATCACACATTTTCCGTCGGAAAATCCGACCGTGTGTACAGGGGCATAAGGCTGACCATACACGGTTGAATTTCGAAATAATTTTCTTTTGAAAATCAGAAAATTTGTGCGTTTTGTGATGGCGCCACCATTGATTTTCGAAATTTCGGCCAGCCAAGCCTTCAATTTCATCTCATGTTGCTGCAGAAAAGAATTTTCGTGGCCGGGAATCTTCTTTTTTTTCCGGGAATTTTCTTTTCTTGCACATGCGCAATTTCTTTTTCAATTACATTTCTCGCACGATTCTCCCATCATTGGTTAGAAAATCGTTCGTTTTATCAAAAAATTTCCAGCATGTCCGATTACTCAAATTTGATTGCCGCACGAAAATCGTCTGTTGCTGCCGCCCCACTAACGGTGCGAAATACCAACGAAAATTCTTAGATAAGATTTTCGAAAGAAAATTCTTTTGAAATTCGGCCCATGTATGGCCTGTCTTAGTGACACTTTTTGGGGACCGGTGGCACTAATACAGTGATCAGTGCTAAAAAAAAAAAGCACTGTCACAGTATAAATGACACTGGCTGGGAAGGGGTTAACACCGGGGGTGATCAAAGGGTTAAAGCGGAGTTCCACCCACTTCTGAGAGGCGGTCTTAAATAAAAGACCACCTCTCCACCGCTCGTTTTTGGCTAGTTAAAACATTTATTTTTTTCTTCTAACTTACCTTTTTATGAAGTACAGCCTGTACTTCCGATCCATCCGGTCCGCGGCGCAGGACGTCATATCCTCTTCTTCGGCAAGCCCCCCAAAGTCTTCTGGGACATGTGTCCCAGAAGACAGCCGGCCATTCACAAAGCGCAGCGAGACTCGCACATGCGCAGTAGGAAACGGGCAGTGAAGCCGCAAGGCTCCACTGCCTGTTTCCCTTAATTAGAGTGGCGGCGCCTGCACCCGATCCGATAGACGGATCGGCCTCGGGGTGGGGCGACATCGCGGGCTCCCTGGACAGGTAAGTGTCCTTATTAAAAGTCAGCAGCTGCAGTGTTTGTAGCTGCTGACTTTAAAAAAAATAAATAAAATTTGCCGGTGGAACAGCGCTTTAAGTGTGTTCCTAGGGAGTGATTTCTAACTGTGTGGGGGATGGTTTAACTAGAGGAAGACAGAGATCTGTGTTCCTGATTAGCAGAAACACAAGATCTCTCTCTTCCTCTCTGACAGAACGGCAGTCTGCCTTGTTTATTTAGGCAGTCCCCCGCTCTGCCTCTCCAGTGAACAATCCTAGGGTCCCGGCGGGCGATCGCGGCCGCCGGACCTGCTGATTGGCTCCCGCTGTGTCCAATCACAGCGGGCCGCCTGCGACGCCCGCCCCAGACCCCGAAGAGGAAGTAACATACAGGCACGTTGTTTCGCGCAGGCGGGCCCTGCCGCAGTAAATGTGCGGTGGGCGGTCCGCAAGCGGATAAGCATTAAAAGGTAACTAAAAGCAAAACTTAGATCTTACCCCTGAATGGGCCACTGAGAAGATGCTCAGGTTCTCTTTTACTAGTCCAGAGGCCGCCATTCACACAAGCACTTATCCAAGCACACCTACAATTCAGGCTCAGTCTAGGGCAGGGTTTTTCAACAGGGGTGCCACAAAGAGTCCTCAGGGGGCGTCGCGGCCATATCCCGGTCTGAGCGCTACTTTGTGTCACTCCCGTGCAGTGCGACTCTGCGAGGAGCGAGAGTGCACAGCCCGTACGGCTCTCTCCTCCCCCCTGCAGCTATGTGTACTATTGGGGGCAAATCAGAAAGCTGTGCGGGCTGCCCATGTCCTTCCAACCGATAACGTCATCAGTTGTTAGGGCATGGCGGGCGGCACTTTCTGTTTTGCCTACAATCGTACGCATAGCTGCAGGGGGGAGGAGAGAGCCGTACGGGCTGTGTGCTCTCTCTCCTCGCAGAGTCGCACTGCACGGGAGTTAATACACACAGCCCACACACTGCACAGGAGCGAAGCACAGCCACATTTGTGCTAAGAGGGGGGGATTTGAGAGGATTGGGATGGGAGAGGGGATGGGGGGGATTGGGGTGGGGTTTATGGTAGGAGTGGGGATTTGGGAACAGGGGGATTTGTGCTGGGAGGGGGGATGGGGGGTTGTGCTGGAGGGGGGATTTGGGGGCGTTTGTGCTAGAAGAAGGAATTGAGGGGGTGTTTGTGCTGGAGGGGCGGTTTGTGGGAAAAGGGGATTTGGGGGGATTTTGCTGGGAGAGGGCATGAGGGGGGGGGGGGATTGGAGTGGAGTTTGTGGTAGGAGTGTGGATTGGGGAACAGGGGGATTTGTGCTGGGAGGGGGGTGGGGGGTTGTGCTAGGAGGGGGGATTTGGGGGAGTTTGTGCTAGTAGAAGGAATTAGGGGGGTTTGTGCTGAAGGGGGGAATTTGTGGGAAAAGGGGATTTGGGAAGATTTTGCTGGGAGAGGGGATGGGGGTGGGATTGGGGTGGTGCTTATGGTAGGAGTGGGGATTTGGGAGCAGGGGGATTTGTGCTGGGAGGGGGGTGGTGCTAGGAGGGGGGATTTTGGGGGCGTTTGTGCTAGAAGAAGGAATTGGGGGGTGTTTTTGCTGGAGGGGGGATTTGTGGGAAAAGGGGATTTGAGAGGATTTTGCTGGGAGAGGGGATGAGGGGGGAGGTTGGGGTGGGGATTGTGGTAGAAGTAGGGATTGGGGAACAGGGGGAGGTTGTTCACACCGGGTGCAGTGAGGTAACAAGTGCGAAATTGCAAGTTTTCCTTAAAATTCCTGCCTTTTGCAGTTGCATATGGGTGCCATTATTTCTTAATGACACCGCCACGCACCTAGCAAATGCATGTACATTCACGCCCATTAGAAAATGGGACATTTGCGAACACAGAAAAAAGCCTGTGCTCAGTAGCACCTTAACTTAAAGGGTGCCTTAACTGAAGAAAGTTTTGAAAAACACTGGTCCAGGGGATGTCTTTATAACATTTATTGTTGAGGGACTTCAGCAGGAGAGGGGTCTAAGGTCAGAGCATACTCCAAAACGATCAATATCAGTAACAGAAGCACTTTCTGAGATCCAGACTGCAATCTCCTGGCTCAGAAGCGCTCTCCTCTAGGGGCAGCAGCCCCCCCCCCCCCAGGGGACTGGAAGTCTCCCCTAAGTGGAAAGACGCCCCCCACCCAGAGCTTTTCATACATTTTTCACCTCCCCAGACTCCTTCTGGATGCCTCCTTTTGGGGATTGGCTGGGGCATGATAAATATTCCTACTGGTCACCTTCATCTCCCTGCCTATTATTTTAAGCTTCTTTCAGAAACAGGTGGAAGAAATCAAACACCCAGCTTAAAAAAAAACCCTGAACAGACAAAAGCAATCAGTCACTGCTCCACTCACTACAGTGAAGCCAAAAACTAAATGTACCTAGCAGCCTATCTGGAGGAGGGTGATACATCAGTTTTGGATAGAGTGGAAAGGGATTAGAGCCCCAGTTTACCTTTATATAGTGAAACTGAAGAAATAACTAAAATTTTGGGTTGTCACCAGAACAGGAGTAGAGGGGAAATCTTCCATTAGGGGCACTAGTTCTGGTGACAACCAAGGACTCTCCTCATTTCCTGTTTTGTCTATGTGATAGGAAGTGAAGGGAAGTCTCCCCGATGGGGCACAAGTGGCAAAAAAAAGAAAGGAGTTATAACCCTCCCTTACTCTATCCAAAATGTTTTTTTTTTCACTGTAAAGAGGAACTTCAGTTACAAATAATGAAGCTGCTATTTAAAAATCAGGTACTTGTTAGTGCTTGGGGTCCTACACTGGATATGAGAGCTGGATGTGACCTCAGGATATTGGGTGGGGGTACCTGGATATGCAATTCTGGCACAATCCCCTGTAAGTACAACTAGGTAAGGGAAGTGTTTCCCATGAATCTCCTAAAAATAAGGGGCTTTGTGGGAGATGGGGATTTTAAGGTGCTCAGATTATTAAAATTGTTAAAACGAGAAAATTCATCTAAAATCAATGCATTTTTATTTATACAACACTTTAAAAATAATAAAGATACAGAAACTCTAAAAAGCATAAAAAGCATATCATATTATGCATATTCACATACAGTACATAAATGTGTGTGGTTAATACATAAATAGTGTACGGATCAACGCGTTTCGGCCAAATTAAGGGCTTCTTCTGGAACCGTTTTTTTTTTCAAATATATTATTTCTAAACAAGCAGAGACAGCTAGTAAACAATACAAATGGGATATCAGTTAAAAAAAAATCAGTAATCAGTGCATTTTTATAGCACTGATCGCTGTATAACTGTCAGTCGTCCCAAAAATGTGTCAAAAGTGTCCGATGTGTCCGCCATAATGTCGCAGTCCCGATAAAAATCGCAGATCGCCGCCATTACTAGTAAAAAAAAAGTAATAATAAAAATGCTATAAATCTACGCCCTATTTTGTAGACGCTATAATTTTTTCTAATGACAGATTTGGCACAGGCATTGTGTGCCGCCAGATGTTTTTAAATGGGACTCTAGAATAACACACCCACCTTTCCACCATTTTTTTTTTTAACAATATAGGGGAAATAAAGTGGTTATGGGAGACTACTTATCATAAATGGGCTGCCAGCCCACCACAATGGATGATACTCGGTGATGCAACATTGTACCCAAATTAATTTCATATCTATAATTTTATATTTATAGACGCCATCGGCAGCAAACACTGGGAACAGAAAGTTATTTCCTATTTTTTTTTTTGCATGTTTACCGCATTATGTAAGCCATGTAAGCTTGAGGCATATTTTAAAATAACGTACGCTACATGTGTTTAATGTATCTAAAAATAGACATGTTATAAATAGAACAGACTTCTGAGTAAACATTGAGTCATTTCATTTTGACGGCACTTGTTTAGTAAAAATAAGCGTGTCGGTATCGTAATAATTTTTTCTTTTGCATCTTTTTCATTAATTCTTTTGACAGCAAATAGATATTTCTTTAATTTCAGTATTGATACAAAAGCAATTTATCTAAAAAAAAAAAATTGAATTTATATGATTGTAATATCAAATTATAAACTTTATAGATAGTAAAATTATGGAAAAAATGCTTTGGCATTATAATAACCTAATACTGTAATTAAGGAAATAATTAATAATCTTTTATTAAGTTATTTAATAATATTATAATTATTTTATTTTATTTTATTCGTTATTAAAGAACAGAAAAGGCACAGCTTTGTACATAAGAAAAGGTCCAAAATAGTTGTGCTAATATAAAGTGCAAACAAAATATGAATCAAAAAGGAACTCAATAAATGAATATTGATATATAACTCCTGTGGAAAAAAAATGCAATAGTGACACATATAACTCAAGAGTCTCTTGTGAAAATAAAAAATGAGAATAAAATTTGTACATAAGAACAATGGATACGATACATGCAAGCCATCTAGTTACTAATGAGGCCCTATAGAAAGGACAAGGCATTTTACATCTGTTATATGTTGATCAACAGGATCAACATATGTCATTGGTAGAATAAAAATGGTCAAGTCCAAAATTCATTGGTCCCCTTGTATTTTTTTTATTTATTTATTAATTTTCCCCAACTTAAAAAAAAAAAAAAAATATATATATATATATATATATATATATATATATATATATATATATATATATATATATATATATATATATTATTATTATTATTATATTATTATTATGAAAGAACAGAAGAAATATAGCTTTGTACATAAGAGCAATGTGTACAAAATCCAGGCAAGTCATCTAGCTACAGTTTAAACACTATAGATAGTATTGACATATTCCATCAGAAGAAAAGAAATGGTCCAGGATTCATTTTTTTTTTTAATGTATTTAATGATTTTCCTCAATTTTTTGATAGACTACCTTGGACACGTAGGTTAATTTTTTTAAAGTATCTTTTATTTATTTAGTTATTTATTTATTTTGCGTTATAAATCAAGTCCATTCTTTGTTTCCCTTTTATATTTTTTTTATTGTATTTAATTATTTTTTAAGCTTTCTGATAGACCACATTGGACATGTAGGTTAAATTTTTTCTAAGAATCTTTTATTTATTTAACGTTATAAATCAAGTCCAGGATTCTTTGTTTTCCTTTTAATTTTTTTTTATTGTATTTCATTATTTTTCTCAACTTTCTGATAGACCACAAGTAAGTTCTATTTTTTCTAAGAATATTTTATTTATTTATTCATTTATTTATTTAATTAATTACCGTAAAAAAATCAAGTCCAGGATTCTTTGTTTTTCCTTTTAATTTTTTTTTTTAATTGTATTTCATTATTTTTCTCAACTTTTTTGATAGACCACATTGGATACGTAGGTTCTATATTTTCTAAGAATCTTTTATTTATTTATTTATTTAATTAACGTTAAAAATCAAGTCCAGGATTCTTTGTTTTCCTTTTAATTTTTTTTATTGTATTTTATTATTTTTTTCAACTTTCTGATAGCCCCCTTGGACATGTAGCATCAATTTTTTTTCCCTCCAACACAGGGAATAATACCCTTTTCAGAGTTCAGAATTGAATTTAATGAAAGAAAATATTACTGTGCCACCCTTTGGTGATTACAACTACAGACATTATAAAAAAAAAACATTTGGTCATTTTGAAATGATTTTGTTCCTCATGCCATAGAGCAATTTTAACTAAATGTACACGGCTTCTTTCTGATTTGACAATTTTTTTTTTATATTTATTTGGATAATTTTAAATATTTCAGTGTTAAAGTAGATGTAAACCCTAGCAAGATGCAATGTATGTCGGCATAGTCGCCCGTAGTCTGCATCGGGATGCATGTGACAAGATGACAACAGAGGAGCACAATTGAGAGAGGGTTGTCACCCTATAACAGGAAGTGCCTGAACAAGGACCTTCATGGCAGGATCACAAGGTATTCTTTTAATGAAAACAGCAGATTTAAGTCAATTGTCAACAACTTTTGAAATGACATTAGCATGCTGAAGCCTATATAAGATTTTAGTGAAAAATTACATCTACTTAAAATAAGCCTACCCTTTCTGTTAGGACCAGCTCTTATGGAAGACTATTCTACGTTATTACCGCTGTAACTGAAAATAATTTTTTAAAAAATGTGAAAAGCACCCCCTTCCCCCGCGCATACATGCGAATGCAAACACTTGCAGTGTCGGAGTCAGAGCAATTTTATTCTCCAAGGCCGGTGCCATCTGCCAAAAGCTATCACTTAAGATAAAAAAATAAGGTTAAATTCAGAAAAAAAAATTTAAAAGTGTAAAAACATTTAAATAAAAATAATTTTTTTAATTTTTTTAAATAGCACCCCCCTCCTCCGCGCATACATGCAAATGCAAACTCTTGCAATTTCGGAGACAGAACAATAATTCTAAGGCCATGATTCACAATTCGCTCTAAACTGATAACCTGTAAAGGCTTCTAAATTGTATCCTATATACTAATTTAGATACCGTAGTTTTTTGTCACTTCCCCGGGCATGCGCAATTTTAAATCTTGACACGTTTGTTATCTGTTTACTCAATTAAATATCATCTTTTATATTTTACCAAAAATTGGGTATTATTTTGTGGTTGAGTTCATTAAAATTTATTTCAGTGTATTTTTTTTTTTTTAATAAAATCTGCATTTAATAAACGGCTGAGCCAATATCATGTGATAAAAAATTGCAACAACCAGAAAAAAGAAATGCAACAGCCACTATTTTATTCTCCAAGCCCTGTGCCACCTGCCAAAAGCTATCACTTAAAAAAAAAAAAAAAATAAGGTTAAAATTAGAAAAAAATTAAAAAGTGTAAAAAACATTTAAATTAAAATATATTTTTCTTTAATTTAAAAGCACCCACTTCCCCCGGGCATACATACAAATGCAAACACTTGCAATGTCGGAGTCAGAACAATAATTCTAAGGCCATGATTCACAATTCACTCTGTACGAATAACCTGTAAAGGCTCTTAAATTGTAACCTATATACTAATTTAGATACCGTAGTTCCTTTGTCATGTCCCGGGCGTGCACAATTTTAAATCTTGACATGTTTGCTATCTATTTACTCAACGAAATATCATCTTTTATATTTTACAAAAAAATGGGTATTATTTTGTGGTTGAGTTCATTAAAATTTATTTCAGTGTATTTTTTTAAATAAAAACTGTGTTTGATAAACGGCTGAGAAAATATCATGTGATATTAAATAAATAAAAAACTGCAACAGCCAGAAAAAAAAAAAATTGTAACAGACACAATTTTATTCTCCAAGGTCTGTGCCACCTGCCAAAAGCTATCACTTAAGATAAAAAATAAGGTTACATTTAGGAAAAAATTAAAAAGTGTAAAAACATTAATTAAAATTTATTTCAGTGTATTTTTTTTTTAATAAAATCTGTGTTTGATAAACGGCTGAGCAAATATCATGTGACAAAAAGAACTGCAACAGCCAGAAAAAAATTGCAACAGCCACAGTTTTATTTTCCAAGGTCTGTGCCACCTGCCAAAAGCTATCACTTAAGTTAAAAAATAAGGTTAAATTTAGAAAAAAAATTAAAAGTGTAAAAACATTTAAATAAAAATAATGTACATTTTTTTTTAATAGCACCCCCCTCCTACATACATGCAAATGCAAACACTTGCAGTGTCGGAGTCAGAACAATAATTCTAAGGCCATGATTCACAATTCACTCTAAACTGATAAACTGTAAAGGCTTCAAAATTGTAACCTACTGTATATATATTTATTTAGATACCGTTGTTTTTAGTTGTTTCCCGGGCATGCACCATTTTACATTTTGACATGTTTGGTATCTATTTACTGAACGCAATATCATCTTTTTATATTTTACCAAAAATTGGGTATTATTTTGTGGTTGAGTTCATTACATTTCTAAAGGCCATGATTCACAATTCGCTCTAAACTGATAACCTGTAAAGGCTTTTAAATTGTAACCTATATACTAATTTAGATACCGTCATTTTTCGTCATTTCCCAGACATGCACAGTTTTAAACCTTGACACTTTTGTTATCTATTTACTCAACGAAATATCATTTTTTATGTTTTACCAAAAATTGGGTATTATTTTGTGTTCATTAAAAATTAATTTTAGTGTATTTTTTAAAATAAAATCTGCATTTGATAAACGACTGAGCAAATATCATGTGACATAAAAATTGCAACAACCAGAAAAAAAAATGGAACAGCAATTTTATTCTCCAAGCCCTGTGCCACCTGCCAAAAGCTATCATTTAAGATTAAAAAAAAAAAGGTTAAAATTAGAAAAAAATGTTAAAATGTAAAAAACATTTAAAAAATTTTTTTTTTTTTTTATTTAAAAGCACCCCCTTCCCCCGGGCATACATGCAAATTCAAACACTTGCAATGTCGGATTCAGAACAATAATTCTAAGGCCATGATTCACAATTCACTCTAAACTAATAATCTTAAAAAGGCTTCTAAATTGTAACCTATATACTAATTTAGATACCGTCGTTTTTTTGTCATTTCCCGGGCGTGCACAATTTTAAATCTTGCCAGAAAAAAAAAATGCAAGAGCCACAATTTTATTCTCCAAGGCCTGTGCCACCTGCCAAAAGCTATCACTTAAGATAGAAAAATAAAAAATAAGGTTGAATTTAGAAAAAAAATGCAAAAGTGTAAAAACATTTTAAAAAATATAATTAAATAACAGCCACCATTTTATTCTCCAAGGCCTGTGATTTAAAAAAATATATATATTAATTGATGGTTCTAAGTAATTTTCTAGCAAAAAAATTCTGATTTTAACAAGTGTGGGCAAAATTTTAAAATTGGCCGGACAACAAGTGGTTAAACAGCCTACTCATCCTTTTAGGACCAGCTCCTGGGGAGGACTATTGTACGTTATTACAGCTCTTAAAGCAAATAATTCCTCTCTCAAGTGGAAATTAAACATACATTCTTCTAGTTGCAAAGGTTATCTTCCGTGATAGGACACTACATTCCTTTAAAATAAACTAAAACATGGACTAAATGCTTGGCATGAAGATATAGTAGAAGTTGGTCAAGCTATAGAGAATTTTTATTGAAATAAAAAATAATTCATGTGGGTTGGTCTGGCTTGGAGACTGGGGAAAGGTTGTCATTGGACAAGTGTAGCTGAAATCCTTAGTCAGAATATAAATTGAAACAAACAAAAAAAAAAAGAATATAAATCATAACATGTAAAAAAAAAAAAAAAAAAAGTTTTTTTTTTTTTTTAAAATATAATTACATCATCTTCCCTCACTGGCAGACAGTATGTAGCCTTGACTTCAGGCGATGACATCATCTTCCCTCACTGGCAGACAGTATGTAGCCTTGACTTCAGGCGATGTATCTAAAAGGTTCATTTGGTTTAAGTAAAGAAAAAAAAACATGGAATATTTTATACACTGCTTGTTATTCAGTACTTTTAAATATATGTCTGAATAATGTTTATTATTATTGTTACTTTGCAAACATACTGTCTGGCTAATGCAAAGTAGCAAATCTGAAGAGCACCTGTTCCCTTATAATATAAAAAAATGTTGGGGTTCAGATTTATTCTATTATGTAATTTTAATAATTATTTAGCCAATTAATTATCTTCAATACTTAAATCCCCCTACCCTATTTCTGCCAACGGTTCAAGGGTTTAAAAGGGAATTTCGGGTAAAGCATTTACTTTTGCATGGGGTGTGGAAGTATTTCCTGTATTGAGCATATCTAAGCCCAAGAACCAAAACATTAAATATTGTGGCTTACCAGTCTTTAGATGGGGTGGCTGCATTCGATTAAATGCCACACCTTAATGTTCAAGTCCTGATATAAATCAATTAGAAAGACAAATTGTTTACAATAGCCAACGTGTTTTGGGAGCTGACTCTGCCCCCTTTACCATCTGGAATTTAACATTTAAGAATAAAAAAACAAAAAAATAACAATAACTATAAAAAAAAGTAATATTATTAAGAAATATAGTAATAATTAAAAAAAATAATAATAATCACAATTTTGTTGTTTGTGATATTACTGTGGAACCTAAAAAGTCTCATTTTTTTTACCTTCTTATTCTTGTTTATGCAGTTGGGGATGTGGTGTCAGGTGTATACCTATCAATCCTATTGTTGTATGTATTAGGATCTACCCTGTTTCCCCGAAAAAAAGACCTAGCGTGATTGTCGGTGATGGCTGCAATATAAGCCCTACCCCCCAAATAAGCCCCAACCTGTTTTCCCAGAAAATAAGCCCTACCCTGAAAATAAGCCCTACAAGGACTTTAACTTGGGCTTATTTGGGGGGTAGGGCTTATATTGCAGCCATCACCAACAATCACGCTAGGTCTTATTTTTGGGGAAACAGGGTATATATCATTTTATCCTGATCATTGTGCCAACTATTGCCCCAAACCCTGAAGAAGAGGGTCCTGTCCCCTGAAATATACTGGATGTAAATGTTGCTCCTAACCAGTAAAGATTTTATACGCACGGTGAAAGATTTTCTAAGAATATTATTTTAATTTATTATAGGATAAATGTTGGATTTTTTCAAATTGTGGTTGCTAAAAGGTAGACAATGTACTACCAGATTCTAAATTTAACAATGTACTTTTTTTTGTTTCTTTGTAGTCTGAACAGCCAGTCTGTACCAGCCTGTATGAATAGAGCACAATGCTCTATAAAATACCAAGAAGAAGGGGTCTGAGTCAGGCTGGACATTACTCACCCCCCGACCCCTTGTCTTCTTCTCAAGGTACATTGCTGCTTCGAAATGAGAGCGTACAGAACACCCAAAAATGTAAACAAAGCATTGGCTCCATTCAGGCTGAGCACTTACAGTAATTGTACTGCTTTGTAATAAATTATATTGAAAGTTAATTCCAATTTACCCTTTTTAGTCTTAAATCAGGAAAATAATCCGGTGGGTGCTTTCTTTTTTTTTTTTTTTCTAATTTGTGCCCCTGTTGGTGCAATTTCCCATCATTTCCAAAATTTACGTAAACAAATATTTTTTTCACTACTTTTTGTGTTTTTTTTATGTGTGTACATATAATGTGTGTGTATGTGTGTGTGTATATATATATATATATATATATATATATATATATATATATATATATATATATATATATATATATATGTGTATATATATATATATGTGTATATATATATATATATATATATATATATATATATATATATACACACACACAGTAAATATATATACAGTATATATGTTTGTTTTTTTTTACTATTTTATGCGATTTTTTGTTTTTTCTGTTTGTGCCCCTATTGGTGCAATTTCCATCATTTACAGAATTTGCTTTAAAAAAAAATATGTTTTCTTTATTTATAGGGGGATTGGTAAAAATGTGGGATTTTTTTTCCTTTTTGAAGCATTTGTTTTGTTTTTTTTTGTGTTCTGTGACTTTAAATATTTGTGTTTTATTTGTTTTGCTTTTTTCCAGTTTAGAAAAAAAAGTAAAATAACGAGGTTAAAGATGGGGGGGGGGCAGATGCAGCCCTCCGCTTGCTTTTATCCGGCCCTTGGGGCACTATTTCATCCACTGATACTAACAATGGGGCATAATTCAGCAGCCCCAGCAGGCTCAGAACTATCAAGTGACACTCTATAAAAGGGGTCTCCAAACTTTTTAGTACACGGGCCACATCATATATTTTGCAAACATTGGTGGGACAAACATTAGTGGGACAAACATTGGTGGGACACTTTGTTTTAATAATGAACAAATCAAATTTTAATTTTAATCAGCATGATGATTTAGAACAACAGAAAAAAAAACCTGTAAAACAAAGCAAAGACATTCCAAATAAATTAGAGCCCATCAGGGTGCCCCCCTACGTCATAGTCAGAGTCCTTTACTTACGTCAAGATCCACATCAGCTTTTACTTTAGAGGGCTACATTTGGCCTGAGGGTCATATTTTGAAGACCCCCTTGCTCTACCCCTGCATAGGAGCTAGCCCAGTTCTGAGAATAATTGAATAATTAGACACCCCCAGAAGAGGAGAGGACTATCCTGTGCAAGAGGAGGAGCGGGTGTGGCAACCTGTGAAGCTCTGGTGACCTCCATGCCCAAGAGGGTTAAGGCAGTGCTAGAAAATAATGGTGGCCACACAAAATAGTGACACTTTGGGCCCAATTTGGACTTTTTCACTTAGGGGTGTACTCACTTTTTTTGCCGGCGGTTTAGACATTAATGGCTGTGTGTTGAGTTATTTTGAGGGGACAGCAAATGTACACTGTTATACAAGCTGTACACTCACTACTTTACATTGTAGCAAAGTGTCATTTCTTCAGTGTTGTCACATGAAAAGATAGAAGAAAATTTTTACAAAAATGTGAGGGGTGTACTCACTTTTGTGAGATACTGTATATACATACAATATATTATTGTTATACAGGATTCATTTAGCGCCAACAGTTTACTCAGCGATTTACAATATAAAAGGCAGACAACACAATAAAATACAAGAGGGTTAAGAGGGCCAAAGGGAGACAATACAGATACAATACAATAAAATACAAGAGGGTTAAGAGGGCCCTGCTCAGAAGAGCTTACAATCTAATAATATATTTATATCTTTATTCAGGAAAGCAAAACGTCGTTCACTCCTATTCTTTCATTTTTGCAGTCAGCCCAAGCATTCCCTACCAAATTTGAGTGAACTGACATTTCAGCTGGTGTTCAGGGTAGGTCGGGAATTTAATATTAAAAAAAAAAAGGGTTAAAGGTAATTGCCCAAAGCACATTTAAAAAAAAAAAATATTGCATATTTTTTTTTTTATTGTACGAAAAACTTTAGTTACGTGTACACATAAAAAAATATATATATACAGTCCGATACAAAGACTGTCCGGGAAGATAATTTTGAGAGGTCTTTAACCCTAAATATAATTATTTAACCCTTTAATTTCCAGCAAGCGTGTTCTCTGCTTATATTCAGCATCCCGTGCGTGATGTACAAACTATTAATAACCGTCATAAAGATAAAATGTCTTCAATGACGGGACTGTGACTCACTGGAGAGGTACAAGATGTCTTCATTGCTGTGTGTCGGACTTAACTCTCCAGCTGATTCATCCACAATGTCTATCAATACTTCATCTTTGGTGTACTTTATAGGACTTCGTTTTCCGAGAATCAAACCTTTCTTGACTTTCTTGGAAACATTTTGTCATGACAAAAAAAATTAAAAAAAAAAACATAAGTCAGGCATTACATTAAAATAATTTTTTTTAATTATTTATTTATTTTATAAACACAGCTTATTATAATCTGCGCATATCATGAGAACAACACAATCCATATTAGTTGAACAATAACTCAAGAAAATAAAAAGACTTTTAATAACCATTATCTAAATATAGCAATTATAAAAAAAAAAAAAAAAAAAAAAGTTTCATTTCAAAAAGGACAAAGGGAGAGGCCACATTGTTCAAAGAAAAAAAAGGCTCTCCTTTTATTTTTAATCTCTCCAAGATCAATGGTATAAATCATGTTGGATCATGTTGTATCATTATTTTAATATAATCTCTACAATTTTTTTTAATGGGTACATTTTATTATTTTATCATTTTTCTCTAAATGTATTACCAAAGATAACAAATTTAAACAAACATTAACTATAAAAAACTCATCTCTCTGTATGACACAACACCAATATATATGATTCTAGTATGCACAAATCAAATATATTAAATTCATTCTTCCAAAATGACCCAATATCAGCAAATATATCAGGAATTTTTTTTTCTTTAGTAGGTTAATTTATATAGTTTATATCAATGGTTGGAACGCCTTAATGCATTAAACCCAATCATTCCATTCAGTTGGCTTGGAGTAGGGGATTTAAAAAAAAAAAAAAACTATTTTTATTCTTTTTTTAAATTTTCAACTTCACCAACTTAATGATTTAATGCAGTTGAATTACTAAAGGAGTTGTGTTTACTTTAACCATCCATACATGTATCTATTATTTAATGTTTTTTTTATTTTCCATACATATGATTGGATATTACAGTGAAGATACCCTTTAAACTCTTTTAATATCTTCAAATATATCAGGAAAAAAAATCTTTCCCTGAGTAAGGTAATTTATGTCATTTATATAAATGGTTCATTTAATTCAGTTGACTTGGAGTAGGGAATTTACCAAGAAACTTCTATTTTTTCTGTCTAAAAATTATAAAAATAACGTAAGCAAATGTAATGATTTAATGCAGTTTAAATACCAAAGGAGTTGAACATTTACTTACCTAAAGATGTTGTGTTTCAACCTCCGTATATGTGCAAATAACTATTATTTATAATGTTTTTATACAAATGATTGAGTATTAAATTAAAGATATCCTTTACACTCTTTACCATCCGTACGTGTACTAACGTATCTATTATGTAATACATTTTTTTATTCTCCATACATATGATTGGATATTACATTGAAGATACCCTTTAAACTCCTAATATCAGCAAATATATCAGGGAAAAAAAATCTTTCCTTGAGTAAAGTAATTTATGTAATTTATATAAATGGTTGGAGCGCATTATTGAATTAAACCCAATCATTTATTTCAGTTGGCTTGGAGTAGGGAATTTACCAAGAAAATAAGATTTTTTCTGCCTAAAAATTATTAAATTAACTTAAGCAAACATAATGATTTAATGCAGTTTAAATACCAAAGGAGTAGATAATTTACTTACCTAAAGATGTTTGTGTTTCAACTCCATATATGTGCAAATAATTATTATTTATAATTTTTTTTTTATATATACAAATGATTGAGTATTAAATTAAAGATATCCTTTACACTCTTTAGTATGACCAGTTATATTCAGTAACTAAATATTAAGAATAATGGATATCCTATCAAGCAGATAGGATAATTCCTAGTACTTTGTCTAGTAATGGTGTATGGTTAACCGGATTCTCAGGATCAGAAGACTGACCAGTGCGGATATATGCTCACGTGCGTGCGCATTGCACTACTAATACTTCTGGGCCTGATCTGTTGCATTTGGCTACCAGTGTATGACCCCGCTTCTCCCCGGACTTCACCTCTGCTTTCTGCCCCAACTCTGCTCATCTGGTTATCTTGACTTCGGCCCATTTACTGGACTTGTCTCTGCCTGCTGATTGTCTACTGCTTCTGTCTGGCTGCTACTGACCTTTGCCTCCTTACTGGACTTGCCCATTTGTCTGCTGATTTGGTCCCACGAGGGAATTTTGCTGGCACGGGACTGGATAATTGGAATCAGCAGAGTTCCCCCTCATTCAGCAAGCTAAGTGAAAATTCTCTAGCAAAGCGAACATGCTCTACTCCAACTCTAACCCCATAGACTCAAGAGCAACCCCCAACCCCATAGACTCAAGAGCAACCCCCAACCCCATAGACTCAAGAGCAACCCCCAACCCCATAGACTCAAGAGCAAAAGATTTAAACTTGCCCCTATACAATTCATTCATTTCATTTTGAATATGCCCTTAAGGTTTGGCAACTGGTCGCAAAAAGGATGCCCTGTAACTAGAAGGGGTTTAGAGAAAAGCAACTAAATTAATAAGGGGTATGGAGGAACTCAGCTGTGTGGAAAGGCCTGAACAACCTAATGACCTTACCTGAATTTTTTCCATCTGGAGAAGAAGTGATATACTGTATATAATATATACTGTAATATACAGGATAATACAGTATACAAGGTTCCCTAAGTGCCTGTGAGCTGTCTGATGAACATTTGAACAAACACCTTTTAAAGATGGTTTTCATATCATATCTAAAGCCACCATGAATAACTCAATGTACATACACTATATTGTCAAAAGTAATGTGACGCCTGCCTTAACACGCACATGAACTTTAATGGCATCCCAATCTTAGTCAGTAGGGTTCAATATTGAGTTGGCCCACCCTTTGCAGCTATAACAGCTTCAACTCTTCTGGAAAGGCTGTCCACAAGGTTTGGGAGTGTGTCTATGGGAATGTTTGACCATTCTTCCAGAAGCGCATTTGTGAGGTCAGGCACTGATGTTGGATGAGAAGATCTGTCTCACAGTCTCCGCTCTAATTCATCTCAAAGGTGTTCTATCAGGTTGAGGTCAGGACTCTGTGCAGGTCAGTCAAGTTCCTCCACCCCAAACTTGCTCATCCATGTCTTTATGGACCTTGCTTTGTGCACTGGTCCAAATCATTTGGTGGAGGGGGGATTACGGTATGGGGTTGTTTTTCAGGGGTTGGGCTTGGTCCCTTAGTTCCAGAGAAGGGAACTCTTAAGGCATCAGCATACCAAGACATTTTGGACAATTTCATGTTCGCAACTTTGTGAGAACAGTTTGCGCTTCTGGAAGAATGGTCAAACATTCCCATAGACACACTCCTAAACCTTGTGGACAGCCTTCCCAGAAGAGTTAAAACTGTTATAGCTGCAAAGGGTGGGCCAACTCGATACTGAACCCTACAGACTAAGACTGGGATGCCATTAAAGTTCATGTGCGTGTAAAGGCAGGCGTCCCAATAGTTTTGACAATATAGTGTAGTTACCGGCATATATTTTACAAAGAATCTTATTAAACCCCATTAGCATTAGGGTTCCCCCCCTCCCCCCAGAAAAACAAAATGCTCAGCATTTAAAATGCACGAGTAGGTCTGCAAATTATTTAAACTTAAACAATTACATAAGATTATATTAAATAGGACTACTACCTTACATTACTACCCAATCAACAAACAAACTGGGTAATATAGTGCATCTGGGATATATATGCTACAAGGTATGTATTTTGTGTTTATTCCTTAAATTTCTGTGCCATGCATCTATATTAACTACTGTGTTGCTATTGTAGTGGGAAGGGCTTTTATCTATTTGTATAACACTGGACTTGAACCCATGACATGGATGGTTATTGAAGGATCATTTTTTTAATGGGTTTTTGTATATTGAGTTATTTTTTAATATTTGGGAAATAAACATTTAGATATGCACACAACTTTTTCATGACTTTTTAATATAATTTTCTCTTTTTTTTAATGAGTTTATTTCAGTTACGGTAATATATTTGCGTTTTTACAGTTAAGTTAGTAGTCTTATAGGACAGGCTTGTTGTGTAATTGTTTAGGTGTTGTATTTACCGGTGGACTCTGGACCATTCTTGAAAGAGTTTTGTTCAGATGTAAATTATTAAAATTCCCAAAACGTTTGTAGATTTTCTGAAAGCAGAGAATCTGTCGGATAAAAAGATAGCAGCTGCAAATTTTTACGTTGCATGATATTTGGGCAACTGATTTTCACACCTATATTTTCAGGGGAAAAAAATGATCAATGGAAAAAGGTGCCCTAAATTTAGAAGTCTTTGAAAAAGGACCATCATTTATTGGTGCTCAATGGGAGAAAAAAACCCTTACTTATAAATAGTCAGTGGAGAAGGAATTCCTTACATTATGGGTAAGTGGAGAAGGGTGTCCTTACATTGGTGGTCAATGGGAAAAGGGTCCTCTTACATTGGAGGTCAGTAGAAGAAGGCTCCCCCTAAGTTTGGTGTTCAGTGGCAGAAGGACCTCCTTACATTAGTGGTCAGTAGAGAGGGGTGTCCTTACAGTTGTGGTCGGTGGAGAAATTCCCCCCCCCCCCCCCGTATTGGTGAACAGTGGAAATGGACCCCTTTCCATTGGTGGTCAGTGGGAGAAGGATTCTCTTTGGTAGTCAGGGGAATGACCTTCATTAGTAGTCAGTGGAGAAGGAATTCCTAACATTATGGGTAAGTGGAGGAGGGTGCCCTTACATTGGTGGTCAATGGGAAAAGGGTCCTCTTACATTGGAGGTCAGTGGAAGAAGGATCCCCCTCAATTTGGTGTTCAGTGGCAGAAGGACCTCCTTACATCAGTGGTCAGTAGAGAGGGGTGTCCTTACAGTTGTGGTCAGTGGAGAAATCCCCCCCCCCCATTGGTGAACAGTGGAAATGGACCCCTTTCTATTGGTGGTCAGTGGGAGAAGGATTCTCTTTGGTAGTCAGGGGAATGACCTTCATTAGTAGTCAGTGGAGAAGGAATTCCTAACATTATGGGTAAGTGGAGGAGGGTGCCCTTACATTGGTGGTCAATGGGAAAAGGGTCCTCTTACATTGGAGGTCAGTGGAAGAAGGATCCCCCTCAATTTGGTGTTCAGTGGCAGAAGGACCTCCTTACATCAGTGGTCAGTAGAGAGGGGTGTCCTTACAGTTGTGGTCAGTGGAGAAATCCCCCCCCCCATTGGTGAACAGTGGAAATGGACCCCTTTCTATTGGTGGTCAGTGGGAGAAGGATTCTCTTTGGTAGTCAGGGGAATGACCTTCATTAGTAGTCAGTGGAGAAAGGTGTCCTTACATTGTTGGTCAATGGATGAAACGCCCTCTTATGTTGGCGGTCAATGGGATAAGTATCAGCCTTACTTTGGTGGTCAGTGGGAGAAGGACTTTTTTAGTTGTCAGGATCCCATTTATAGTGGTGGTCAATGGGAATATGATCCCCTTTGATGATAGAAGGGCCTCCTTACATTGGTGAACAGTGCAGAAGGACCCCTCTAGATTGGTGACCAGTGGGAAAAGGTCTGCATTACTTTGGC
Organism: Lithobates clamitans; assembly: GCA_037952925.1. Lineage (NCBI taxonomy): Eukaryota > Metazoa > Chordata > Amphibia > Anura > Ranidae > Lithobates > Lithobates clamitans. The sequence continues at coordinate 197,520 of JBBGZY010003085.1, forward strand.
AGTCAGTATAAAGGACCTCCTTACATTGTCAGTGGAAAGAATGCTTCTTTTAAAGACAGCTAAAAAGATCATAGGTAGTCAGTGGAATTACTTCCATTAGTGGTCAGTGTAGAAAGGTGTCCTTCCATTGTTGGTCATTTGGTGAATGGCCCTCTCACATTGGTGGTCAGTGGGATAAGGATCCCTTTACTTTGGCAGTCAGTGGGAGAAGGACTTCCTTAGTGGTCAGAGTGCATTATGTTGGTGGTTACTAGAGAATGGTGCCCTCACACTGGCAATCAGTGGAAGAAGGACCCCATTACATTAATAGTCAGTGAAGAAGGTCAGCCTTACTTTGGTGGTCAGCAGAGAAATGCTTCTTTACAGTGGTGGTCAATAGGAATAGGATCCACTTTGATGATAACTGAGAGAAGGATCTTCTTACTTTGGTGGACAGTGTAACAGAACCTACATTGGTGATCAGTGGGAGGAGGTCCTCCTTTCATCAATGGTCAGTAGAGAAGGACCTTTCCTACATGGTCAGTGGAAACTGGAAAGAATGCTTTTCTTATAGACATCCTAAAAGATCATCGGTGTAAGTGGCTGCTTACCTGAGAGATAAAAGAAGAATTCTAAAATAATCCAACCCACTATTCTAAGTGACACTGGTGCCAGAACTTTGGAAGAAGACCAGATCTGCTTACTACTCAAGAAACCACCAGCAACCTCTGAAGGAACCCCGGTTGAGACGGGCCGATGCATATTGTCACACTGCACAATAAACATATATCTACACTGCACTGTATGCAATATCACGTTTCACTCCTGCCATGTGGTATAAAGTTGTAGAAGTATTGAGTTCATTTATATTGTCCCATGTGTGTGTTGTCATACAAGAAGAAAAAAGCACTAAACTATACAATCTATTGTCACACTGCACAAGAGGCTGTACTTTTATATTCTGCTGAATTTACTGTCAAGCTGTGCTAGTAATAGGAACAATTCCATTCTGTTTTGTGTAGCATTGGGCTGTACAAGTAATGAACCTGCTCTTTGTTTCCCACAGGAGCTGTGTCTCAAAAGGAACAAGAGCTTTATCGTTTACTGTAAAGCCAACCAGCAATTTTTTATTTATTTTTTTTGAGTGGGGAAATGTTAATCTATCATCAGCTTGTTATTTCTGCCTTTAACACAATTGGGTAGATTTTCCTTCACTACAAGAAATAGAGAGTGTAGTCATCTCCAGGACAGGAAGGGATGGACAGCAGTGAACATGTGGTGACCCGTCTTCATTTTACTAAAAGTAGAGGAGCGGCGACATCATCCAACTGGGTCACCTTTGACACCGTTTGACATCGGAGCCTCTCTTTGATAAGCCAAGTTGCTGGGTGAAATGTGTCAGTGGGGGGGAGGTCCAGGAGGGGCTTTGTTCGCAGGCACGTGCATCAATAAAGATTTGTAGAGCAAAACATGCATCATGGAAGGAACGGCAGACCAAAGTATAAAAGAGTCCAAATTAATTTATTAGTTTACAGTACACCATGGGTACTCAACATGTGGCCCTCCAACTGCTGTGGACCTCCAACTTCCATTAGGTATTGCAAGCCACTGACAGTTACGAGCACGACTCCCAAAGGTAGAGGCATGATGGCTAGTTTTGCAACAGCTGGAGGGCCACATGTTGAGCTCCCATGGTTTACACTAAAAAACAGCCAATAAGGAATAGTGCCCCATCATTGGTATCAGTGGGAGGGATAGTGCCCCATCATTGATATCAGTGGGAGGAATAGTACCCCATCATTGGTATCAGTGGGAGGAATAGTGCCCCATCATTGGTAGGAATAGTGCCCCATCATTGGTGTCAGTGGGAGGAATAGTGCCCCATCATTGGTATCAGTGGGAGGAATAGTGTCCCATCATTGGTATCAGTGGGAGGAATATTGCCTCATCATTGGTATCAGTGGGAGGAATAGTGCCCCATCATTGGTATCAGTTGGAGGAATAGTGTCCCATCTTTGGTATCAGTGGGAGGAATATTGCCTCATCATTGGTATGAGTGGGAGGAATAGTGCCCCATCATTGGTATCAGTGGGAGGAATGGTGCCTCCTTGTTGGCGTCAGTGGGAGGCATAGTGCCCCAAGGGATGGATAGAGGCAGGCAAAGGGCCACATTTGGCCCATGGGTCGCAGTTTGGAGACCACTGTACTAGGCACTCCTAACCACACACATAGAAGACATTTTTTTCCCCTTAAAACTTTACATATAATGTAACTCTTCTGCATTGTATAAAAAAGCTAGATGTAGTACTTCAGAATGCAGCAGGACTTTTTTGTAGTTATGGCATGGTGGTGCTGGTAACCCCTCCATGGATATCTCACTCCAGGAGTTTTTAAGGTTGGCCATACATTCTTCACACTGATTGTACCGTCTTTTAAGATTAGATTGGAATTTACAGAAAATGACATATGTATGTATGTATGGCCTCACATAAGATCCATTGTCCTTATAAATTGGATGAGGTTTTATGAAAGAATGATTGGCTATTTGGACTTCGTCTGTTTCATGCAGGAGGTCACTTTCTTGTTGACGTCTTCATGACGAAACGTACTGGAAAATGTCTCCTTTTAAACATACTGGAAAATGCATCTTATGTCTTAGTAATGATTTACATTTATTTTATCCTGTAGATTCAGAGAAGCCTGGAGGTCTTATTCCAGCAACGCTAACGGTAATCTAAAGCGAGATAGATCAGTCATTCTTGTTCAAAGTGTCACTAAAGCCACATCATAAAAAATGATCAATAAATGGTGTATTCCATGCTGTTCATACTCACTCAGTCACTATGAGATTTGTTTTCTTTATTCTTCAAAAATGCTGGCTGATCCCACGGCTCTCTATCTCCCCCTTCTGTCCATGTCCCCAATTCAGCTAGGGATTTTGCAGAGCAGTGTTGGCAGCTCTGCACATGCTCAGTTTTGACTGATTTTCTATGCTGAGCATTTCCTTCCTATAACATCTGAGCAGCCCATGTGACTATAGAGTCACACATGTGGGCATATACACAGTGGTAAATAATAGCCCTCTCCCTCCTCCTTCATGCCCACTTACCAGCTAAGCACAATGGGAGCGGGATATTACATGTAGATTGATGTAGGCTTCGCCTCCCTGTTATTCTAAGACACGGGCTGGAGGGGCGTGACACAGCCTGTGACTGGCAGAAATCTGCCCACACCATGTTATTGCCCAGAAAATTTATTGATTTATTGATATATATATATATATATATATATATATATATATATATATATATATATATATATATATATATATATATATATATACATGTTTTTGCAGGTAAAACAAAAAATAAGCATGTATTCTTTTTTTTCTCAGGAGCCTGAAGAGCATTGCAACCACAATTACCAATTGTAAAGGGTGTTGTGCTCACCATCACACTCTTCTTCACGTTCCATAAGTTGTGAATTTTCATTCAGCTCTTCCTAACTTGACTTGAAGGAAAGGCTCCAGCTGGGACCACCAGTGCTGTTTTCTTTTGCAATATAAAAAGGAATTTGGGAGCCGGTAGCTATTCAAAAGTTGAAACCAAAGAGGGAGAGTGCATTGGTAGAAAAGTGGCAGATTCATCATTAGTTTTGCATTTATGTAGGGGTAACAAACACTATATTGTCAAAAGTATTGGGACGCCCGTCGTTACAAGCACATGAACTTTAATGGTATCCCAGTCTTAGTCCACTATTCAATATTGAGTTGACCCACCCTTTGCAGCTATAACAGGTTCAACTCTTCTGGGAAGGCTGTCCACAAGGTTTAGGAGTGTGTCTATGGGGATGTTTGTCCATTGTTCCAGAAGCGCATTTGTGAGGTCAGGCACTCCACTCTAATTCATCCCAAAGATATTCTATCAGGTTGAGGTCAGGACTTTGTGCAGGCCAGTGAAGTTCCTCCACCCCAAACTCGCTCATCCATGCCTTTATGGACCTTGCTTTGTGCACTGGTCCAAATCATTTGGTGGAGGGGGGATTATGGTGTGGGGGTTGTTTTTCAGGGGTTGGGCTTGGCCCCTTAGTTCCAGAGAAGGGAACTCTTAAGGCAACAGCACACCAAGACATTTTGGACAATTTAATGCCCCAAACTTTGTGGGAACAGTTTGGGGACGGCCCCTTCCTGTTCCAACATGACTGCGCACCAGTGCACACAGCAAGATCCATAAAGACATGGATGAGCGAGTTTTGGGTGGAGGAACTTGACCTCAAGCTGGTAGAACATCTTTGGGGTGAATTCGAGCGGAGACTGTGAGCCAGGCCTTCTCGTCCAATATCGGAGCCTGACCTCACAAATGCGCTTCTGGAAGAATGGTCAAACATTCCCATAGACACACTCCTAAACCTTGTGGACAGCCTTCCCAGAAGAGTTGAAGCTGTTATAGCTGCAAAGGGCGGGCCAACTCAATATTGGACCGTACGGACTAAGACTGGGAGGCCATTAAAGTTTATGTGCGTGTAAAGGCATGTGTCCCAATACTTTTGGTGATATAGTGTAGTTTCACTTTGCTGCTAAGGGCCTGACTTCCCTAAATTTGGGACAAAATTCCATGTATCTGCCATCCTCCTGTCCAGTGAGAGTCTCATTGGACATGGATACGGCAGGTTGGTGGGACGGAGCCCTTACATCAGGCAGGAAAGGGGAGCACAGAGGGAGTTTTTTTGGCTAAAGGAAGGTAATAAAAACACCTGGTGGTGTACAATCTTCAGATACCAACATATAAAAAAAAAAAAAAGTGTTGAGAGGTAGCATTCAGTTTCCCCAGCTCCACCCAAGTGCTGGATTATTCACACCAGGCAGATCTTCGGCACTTACCTGTAGTGTTGACGTTCACATGCCCCATCTCATTTCCCATACATTCCTCTAGGCAAGCAAAAACAGACAGTACAAAATATTCTCCTGTGCGCGAAGGTGATGTAATGGTAATGGATATATCACAGGTTCTTGGTGATTCAAAGGAAAGCACAGGTTTTGCTGCCAGAAGAATTGAAGCTGTTATAGCTGCAAAGGGCCAACTCAATATTGAACCCCTATAGACTAAGACGTCGTTAAAGTTCATGTGCGTGTAAAGGCAGGCGTCCCAATACTTTTGACAATATAGTGTAGATTGTTAAAAAAAAAAGCAGAAAGGTTTTATTTAAGCATTTCATTATCATTGCAAAGAGTAATAAAATAAAGTCTTCATAGTATTCTCTAGAGAAATGCTGACAACTGTCATTTAGTGTAAAATGTCAGTTAATAGTAAACTGCACTGCTATAATATATACCATACATGAGGAATATCTCATGGCAGAGTTAGGACATCTTCCATACATATGTATTGTATTCAGTGTTTCCAGCTCTTCAAAGAAAGTAACTTGTTTTGGTGTTTTTTGGATCTTTAAATAAGAGCCTCAAGTATTCAACATCCCCCCAGGTTTTCCTGACTGACATGCCCCCCCCCCAGGTTTTCCTGACTGACACCCCCCCCCCCCCAGGTTTTCCTGACTGACACCCCCCCCCCCAGGTTTTCCTGACTAACACCCCCCCCCCCAGGTTTTCCTGACTGACATGCTCCCAGGTTTTCCTGACTTACATACCCTCAGGTTTTCCTGACTGACACCCCCCCCCCAGGTTTTCCTGACTGACATGCCCCTCAGGTTTTCCTGACTTCATTCCCCCCCAGGTTTTTCTGACTGAAATGCCCCCCCAGGTTTTCCTGACTGACATCCCTCCAGGTTTTCCTGACTGACATGCCCCCCAGGTTTTCCTGACTGACATTCCCCCCAGGTTATCCTGACTGACATGCCTCCCCCCAGGGTTTCCTGACTGACAAGCCCCCCCCCCAGGTTTTTCTGACTGACATGCCCCCAGGTTTTCCTGACTGACAAGCCCCCCAGGTTTTCCTGACTGACATGTCCCCCCCAGGTTTTCCTGACTGACATCCCCCCAGGTTTTCCTGACTGACATGCCCCCCAGGTTTTCCTGACTGACATGCCCCCCCAGATTTTCCTGACTGACATTCCCCCCAGGATTTCCTGACTGACATGCCCCCCAGGTTTTCCTGACTGACATGCCCCCCAGGTTTTCCTGACTGACATGCCCCCCAGGTTTTCCTGACTGACATGCCCCCACCGAGGTTTTCCTGACTGACATGCCCCCCAGGTTTTCCTGACTGACATGCCTCCCAGGTTTTCCTGACTTCATTCCCTCCAGATTTTCCTGACTGAAATGCCCCCCCCCCAGGTTTTCCTGACTGACACCCCCCCAGGTTTTCCTGACTGACATGCCCCCAGAGGTTTTCCTGACTGACATGACCCCCAGGTTTTCCTGACTGACATCCCCCCCAGGTTTTCCTGACTGACATGCCCCCCAGGTTTTTCTGACTGACATGCCCCCCAGGTTTTCCTGACTGACATGCCCCCCCTCCCAGGTTTTTCTGACTGACATCCTCCCAAGTTTTCCTGACTAAAATCCCCCCCAGGTTATCCTGACTGACATGCCCCCCCCCAGGTTTTCCTGACTGACATGCTCCCAGGTTTTCCTGACTGACATCCCCCTGATTTTCCTGACTGACATGCGCCCCCAGGTTTTCCTGACCGACATGCCCCCCCCCCAGGTTTTCCTGACTGACATGCCCCCAGGTTTTCCTGACTGACATGCCCCCCAGGTTTTCTTGACTGACATGCCCCCCCAGGTTTTTCTGACTGACATCCCCCAGGTTTTCCTGACTGATATGCCCCCCAGGTTTTCCTGACTGACATGCCCCGCCAGGTTTTTCTGACTGACATCCCCCTAGGTTTTCCTGACTGACATGCCCCCCCAGGTTTTCCTGAATGACATTCCCCCCAGGATTTCCTGACTGACATTCCCCCCAGGTTATCCTGACTGACATGCCCCCCCCAGGGTTTCCTGACTGACAAGCCCCCCCCCCAGGTTTTTCTGACTGACATGCCCCCAGGTTTTCCTGACTGACAAGCCCCCCGAGGTTTTCCTGACTGACAAGCCCCCCAAGGTTTTCCTGACTGACATGCCCCCCAAGGTTTTCCTGACTGACATGCCCCCCAGGTTTTCCTGACTGACATGCCCCCCAGGTTTTCCTGACTGACATGTCCCCCAGGTTTTTCTGACTGACATGCCCCCCAGGTTTTCCTGACTGACATGCCCCCCAGGTTTTCCTGACTGACATGGCCCCCAGATTTTCCTGACTGACATTCCCCCCAGGATTTCCTGACTGAAATGCCCCCCAGGTTTTCCTGACTGACATGCCCCCCAGGTTTTCCTGACTGACATGCCCCCCGGGTTTTCCTGACTGACATGCCCCCCAGGTTTTCCTGACTGACATGTCCCCCAGGTTTTCCTGACTGACATGCCCCCCAGGTTTTCCTGACTGACATGCCCCCCAGGTTTTCCTGACTGACATTCCCCCCAGGTTTTCCTGACTGACATGCCCCCCCCCCCAGGTTTTTCTGACTGACATGCCCCCAGAGGATTTCCTGACTGACATGACCCCCAGGTTTTCCTGACTGACATGCCCCCTCCAGGTTTTTCTGACTGACATCCCCCCAGGTTTTCCTGACTAACATCCCCCCCAGGTTATCCTGACTGACATGCCCCCCCCCCAGGTTTTCCTGACTGACATGCTCCTAGGTTTTCCTGACTGATATGCCCCCCCCCCCAGGTTTTCCTGACTGACATGGCCCCCCCAGGTTTTTCTGACTGATATGCCCCCCCCCCAGGTTTTTCTGACTGATATGCCCCCCAGGTTTTCCTGACTGACATGCCCCCCCCCATGTTTTTCTGACTGATATGCCCCCCCAGGTTTTTATGACTGACATGCCCCCCGGTTTTCCTGACTGACATCCCCCAGGTTTTCCTGACTGAAATGCCCCCCCCCAGGTTTTCCTTACTGACATGCCCCCCAGGTTTTCCTGACTGACATGCCCCCCAGGTTTTCCTGACTTCATCCCCCCCCCCAGGTTTTCCTCACTGTAATGCCTCCCAGGTTTTCATGACTGACATCCCCCCCCCAGGTTTTCCTGACTGACATGCCCTCAGAGGTTTTCCTGACTGACATGACCCCCAGGTTTTCCTGACTGACATGCCCCCCAGGTTTTCCTGACTGACATCCCCCCAGGTTTTCCTGACTGACATTCCCCCCAGGTTTTCCTGACTGACATGCCCCCCAGGTTTTCCTGACTGACATCCCCCCAGGTTTTCCTGACTGACATTCCCCCCAGGTTTTCCTGACTGACATGCCCCCCCCAGGTTTTTCTGACTGACATGCCCCCAGAGGATTTCCTGACTGACATGACCCCCAGGTTTTCCTGACTGACATGCCCCCCTCCAGGTTTTCCTGACTGACATGCCCCCCCCAGGTTTTTCTGACTGACATGCCCCCCAGGTTTTCCTGACTGACATGCCCCCCCCAGGTTTTTCTGACTGACATGCCCCCAGAGGATTTCCTGACTGACATGACCCCCAGGTTTTCCTGACTGACATGCCCCCCTCCAGGTTTTCCTGACTGACATGCCCCCCAGGTTTTCCTGACTGACATTCCCCCCAGGTTTTCCTGACTGACATGCCCCCCCCCCCAGGTTTTTCTGACTGACATGCCCCCAGAGGATTTTCTGACTGACATGACCCCCAGGTTTTCCTGACTGACATGCCCCCCTCCAGGTTTTTCTGACTGACATCCCCCCAGGTTTTCCTGACTAACATCCCCCCCAGGTTATCCTGACTGACATGCCCCCCCCCCCCCCCAGGTTTTCCTGACTGACATGCTCCCAGGTTTTCCTGACTGATATGCCCCCCCCAGGTTTTCCTGACTGACATGCCCCCCCCCCAGGTTTTTCTGACTGATATGCCCCCCCCAGGTTTTCCTGACTGACATGCCCCCCCCCCCAGTTTTTCTGACTGATATGCCCCCCCCAGGTTTTTATGACTGACATGCCCCCCGGTTTTCCTGACTGACATCCCCCAGGTTTTCCTGACTGACATGCCCCCCCCCCAGGTTTTCCTTACTGACATGCCCCCCAGGTTTTCCTGACTGACATGCCCCCCAGGTTTTCCTGACTTCATTCCCCCCCCCAGGTTTTCCTCACTGAAATGCCTCCCAGGTTTTCCTGACTGACACCCCCCCCCCCAGGTTTTCCGGACTGACATGCCCTCAGAGGTTTTCCTGACTGACATGCCCCCCCAGGTTTTCCTGACTGACATGCCCCCCAGGTTTTCCTGACTGACATCCCCCCCAGGTTTTCCTGACTGACATCCCCTCAGGATTTCCTGACTGACATGCCCCCCCCCCCAGGTTTTCCTGACTGACATGCCCCCAAGCCTTCTTTTTATATATAACAAATATAACCAGCCGTATCCTGACATCCATATAGATTTTGCAGGAATTGCAGGAATCGTTATACAAAGGCGTGGCAGCAGAAACTCTGATATCAGCAGTTAGCACTAGAGAGCACATAGGAGGTAATCCTATAACGGCTTTAGCAAAAAAAAAAAAAAGTTTACTGTCTCACATTTATTAAAGCTGTATCAACCCCAAAACCGAAAATGTAATATATTGCAGCTTTCTTTTTTTTAGGCTTTTTTCCCCCCTCTGTTTTTACCTTGTGATCTGGCCAATAACACACCTCCTGTATTAGAATGACTGCGCTCTAGATGAAGGAGCACAGGAGGCACAGTAGACAGCAGCATTGTCAGTCTGGGGGGGGGGAGTGTCGGGGGGGGGGGATGTTAAATGTTTTAGCAGATTTAAATGCACCAACCAATTGAAGCCAAACTCCAGCTCGCATTTTATAATCAGTTACAGCAATGGGTTTGTTCCTTTTGGGATAAAGGTTTTGTATGGATAAAAAAGAGCTGGCCATTGTTCCACTAGATGTGTTGTGGTGCCCAGGGTTATGTTTGTGATCCCTTTTTTATGGATACCCTGAAAACCTTTAAATAAACACCTTAAAGTAGAACTATAGGGCAAAAATGATTTTTTTTTTAAATTTTGGATAGAGTAAGGGAGGGGTTTTGCCATCTGTGTCCCATTGCAGAGATTTCCCTTCACTTCCTGTCCCATAACCAAACAGGAAGTGAGGGGAAATCCCTGCAAAATGAAGGGAATTCCTTGGGGACCCCCCAGATCACCAGAACTAGTGTCCTCATTGGAAGATTTCCCCCTCTATTTCTTTTCTGGGGACAACCCAACATTTGGGATTTTCTTTTACGTTCACTTTCAATGATAATGGTAAACAGGACAAATAGAGAGAGTAAATCTCCTTAATTGGGGGCACAGGCGGCAGTAAAAACCTGACAGGTGTTCTAATCCATCTCCACTCTATCCAAAACAAAAAAAAAACAAGTTTTGCCTTTAGTTACACTTTAACCACTTCAGCCCCGGAAGATTTACCCCCCTTCATGATCAGGCCATTCTTTTCGATACAGCACTGCGTTACTTTAACTACTTGCCGACCAGAACCCGCAGTTGTATTGCGGCTAGTTGGCACGGCTGCGCGAAACGGCGTCATCGTACGTCAGCCGCTTTAAGAAGCTATAGGGGGCGCGCGCCCACGACTCAGCGCCGGAGCCTATGCGCGTGGCCGCGATGTCCGCCGGCCACCCGCGATCGCTCCTCAGAGAGCCACAACGGGGATCTGTCAATGTAAAGGGACAGATCCCCGTTCTGACAGGGGAGTAGAGAGATCTGCTGTTCCTAGTGATGAGGAACAGCGATCTGTCTCCTCCTCTAGTCAGTCCCCTCCCCCCACCGTTAGAAACACCTCCCTAGGGAACACTTAACCCCTTGATCGCCCCCCTAGTGTTAACCCCTTCCCTGCCAGTGACACTTACACAGTAATCAGTGGCTATTTTTAGCTCTGATGGCTGTATAAACGTCACTGGTCCCAAAAAAAGTGTCAAAAGTGTCCGATCTGTCCGCCGCAATGTCGCAGTCCCGCTGAAATTTGCAGATCGCCGCCATTACTAGTAAAAAATAAACAAATAATAAAAAATTAAATAAATCTATCCCCTACTTTGTAGACGCTATAACTTTTGTGCAAAGCAATCAATATTGTGATTTTTTTTTTTTTACCAAAAATATGTAGAAGAATACATATCGGCCTAAACTGAGGAAGAAATTTGTTTTTTTTTTAATCGTTTTTGGGGATATTTATTATAGCAAAAAGTAAAAAAAAATGTTTTTTTTTTTTCAAAACTGTCTCTCTTTTTTTTGTTTATAGCGCAAAAAATAAGAACCGCAGAGGTGATCAAATACCACCAAAAGAAAGCACTATTTGTGGGGGGAAAAAAGGACGTCCATTCTATTTGGGTACAGCGTCTCACGACCGCGCAATTGTCAGTTAAAGCGACGCAGTGCCGTACCGTAAAATATGGCCTGGTCATTGATGGGGCAAATCCTTCCGGTCCTTAAGTGACTAACTGACAATTGCGTGGTTGCGCGACGCTGTACCCAAATAAAGTGTCCTTTTTTTCCCACAAATAAAGCTTTCTTTTGGTGGTAGTTGATCATTTTTTTATTATGTTTTTTGTGCTATAAACAAAGAGCGACAATTTTGAAAAAGAAAACTATATTTTTTACTTTCTGCTATAAAACATATCCAATAAAAATGTTCAAAAAAATCAAATTTCTATATAAATTTAGGCCAATATGTATTCTGCTGCATATTTTTGGTAAAAAAAAATCCTAATAAGCGTATCTACAAACTATGGAATATTTTTATTAATTTTTATCTATTTATTTTTTACTAGTAATGGCGTCAGTGGGAGGAATGGTGCCCCATTATTTGTGTCAGTGGCAGGAATAATGCCTCAAGGGCTGGATAAAGGCAAGGAAAGGGCTGCATCTGGCCCCAGGGCCGCAGTTTGGAGACCACTGCATTAGAGTATTGAGACAAAGCATTTACCACCGACAAGGGGTGCTTACAATGATCAGCTTTTTTTTATTCACGTAAAACCTTTATCCCAAAAGAAGAAAAAAACTGTAACTGCTTGTGCAACTGCAGCTGGAGTTTTGCTTCAAATTTGCTATATATATCTGCTAAAACATCTAACATTCCCCCCCCCCCAGAATGGGAATGCTGGCGTCCAGTGCTGAGGCTAGGTCACCAAGCGCCCAGGGCAAAGATGTCAAACTGCGCCCCCCCCCTTGGGGTTAGGGTCAGGATGCCCCATTCCTGCAATAAACCATGGTGCCCAGGGCAGCCGTCCCTCCTGCCCACCCCTTGTCCTGACCCTGCTGCTGCCCACCCCTTGCCCTGACTTTCCTGCCCACCCCTTGCCCTGACCCTGCTCCTGCCCACCCCTTGCCCTGCCCCTGCTCCTGCCCACCCCTTGCCCTGACCCTGCTCCTGCCCATCCCCTGCCTTGACTTTCCTGCCCACCCCTTGCCCTGACCCTGCTCCTGCCCACCCCTTGCCCTGACCCTGCTCCTGCCCATCCCCTGCCCTGACTTTCTTGCCCACCTCTTGCCCTGACCCTGCTCCTGCCCATCCCTTGCCCTGACTTTCCTGCCCACCCCTTGCCCTGACCCTGGCCACCCCTTGCCCTGACCCTACTCCTGCCCACCCCTTGCCCTGACCCTGCTCCTGCCCATCCCCTGCCTTGACTTTCTTGCCCACCCCTTGCCCTGACCCTGCTCCTGCCCATCCCCTGCCCTGACTTTCCTGCCCACCCCTTGCCCTGACCCTGCTCCTGCCCACCCCTTGCCCTGACCCTGCTCCTGCCCACCCCTTGCCCTGACCCTGCTCCTGCCCATCCCCTGCCTTGACTTTCCTGCCCACCCCTTGCCCTGACCCTGCTCCTGCCCACCCCTTGCCCTGACCCTGCTCCTGCCCATCCCCTGCCCTGACTTTCTTGCCCACCTCTTGCCCTGACCCTGCTCCTGCCCATCCCTTGCCCTGACTTTCCTGCCCACCCCTTGCCCTGACCCTGGCCACCCCTTGCCCTGACCCTACTCCTGCCCAGCCCTTGCCCTGACCCTGCTCCTGCCCATCCCCTGCCTTGACTTTTCTGCCCACCCCTTGCCCTGACCCTGCTCCTGCCCACCCCTTGCCCTGACCCTGCCCCTGCCCATCCCCTGCCCTGACTTTCCTGCCCACCTCTTGCCCTGACCCTGCTCCTGCCCATCCCTTGCCCTGACTTTCCTGCCCACCCCTTGCCCTGACCCTGGCCACCCCTTGCCCTGACCCTGCTCCTGCCCATCCCCTGCCCTGACTTTCCTGCCCACCCCTTGCCCTGACCCCTGCTGGTGTCCAAAGGTGCTCCCTGTGCTCCTTCATCCCAAGTAGGGGCACGCTAATACAGGAGGTGTTTTACTGGCCAGATCACTAAGTGAAAATAGAAAAAAATAAAGAAAACTAATGCAGCCATCACATGTAAGATTTGGAAAAGCTACAATACAATAAATGTTTGCATTTAGGTTTATGTTGAATGCATTAAAATAACGGTATACATGTATTTATATGTATTTATATGTGTTTGTATAATTGTTTTTAAAAAAAAGAATAAAGAAAGATTGAAAACAAAATAACGGTAAGATGTGTAATTGTCTAATCTGATTTTAAATCTGCTTTGTGTTTTTTTTTTTTTCTGGTTGTGGAGTATCTGCCGTGCAGAACATTCAAGAACTCCAAGGAAGGGAAGGGGGTGAGAAGTTTTGATGGGGACGGTCAGCGAGGATGGTGAACAAAGGATATGATGGGGGTAAGCCTCCGGTTTATTGTTCTTTCCACGCTGCTGCCTGACATATATTGTTAGTGATGGGAGCAAATCAACAGATTAGGGATAAAAGAAATGAAACAAAAGAGGGGGCCAAAATTATAATAGAAACTGGGACCGAGGGGCTCTTTGCACTACAGCCTAAAATCAAATATAAGTTCCTTCCTTGAAATGATAGGAGTTGTAGTTCTGCTAATGAAAGCATTACATATATATCAATGCCTACACTATATAATCTTAGCAAGTATGGACATGCTTTTTACAATATAACATAATACTAAAACCGGAGGGTGCAAAATCTGGTGCAGCTCTGCATAGAAAACCAATTTCCAGGTTTTATAGTCAAAGCTTAACTGAACAAGCTGAAGTTAGAAGCTGATTGGCTGCCGTGCCACAGCTGCACCAGATTTTGCACTCTCCAGTTTTAGTAAATCAACCCCCCTATATGGTTTACCAAGCTTTATACATCTCATACTGACGTTGATTTACTAAAGGGCTGTTCACTTTGAAAGGGAAGTTACACTGCAAAGGAATTTAGTTAAGTTTAGAGAATGTAGGGAAATTTCACTTTGCATAGAGTAGCCAATCAAGTGCATGGGAAATAAAATTTAAAAAAAAAGCTTATAAACATTTTAATTATGGGCTCTGCTTCTTTTTTTTTTTTTTTGCCTGCATATGATTGGATGATGGAAGTAAACAGAGTTTCAAACAATTTACTAAGCTCAGGGGCAAAGTTGCACATTACAAGGTGCAATTTCCACTGTAAAGTGAACAGTGTCGGGTTGATTTATTAAAACCGGAGAGTGCAAAATCTGGTGCAGCGCGGCATAGAAAACCAATCGGCTTCCAGGGTTTATAGTCAAAGCTTAAATGAACAAGCCGAAGTTAGAAGCTGATTGGCTGCCGTGCCACAGCTGCACCAGATTTTGCACTCTCCAGTTTTAAGTAAATCAACCCCACTATATGGTTTGCTAAGCTTTATACATCTCATACTGACGTTGATTTACTAAAGGCAAAAGGGCTGTGCACTTTGAAAGGGAAGTTACATTGCAAAGGAATTTAGTTTAGTTTAGAGAATGTAGGGAAATTTCACTTTGCATAGAGTAGCCAATCAAGTGCATGGGAAATAATAATAAAAAAAGCTTATAAACATTTTAATTATGGGCTCTGCTTCTTTTTTTTTTTTTTTTGCCTGCACATGATTGGATGATGGAAGTAAACAGAGTTTCACAAAATTTACTGAGCTCAGGGGCAAAGTTGCACATTACAAGGTGCAATTTTCAAGAACTATAAATCATTTTATAATGGGCTTGGCTTTTTTTTTTTTTTTTTTGCTTGCACATGATTGTTGGAGGATGGAAGTAAACAGAGTTTCAGAAAATTGACTATCCTCTGTGGAAAAGTTTCAGTAAATCATCCCCTGTATCTAGGTGCAGCATGGTTTGCTAAGCTTTATACATCTCATACTGAGGTTGATTTACTAAAGGCAAACAGGCTGTTCACTTTGAAAGGGAAGTTTCACATTGCAAAGGAATTTTCCCTTTGAATGTGGCGAAAATTCACTTTGCATAGAATAGCCAGTCAAGTGCATGGGAAATAAATTTAAAAAAAAAAAAAAAAAAAGCTTATAAACATTTTAATTATGGGCTCTGCTTTTCTTTTTTTCTTTTTTTTGTTTGCCTATATGGTTTGCTAAGCGTTATACATCTCATACTGAGATTGATTTACTAAAGGACTGTTCACTTTGAAAGGGAAGTTACATTGCAAAGGAATTTAGTTTAGTTTAGTGAATGTAGGGAAATTTCTCTTTGCATAGAATAGCCAATCAAGTGCATGGGTGATACAAAAAAAAAAAAAAAAGCTTATAAACATTTTAATTATGGGCTCAGCTTCTTTTTCTTTTTTTTTTGCCTGCACATGATTCAATGATGGAAGTAAACAGAGTTTCACAAAATTTAGTAAGCTCAAGGGGCAAAGTTAACACATTACAAGGTGCAATTTCCACTGTCAAGTGAACAGTGTCGGGTTGATTTACTAAAGCTGGAAAGTGCAAAATCTGGTGCAGCTGTGCACGGGAGCCAATCAGCTTTGTCAAAGCTTCACTGAACAAGCTGAAGTTAGAAGCTGATTGGCTGCTGTGCACAGCTGCACCAGATTTTGCACTCTCCAGTTATAGTAAATCAACCTCCTATATGGTTTGCTACGTTTTATACATCTCATACTGACATTGATTTACTAAAGGCAAAAGGGCTGTTCACTTTGAAAGGGAAGTTACATAGCAAAGGAATTTAGTTTAGTTTAGTGAATGTAGGGAAATTTCACTTTGCACACCTAATAAATCATTTTATGAGGGGCTCGGCTTTTTTTCTTTCTTTTTTTTTTGCCTACACATGATTGGACAAGGGAATGAAACAGAGTTTCCCAGAATTTACTTTTTTTTTTTTTTTAAACAAGAAAGGGCTCAGCTTTTCTTTACCTGCACATGGTTGGATGATGAAATTAAACATAGTTTTACCAAATTTACTAAGCTCTGGGGAAAAGTTGAACATTACAAGGTGCAATTTCCATTGCAAAGGAATTTTCCCCCAGAGCTTAGTGAATGTAGCGAAAATTCACTTTGCATAGAATAGCCAGTCAAGTGCATAATAAAATAATAAATAAAAAAAAGCTTATAAACATTTTAATTATGGGGTCTGCTTTTCTTTTTTTTTTTGCCTGCACATAATTGGATGATGGAAGTAAACAAAGTTTTACAAAATTTACTAAGCTCTGGGGCAAAGTTGCACATTACAAGGTGCAATTTCCATTGTAAAAGTGAACAGTGTCGGGTTGATTTACTAAAACTGGAGAGTGCAAAATCTGGTGCAGCTGTGCATAGTAGTCAACTTAATTGAAGAAGCTAAAGTTAGAAGCTTATTGGCTGCCATGCACCAGATCTTGCACTCTCGCCAATTTTAGTAAATCCACCCCATTGGCTCAAGAAATTTTATAGCTGTGCTAAAGTCTTTCTATATTATTTTCTTATCAGTTATTCCTTACGGATCGTGTGCAGCTTCTGGATGGGATTCCATCAGCCAAACTGTCTTTGGCAAAAGGCACCCGCAAAGGGGCACGGAGGAGCAAAATATGAGACAGCAAATATCGGGGTGGGGATGGGGCTGGGAGATGGGGACAAAGTGGGAAATTTGGGAGGAGACCAAGCAGGAGCCCAGAAGAGATTGGTGGATCCAGAGAGATGATCGTAGGTGTGTGTGTGCAGCCTTTTGCATCGGGGCAGGGGTCTCAAACTGGCGGTCCTCCAGCTGTTGCGAAACTACAAGTCCCATGAGGCATTGCAAGGCTGACAGTTACAAGCATGACTCCCGCAGGCAGAGGCATGATGGGACTTGTGGTTTTGCAACAGCTGGAGGGCCGCCAGGTTGAGACCCCTGCATTAGGGTGTGCACCCCAAAGCTCAAACACACGTGAACGCCACCTGCTGTCACAGAGAGGGGGCTCTGGTGGTGGGAGACAGTTGATTGGGAGCATATAAATATGGGTGCAACATGTTCTTAAAGTTGAACCCAGCCTTTAATATACGGGGGGCATTTACACTGGCCACTAGCACCCCCAACTACACCATCTGGTGCTGCCCCCTGTATAATGCTAATGCACATGGGGGTGATTAGGGTTTGAACGGGCACATCCGGAACACCCTGTGGTGATGGGGTCATCAGCTTGAGTACAAATCCTCTTGCCTCTATGATCAGGGTAGGAAATACCTCCTGCAATTCCAAACAAGCAGTAGGGTGACATAGTCTTTAGGAATGCATTAACTCCTCACCAACCTGGAAGACTCATAAAACTAGGAAAGCAAAGGCCGCCTCCATGTAAAAAAAAAAAAAAAGATCACTAGATCCAGAGCTATAGGGAGCTAAAGTTCAATGCAGATCTGGACTTTTGCTTCAAACTTTAAGCTTGGACCTGCCCCCCCTTCTGCATCTCAAGCCTTTCTAATATAGTGAAATGTAATGAAACTGACCAACACAGAGTCTTGGGAAAGTGGGGGGCGGGGCCAATTTTTTTTCGACTTTTGCAGAAAAAAAGTCAAGATTGGCATAGAACTCTAGCTGCCTAATTTCTGGAACTTTTGATCGTTTTACCATGTGAAGGTGACCTTAGCTTATGCGTATTAATTATTCTATGCTCTTTTTTGATATGTCCAGGTTGAAGGGCCTGTAACTGGAGAGTTATACCTAGATGAGAAACGGAAGTCCTGTGCTTAGGAGATGACTGTACAGCAAAATTCCCTTTTCGATCTCCATCCTTTGTACTGAATGCAGCGTTCATTTAGGGAAAAACAATAAAACCTCCCTGAATATTAGGTGAACAAAGGGCACATCTACATTGAAAAGAAGGAAAAACACGGAACCCCACTTTGGTAGGTGGGACTTTTTGAGTGACCAAAAACAATACTTATATCATATAAAACAGAAGTTTATTACAGAATAGTATGTTCAATAAAAGGCATTAAGTCAACAAAAGAATGCATAAACATTTGTATGGATTACGATACATATGCAGACACATGTAGGCTTCATGGATGAACCATCTACATTGAAAATAATAACCTGAACAAAGGGCACGCCTACATTGAAAAATAACCTTACTACGTAATTATAGATGTATAAATGTAACCAGTTGACCAAGCCATCTCCTGACCATACAACACGATAAACCACCATCCTGTTCCATTCAGGTAAAATTAATTATTGATAAGAATTATTAAAAATGAATACATTAATTAGCAGTTGAGAGGTGGCATTTGAAATACACGAAGAAGCAGATTTCAAACAAGTAAGGAAAAGAGAATTTCAGAACATTCTACAATAGAAATTTTGGCTTTTTTAGTGAGTAGATCATTTTTAAAAATGGATAATTCTTTTTTTTTTTTTAATAGACAACACCCTTTAATGGATAGATAGAGCCTTATTAATGGAGAGGGAGCTTAAAGACCTTTTTCACTAAGTTAATGGGTACAGACCTTTTTTTGGAATAGTTTTTTTTTTGGTTTAATTGGGATGTTTTTGTGGTGCCAAAACCCCCTGCTGATGTGTTCAGTTGGACCAAATATTTCAGATTTTTTTTTTTTTTAAGAGACCATTTTTCAATTAGAAATACCTACAAAATCATACCTGGACACGTGACGTTACATCCCACTAATTATTTCTCTTATTGAGGATAGAAGACTAGAAATGAATGGGACTTAAAGGGGTCCTCGTATATGACAAAACATCCACCGTCATTAAACTTTCTTATGCTTTTATTTATAATCACCTAAAAATAAAATTCATAAAATACATTGGCCCATAGATTATCACAGTATTATTCGTTATACTATAATTAGTAAAATGTAAAAAAAGTACCATGTTCTTTGAATAAATAAATTAATTGTAAAAAAAAAAAATAATAATAATAGAAAAAAGTAAAATGATTATTTTACAGTTTGCTATCCTTGACACGCCCTGACGTTATGTAAATACGGTATATATTAAGCAAAGTGCATTCCCCAAGTTTTCCAATTATTTCTGATAATGCTGGGCGAGTCGGTGTCAGGGCTGACACCATGAGCCATTAATATAGTTATTATCAGTGCGGCCATATGTCAAAAGAGCATTGTTGACAGATACCACTAAGAGGAGTTTCTAGGCAGCTGATTGGCTGCTCTCTATATAAAGTTTTAAAGGTCCAACTACAAGGATAAAATGCTGATTTTACAATGCTGATTACTTGACAATGGCAGCAATAATTTAAAAAAAGTAATATCTAAAAGTTTTTTTAAGCTGTCCAATATCACTTTTATTTTGTCTCCCTATGACAGATTTACTTTAAACAGGAAAAAGCCCTACATTGAAGAGGTACGATGACATAAGGAAGGCCCTGTTTTCATACCACGCAAGGTCTATAGGGAAAAAAGTATCTGAAATAGCTAAGAGAAGTTACATAAATACAAACCAATATTTTATCAGTAGGAAATTGTATGAATAACGAGGCTAATAACAGGTAAGAGAGTTTTGAAGAGATACATAGATACAATATTTTTGAATAGATAGATTTATAACATGCAACAAAGCCTTTTCTTTTTTTTGAAGAAACAAGCATTTTAAACATCTAAAAAGCACTAAATTAGTTTAGTAGTTAAATAAAAAATGTATCAGTCTCTATGTATACAGAATGCATGGGAAACATGTTAGTAGCCAGCATGTAGCCAATTTGATCTGAATCTGTAGTTTACCCCCAGCAAAGCAGACCAAAGCAGATACAGCTATATTGAAATATTTTTAAATTTTCATAATATACAATATAATCCTTTTAACACATACGAAGGTTTATTAATTAAACCTGGACAGCTTTTGTATATATGCGTCTGTGCCCATTATCAAACTCAAAAGTCCCAAAACTATAAATCCTGGGCAACACTTTTGCAGGTGATAGATAGATAGATAGATAGATAGATAGATAGATAGATAGATAGATAGATAGATAGATAGATAGATAGATAGATAGATAGATAGATAGATAGATAGATAGATAGATAGATAGATAGATAGATAGATGTAGATAGGTATTACTGAAGACTTTGAAAGCAATTCTAGTGCAAAAAGCAATAGTCAAGAGACAGTAAGCATATTCTGCCCCCCATTCATGACAAAGAATCACATGTCATGAATAAATCACAAGTTTTTGACTTTTGTTGGGTATGTTATATCACCGACAAAAAGTACTTTTCTTCAGATTTTAACAAAACTTTTGCATTTTAATTTGCATTTTAAAAAAAAAATGTTTTTAGAATATCCCTTGTACATATCCTTTCCCCATAAAATGCAACATATAAGAAGACTGTAAGCATCAAACCTTACAGCATTATTCTGGGTTAGTTAATTAATCAATCAAAATATGTGAAATTATAACAAAGGAATAAAAAAATAGTACCCCTGACATACAATACATTTCTATGTATTTGTATATTATAAGAAAGTTATAAAAAAAGGTTCTATATACCACAAGGACATATACCACAAGAAAATGTTAATAAAGGGTTATGTTGTATGATGTATGTAAGAAGAAAAATGTAACTGAAAAAAGGTTGTCCCCAGGGGTTATCCTGCTAAAATACAACATATGAAGAAAATGCAGGCTGAGATGTATATTACACTTTATTATGTACTATGATAGATAGATAGATAGATAGATAGATAGATAGATAGATAGATAGATAGATAGATAGATAGATAGATAGATAGATAGATAGATAGATAGATTGATTTATCTATATATCTATATAGATATAGATATGTAGATATATATCTCTATATATAGATATATATATATAGAGACAGAGATTTCTATATATATATAGACATATATATATATATATATATATATATATATATATATATATATATATACAGACATAAATATAGAGAGAGAGACAGACAGAGAGAGAGAGAGAGAAAGAGAGAGAGAGAGAGAGAGAGAGAGAGAGAGAGAGAGAGAGAGAGAGAGAGAGATATCTCTATATATATAGATATATATATATATCTATATATATGTGTCATAAAGTTTTGTAATGGGCAATAAAAACGTTACAACAAAACAAAATATATAAAACCTTGAGCGTCTTAGAGGGGATTTAACTAGGTCTATATAGTAGTTTTATGCCAATTTGGGATATAAACCAGTAAGTTTGACAGTTATCAATGTACTCACCTATTCAAAGGGTAAACATCCAAAAAAAATAAACCAATAGACTGTAACTAGTGCAAATATCTATCATTTAACCCTATGGGTGCTGCTGGAGACCAGCTAGTGTTATCCTAATTATAGGGCACATGGGGGTTGATTTACTAAAACTGGAGAGTGCAAAAAATTTGGTGTAGCTGTGCACGGTGGCCAATCAGCTTCTAACTTCAGTTTGTTCAATTAACCTTTGACAACACAACCTGGAAGCTGATTGGTTTCTACGCAGAGCTGCACCAGATTTTGAACTCTCCAGTTTTAGCAAATCAATCCCATTGGTGTGTTGACTGACCCCTTGATAGCCATTATTAGGTTGTTTAAAAAGTAAATATAAATATGAATACCGTATTTTACCCTTTAAGCCAAGACTCTCAAATGTTTTTTACTTATAAAAAAAAATACTTAAATCATGATATCCCTTGTTACTGGCCTGTGTCTACAAAACTGACCTGTTGAAGAAATTTTAAGGGCCAAACTGCTGGGCAAGGGGGTGATTTTGGGTTCCTAAACAAAACTAAATGACTATAATGTGTAAAGTGAATAGTGTGGGTAAAAAAGGATTAAAAATGTCAATAGATTATGTTTTATGACCCTGTAAATGATAGGCAAGTAATTGATATAAAAAATTAGCTGGCACATCTTGCCGTAAGTGTAGAAAGGTTACAGCGGTAACATGAACTGTTTTATAATATAATTCTTTGAAGGCAATGATATATAATAAATGTTAAGAGCTTTGTTTTGTGTGTGTATATATCTATATATCTATATATATATATATAGATATATACACATATAGATATATACATATAGATATAGATATAGACATATATATACATATATACATATAGACATATATCTATATGTATATATAGATATATATGGATATATATCTATATATAGATATATCCATACATAGATAGATATATTATTTATATAAATTAAAAGTTTTTACTAGTCATTTTTGAAACTTTTGATGAGCTTTGTATATATATATATATATATATGCAAAGCCCATCAAAAGTTTTAAAAATTACTAGTAAAAACTTTTACTGTTAAAAAAAAAATCTATAAAATAGAAAATCTGAACAGTCCCAGGGATCATAGTTGGGTCTAAAAGTAGTTTTATGTAAACTAAGATATATCCAGAGTCGGAAGTTAAATTTAAATATAAGTTAAAAAGTTGACATGACGTGCAAAGAGCTAGTATGCAGAACGTTAAAAGGGACAAGAAGCAAAAATCAAAATTTAACCCTGTGGATACTGCAGGAACCAAACCATTATTCATACATCCTAATTCCTTTAGTCGCTGTTATATTAGGGCCTGAGATTTTACAGTGAACCCCTCAAAAGTCATTATTAAGCTGTTCCCACGAGCCTATATGACATTTACTCTTTTAACCACAACTTTTAGCGTTTGTAGGGAGGGAAAAAGATTAAAAGTACAAGAGATGCTTTTTTTATTTTTATATTGAGTAAGCAAATAGAACAAAAAGGTCAATAGATTAAATATAAATGAACTTTAAAATATACAGGGTGGGTTAAAATAAATAAATAAATAAATAAATAAATAAAATAAACGACGTTAGGTTACTTTGTATGCTTAACGTCATACCTAGCACTTACAGGCTTATTGATTCAACTTTCAACCCTTTAAAAAAAAAAGAATAATAATAATAAAAAGTCAATTGAATCTGTTTGATAATAAAAAAAACATCTGCAACCTTTGTTCCATTAAAATCCCATTGATATGTTAACAGCTATATCACAATCTGACAATCCTGGCCAGCAACTGCATTCTCCTATGGTTTACATACAGGCCTAAATGATTGGGTGGACACAATGATTGTACCCTGAGATCTAAACGATACTTACCTAATTATAGTATGTTAATTACATGACACCTGAAAGTTTTTTGTAGCATAGTCTTCAAGGACAGCACTGATCCGTGATAGAGAGTATACACTGACTTATTTGCTGGAAGACAGTTTATAGATTTTTACATGGGGGGGGGGGGGGGTTTTAATCCAGGTTTGTCCTTTCATATTATTGGTGTTGCTGGGCAGGAAATTGGGCTAAAGGGTAGAAAGTATGAGATTTCCCTTTTAACTATGTTACCCATCCTATTTTAAGTGCCCTTTAATTATAATGGATCAACCCATATGTTCTTTGGGGGGGGGGAAGGGTTTTGGGGGGACTTGTGAGAACAAATACAACATATTTGCAAGAGTTTTTTTTTTTTTTTAATTAGATAGCATCTGGCTATAGACAGGACACAGTTGAGAGAGGAAGCGAAAGTAAAATATATGATATTATGTGTATACATGACTGTATATATATGTGTGTGAGTATATATACTGTACATATATACTGTATGTATATATATATATATATATATATATATATATATATATATATATATATATATATATATATATGTTCAAATGAGGGTAAACAGCACTTGCAGATATTATAGCTGATGCATGCAACCAGAGCCCTGCTTTCCAGGCACAATATAGAGCAAGAATCCAAAACAGGGGGTCACACCCCCCAGTTTTGGATTTTATATATATATATATATATATATATATATATATATATATAATATCACATGACTCACACCACCAAAAGTCAAATTACACAGTCAATAAGGTATCCTCATGATATCATATTTTCCGTATAATGTTCCATATGTCATGCCGTCACTTCAAATCGTAGACAGGTATAAAAAAAAAAATTAAAAAAAAATGTTAGGACAAGGTCAAAACAGACTATATTACATTTTGTAAAGTTTTTAAACAAGGAAGCATCCATTACACAGCTAGAACTTTTTTTTCCTGCTTTCTCAAACTAGTATTTCACTGCTAAAGCAAACCACTTATTTTTCCTATTGACTTATAACTGTTATTATGTAACAAAAAAAAAAAAAAAAAAAGCTTATATAATTTTTTGTGGGGGCGTTTGTTATTTGGCTATGGCAAAAAAAAAAAAGTAAAAAATGTTAAGTGGTTAAGTAGGTTTTTTTTTTTTTAAGTTGCATATTGAAGAAAGGTGTATTATGATGCACTTTGGCCAACAGTGGGTAGACATAAAATGTTTCCAATATTTTAACTCTCCAAATTCAAGGCAGACGGTAAAACTTTGCGTAGCATGTTTTCATCCGGTTGAATAAACTTTTATCAGGCTGTGTTGCCGATGCGGTGGAAGAATAGCGGTTGTACCGTTGAACCGAATATTAAATATTGTATATAAAGGTTGATAAGGTGTTAAGGGATAGTGTGTTGGATATACTGTATAGGCCGTATTTTATGATGGAACTCTTTTGGCTTTTCCTATGGCACAATTCCCATTGTAACATTAGCTGAATCACCACAGTTGGTTAATTAGGTATAAAAAGAAACAAAAAACACGGGTAAGCTTGTCGAATTTACCCTTAAATAAAGACAACAAAATAAACACCGTAATAAAAAAAGTGTAATCTGCAGTAGATTGTTTAAAGCAAAACACCAAATGTAACAAAATCCTCCATCTGCATATCATCCCTTTGATGTAATTTTTTTTAATATAACGCATTCAGATGATAAATTTGACGTTTTACAAATACCGTCAGGTATCTGCAAAAAATTTAGGTAAGGGTAAAAAAAAAAAAAAAAAATCTCAGTCTGCAGTTCATAATAAAGAAAATCACCCTACGGAGCTTTTTGGTGCTCTGATTGGACTCAAAATTGTAATTGCTCGCCAAAACTGTTTATAAAAAAAAAAAAATGTCTCGCCGTTCCTTTTTGACATCATTTATCATGATGTAAAAAAAGCCGTGCTAATTTTTATTTTTGTTGGAGGGGGTCTTCTAGTGGAAAAGTAAAAAAAAAAAACATCAGCCGGGTATACAAGACCATAGCCCTCGTATATATATTTTTAAATGTTGCCCTTTGAAAAAAAAAAAAAAAATCATGCACGTATTTTGGCCTACTTGCCGAAAAAATTATTTTAAGAGTTTAACCCACCAAAAGTCAAAGTGCAGTGGTTGCGTCTGTTCAAATTATCTTTTTTTTTTTTTTTTTTCCATTTTGTGGTGATATGTTTGTTAAATAATTATTTATGATGGGATCCGAAAATATAAAATAATATAAAGCAATGTGATTTGCCATGCTGGTGTTTTAGGTGTTTTATGGTCTTAAATGGTCGTTAATAAATAAAATTGTTGGGACTTTGTATGAGACAACAAAGGCTACAGAGTTTGTATGTGTCCATCCTTAAATCATAGAAGAAAAAAAAAGGGGGGGGGGAGGGGAAAGGGAAATGGTAGGACTTTATATGAAGCACAACACCAAAACCAGATGAATAAATTGATAGATATTATTAAATATTTAATGGTGCACATGTGTGCATGTGGGACCGTAAGTTACATGTAGCAAATAACATAATAATATAGTAATATAATACATACAAAAAAATGTACACACCCGTATAAGTGTTGGAAATGCACACATGTACATAAAAGTTCCTACATAGTAAATAGTAAATATTTAAAAAATGTACTAGATGTAGTCCAAACTTGCATATAAACATGATTGATTGCACATATGATAATATGGAATTGATTCAAGATTCTTCAAAGTAGTTGCATGGTTTTGGTGTGCTTCATATAGCATTTCCCTTCCCCTCCCCCTTTTTTTTTCCTATGGTCTTAAATGGGTCACAGTTTGTGTTGGAAGTTCATTGACTGTTCCTAAGAGTTAGCCCCCCATTTCAAGTGTTGGTCGGCTGCGTAAAGAATTTTGAGTAAAAAAAAAAAAAAAAGAAAGCTGTAGTTTGCTTGTCAAATTCTCTCTAACGTAAAACTAAAACTACTATGATTAAAAATGCTGTCTGTTTTAAATGAATGTTTTGTTTTTTTTTGTTTTTTAATATTGTGACACTGATAATCTTACTTCGAACGTGTAAAAATTTACTTAGTGGGCTCTTTTTTTTTTGATAATGATAAAAATAGTGATTTTTTTAAAATTTAAATTGCAAAATAAAAAAAAAGAAATGGTTTGGACAGGGATCTTAATTTAAAATAAGTTAAATACAAATAAGGAGAAATACTATATATTTATATATATTTTTTTTTAATTGCATTACACAGTTTTCGGAACTGTGCGGTTGCGTTTTTCAGGTGGCAATCTCAAACCATCAGCCCATTTTAAAGGATTAGGCCTCGGTTAAAATTAAAAGTTCACGCTTGTAGGTATAAATGACCCGATATATTTTATTTGACCTATGCTCAAAAGTACATCATTTTAATAACATAGGTAGACTGTATAGGAATTCAGCTTGAGATTTTGATCTAATGCCATCATCCTTAAAAAAAATTGAAGCTATTGTAGTATCAGGCAGACGTATAACCCGTTTTTTTTTTTAATTGTCAGAATGCATATGTATCACCTGTAACTGGCGGCGAATACATAGAACAGTCTCCCGAGGCAAAAATCCTAGTACACTAGCTCAAAGCAAATCGGTCAGTTGCGAAAAATGTCAAACGGGCGCAAAATGTTACAAAAATGTTGTTAATTTTTTTTTTAAATGTGCCGAGCAACTGACTGGTAATCGGGAAAAATTGACTAGCTTTGGTCCCTTTTTTTTATTGTCTATGTCTTTTTTTTGCAAAAGGAAACCTGTCGGCTGCATGGCATGAGACCTGTAGATTCTGCTCTGTGCCTAGATGCTGCCGAAAAATGACATGGCAATGCCCAGGTTGTCTGTAGTTTTATGTAGTAACTGTATACAGATACTGACAGATCCTGTGAAACTATGTCACCCTATGTAATGCATCATTTGTTGCATGTCCGTGTATACTGCATAGGTGACAGGTTATCTTTAACCTAGCCTGTGTATATATGGTGCATATATTTTTTTTTTTGTAATTTAAAAATATACATAAATATGCTATATTTAATAACATACTTTAAAAAAAATGTGTGTGTCATACTTAAAAAGAAGAAATAAATCTTTTAAAAAATATATACTTTAAAAAAAATGTGTGTGTCATACTTAAAAAGAAAAAAAAAATCTCCTTGTATGTATGCTATGCTATATTTAAAAAAATATACTTAAAAAATGCGTGCGCCATGCTTAAAAAATAAAAAAAAAATCTCCTTGTATGTATGCTATGCTATATTTAAAAATATACTTTAAAAAATGCGTGTGTCATACTTAAATAGAGAAAAAACAAAAAAATCTTTTATGTATGCTATGCTATATTTAAAAATATACTTAAAAAATGCGTGCGCCATGCTTAAAAAAGAAAAAAATTCTCCTTGTATGTATGCTATGCTATATTTAAAAATATACTTAAAAAATGCGTGCACCATACTTAAAAAAGAAATAAAAAATCTCCTTGTATATATGCTGTGCTATATTTAAAAATATACTTTAAAAAATGCGCGTGCCATACTTAAAAAGAGAAAAAACAAAAAAATCTTTTATGTATGCTATGCTATATTTAAAAATATACTTAAAAAATGCGTGCGCCATGCTTAAAAAAGAAATAAAAAATCTCCTTGTATGTATGCTATGCTATATTTAAAAATATACTTTAAAAAATGCGCGTGCCATACTTTAAAAAGAGAAAAAACAAAAAAATCTTTTATGTATGCTATGCTATATTTAAAAACATACTTAAAAAATGAGTGCGCCATACTTAAAAAAGAAAACAAAAATCTCCTTGTATGTATGCTATGCTATATTTAAAAATATACTTAAAAAATGCGTGTGCCATGCTTAAAAAAGAAAAAAAAATCCTCCTTGTATGTATGCTATGCTATATTAAAAAATATACCTAAAAAAATGCGTGTGCCATACTTAAAAAGAGAAAAAAAAACAACCCTTTTATGTATGCTAAGCTATATTTAAAAATATGCTTAAAAAAGTGTGTGCCATACCTAAAAATTAAAAAAAATGTCCTTGTATGTATAGTTTAGAAAAATTGTAAACATTTCAAAGTAGAAACTCATTAAAATAAAAAAAATATATATATACTTTTACAAACCAATATGTATATGTCAACATAGGTCTTGCACTTTATTCATCTAATCAGGTTGACGTGAAAATTTCACCTATATTTTTTTAAAATTCTCCTGACCCGTATTTTGAAGTGAACACGCTCTAGGGTGCAAACAATAAATTGACCACATCTTTCACTTTATGTCTGGGCCTCTCTAGATACATAATAAAAAAATTGAGATTCAAAAATTATTTTGCAGGCCGATAATCCAGTTTTTTTAAATTTATTTATTTAAAACGATGAGCAAGAGAAGCATTTACATGCACACTGTTGTGCCAAGCTGGCATAGTTAGAATTTTTGTAAATGTATCAGTGCAATTGCTCTAAAAAAAAAAAAAAAAAAAAGATTTTCTGAAGGGTAATGGGGGTAAAAAAAATAAAAACTACCAAGACAACATTTGCTGTAACATTTTGTGTGAGAAAACAATTAGATTGTAATAAATGCCTCTTTACCTATGCCTATTCTCATATGTAGGTCAAGCGTGCTTCTGTTTATACTTAGCAACATTAGTTCCAAATGGTTGGCTGAATTCTGCTTCTGTTTCCCATTGAATAATTTTGTACGAAGGGGGGGAAGGGTAGATTGAGAAAAAAAGAGGGCATTTTAATGAATGAGATGTGAACTTCTTGGAGGTTAAATAAGTAAAAATTAAAATGGATACTGGTGGAAATGTTTTAGGTAACCGGGCGTAGGCTAAAAATAAATCTGTTGTGTTTCATTGAAGAATTTTGTACGAGGGGAAAGGGTAGATTGAGAAAAAAAAAAAACAAGGGTATTTTATTAAATGTGAACTTTTTTGGAGGTCAAATTGAAAAAAAATGAATACTGGTGGAAATGTTTTATATAACCAGGCGTAGGCTAAAAAATGATTCTGTTGTGTTATTGAATATTTTTTTGAATGAAGGGGGAAGGGTAGCTTGAGTAAAAACGAGGGCATTTTATTAAAGGTGAACTTTTAAGGGGGTCAAATAAGTATAAGTAAATTAATACCACTAAAAATGTTATATGTAACCAGGGGTAGGCCAAAAGTGAACCTGTTGTGTTGTTGTATTGTCATTTTTTAATTTTTTTTTTTAATTGTGTTAGAATAAATGGCGTTAAAACAATTTTGCCTTGCAATCACTGGCTATGGTAAGCTTCTGTAGGCCTTAGATTTACGGTATGTTTTATGATTGAAGATAGGGTAGACAATTTAAACATTTTTGATATTTTTGGTGTTTTTTTTAAATTCTGGGTTAATTAAGCTGGGGTCTAAAAAAATGTATTTAGTCAGAATTTTTGACGTTATATTACCATTTTCAGTGTATTTTCGAGGTAAAATAATGTTGAAGCTTTTCTTGTTAGAAATGTTATAGCGAATGCCCCACCTACTCTCACAATCTGGTGCAGGGCCTTATTTACTAAAGAAAAAAAAAATAATCACCCCCAACCTGGTCTATTTAAATCAGGTTCAGTGGAATTGTATTTTTTTTTTGCACCCCTTGAATTTAAAACAAATGGAGTAGGTTTACTAAAACTGGTGCACACAGAATCTGGTGCAGCTGTGCAAAGTAACCAATCGGCTTCCAGGTTGTATTAGCAAAGCTTTTTTTTGGAACAAGCTGACGTTAGAAGCTGATTCGTTACTATGCACCAGATTCTGTGTGCTCCGGTTTTAGTAAATCTCCTCCACAGAGAAAATGACTCCTTTAGTAGGCCAGCTCTGGCGTTCCATACAACGCCATCGTGCAGAAATGTGGTTCAACAAATATTGTATATTTCAGTTCCTACGGTCTCAGAGAAAAATGTGATTTAGCCAATGGGGGGGGGGGGTTATTTACTAAACCGAGAGAGTGCAAAATCTGGTGCAGCTGTGCAAAGAAACCAATCAGCTTACAGGTTTTATGGTCAAAGCTTAATCGAACAAGCTGATTGGCTCCCACGCAGAGCTGCACCAGGCTTTCCGGCTTTAGTAAATCACCCTCAGTGTCTTGTCTTACGTAATTACTGCGTTTTAACCTTCAAAAATTTTTGTCTGCAAAACAGTAATTGGCTAAATCACATTTTTCTATTTATTGTTTTATTTAGTACATTGCACAAGGCGCCTGTATTGTAATTGTACTAAATAAAACAATAAATAAAAAAAAATGTGATTTAGCCAATTACTGTTTTTGACCGTAAAAAATAGAAATCTGAAAAGAAAAAAATGGATTTAATACATGGATGAATGAACTATACAATAGAAAATATATATCAAAACTGAAACCAATTTATAGGACTTTTTTTTTTTTGTAAATTCTTTATTTAACATGCGGTGATACAGAAGGCTCAACAAGAAATGTTACAAAGACAATACATGTTGTACATCTCTACACCCCTATTATATATTTATAGGACTTTTAAGGTATCAAAAATAAAACCAACATTCCAAATGGTTTAAAATTTTGGTTATATTTGTGATATCTTAAAAGTCCTATAGATTGGTTTCGATTTTGTTATTTATTGATGGTAAATTGGTAAATTTGAGGACGTGGTACCAGTGATGACTTGGACTAAATAGAATTATTACCCCTTTTTTCTAGATTAGTATCATTTTTATGAAATAGAAAATGATATCTTATAAATACAGTATTTGCTAAGCACGTGCCACGAGCGTGCTAATCCATGTGCAAATATTTTATATTTTTACATTTTTTTTTTTTTTCAAATTTGGTCAAATTTAAAATTTTAAAAATATTAAAAATAGGTTGTTTTTTTTGGCAGTGTGGTGTGTTGTTGAAAGCAAAAGCTTCAAAGCAAAGGGGAGCGGGCGTGGAAGGGTTAAAGCTCTGGCGGTCCATTTGCATGCTGGGAGCTGAAGGGCCCCGAGGAATGCTGGGATATATTCCTGCAGTATATTCCCTCCTCTCGTTGGGATGGTACTTCAGTCTGAGGCTCGGTTGTGTTGCTAGCGGTTGTACTGTGCAAAAAAGGAGAAGGGACTGTGGGAGAAGACAATGGGAAACAGGATGGCTTTGCCGCAGTGTTGCATTGTGTCCCCGTCGTTCTGCATTGTGTGTCCGGTTAGATGTGGGGAGAGGAGAACGGGAGGAACTTTAAGGAGCATCTTGTAAGGCTTTGAATAGACCCCCCCCCCTTTCTTCAAAAAAAAAAAGAAGGTAATGCTGTCATTTTTATACATCTGTGTGGATTGCTACAATGTTTAATCTTAATTTTCGGAAAATGCATACAGTCCTAAATTAAGCTGATAACATGTATCAAAAACACAACTCTTTGTTCTCCTTTTGTGTAGATACTGTGGGTCCCAGGGCTGCCCTGCTGGTTTAGATAGCAAAGCATGCTGGTCTTTTTTTTTTTTATTATTCTACAAGAGCTACATTGTTACTGGGTGCTAAAAAAAAATGTCTTACCTATTCATTGATGTCTCTTAGCAGATGGTAGAAAAGAGCAAGCCCTTGGCCTGCTTTAAAAAAAAAAAATGAAATGAAAGAAAAATACATATTTTTGAAAATGTATTTTGCATGCTGAATTTAAAGAGTACAATGCACGCTCTTTGTTTATAATCATCTTTCATCTTTGTTACATAGTTAGTCAGGTTGAAAAAAGAATACATGCTATGGGGTAGATTTACTAAAACCGATGCACAGAGAATCTGGTGCAACTGTGCACAGTAACCAATCAGCTTGTTCAATTAAGCCTTGACAATGAAGCCTGGAAGCTGATTGGTTACTATGCACAGCTGAAGCAAGTTGTGTGTGCACCAGATTTAGTAAATCTCACCCTATGGGGTTGATTCAAGAAAACTGGAGGGTGCAAAATCTGGTGAAGCTGTGCATAGCAACCAATCAGCTTGTTCAATGAAGCCTTGACAACAAAACCTGGAAGCTGATTGGTTACTGTACACATCTGCACCCAATTGTGTGTGCACCAGATTTAGTAAATCTCACCCTATGGGTTTGATTCACTAAAACTGGAGGGGGCAAATAATGGCGCAGCTGCACATGGTAGCCAATCAGCTTCTAACTTCAGCTTGTTGAATTGAGCTTTGACAATGAAACCTGGAAGCTGATTGGTTGCTATGCACAGCTGAATCAAGTTGTGTGTGCACCAGATTGAGTAAATCTCACCCTATGGGGTTGATTCACGAAAACTGGAGGGTGCAAAAATCTGGTGCAGCTGTGCATAGTAACCAATCAGCTTGTTCAATTAAGCCTTGACAATAAAACATGGAAGCTGATACAATGCACAGTTGCACCCAATTGTGTGTGCACCAGTGTGAGTAAATCTCACCCTATGGGGTTGATTCATGAAAACTAGAGGGTGAAAAATCTGGTGCAGATATGCATGGTAGCCAATCAGCTTCTAACTTCAGCTTGTTGAATTGATCTTTGACAATATAACCTGGAAGCTGATTGGTTACTCTGCACAGCTGCACCCAATTGTTTGTGCACCAGTTTTAGTAAATCTCACCCTATGGGGTTGATTTGCTAAAACTGGAGGGGGCAAATACTGGTGCAGCTTTGCATAGTAACCAATCAGCTTGTTCAGCCTTGACAATAAAACCTGGAAGCTGATTGGTTACAATGCAGAGTTGCACCCAATTGTGTGTGCACCAGTGTGAACAAATCTCATCCTATGGGGTTGATTCACTAAAACTGGAGGGTGCAAAAAATCTGGTGCAGATGTGCATGGTGGCCAATCAGCTTCTAACTTCAGCTTGTTGAATTGAGCTTTGACAATAAAACCTGGAAGCTGATTGGCCACCATGCACATCTGCACCAGATTTTTTGCACCCTCCAGTTTTAGCGAATTAACCCCATAGGATGAGATTTACTCAAACTGGTGCACACACAATTGGGTGCAGCTCTGCATTGTAACCAATCAGCATAGGTGTGTGCAGCCTATTGCATTAGGGTGTGCACCCTTAAGCTCAAACACACATGCGTGTGCGGGTGTCTACATATATATGACCCCGGCACAGTGATCTCCCTGCTGGCACAATGAAAGAGAAGAGCATAAACACTTCTGTTATGGCAGAGCCGGTGTCTTGCCGAATAAGTTCCTTCGGCGGATAGGTTCCCCCCCTGTACTGCGCAGGCGCAGCGCCTGCGCTGTACATACTACTGTTGGCCGCCGGAGATAGCCGAAGCTCAAACGCTTCGATCAGCTGTACACGGCGCCTGCGCTCTGGGTCCAGATTCCTTCCCCACTATCCAAGTGGACCTAGAGGGGGGATCTGAAAGTGCCGAGCGCAGCGAGGCCGTGCCCGAAGCGTGGCGAGCGAAGCGAGCCCGCGAGGGGCCCTCTTACAGGCGCCGTGTACAGCTGATTTTCAGCTGTTCCGCTTCGGCTATTTCCGCCGGCTTCTACTGCGCATGCGCAGTAGAGGGGGGAACTAATCCGCCGAGCGGAACTTTCTCGGCAGAACACCGGTAAGAGGGAGATCTTTCCCCTGTCTCTGCTGCTACACAGAGCGATAACACTAATGTGCACGGGGTGATTAGGGTGTGCCTGGGCACACCCGGCAAACCCTGTGCGCACGCCTATGCCAATCAGCTTTCACCTTGTGGGGTAGATTCACTAAAACTGGAGAGTGCAGCATCTGGTGCAGCTGCGCACGACAGCCAATCAGCTTCTAACTTCAGCTTGTTCAATGAAGCTTTGACAAAGCTGATTGGCTACCATGCATCAGCTGCATCTGATTTTGCACTCTCCAGTTTTAGTACATTAACTATAAGTCCATCTACTTCAACCAATAGAAAAAAATAAATAGAAAACAGAAAGTTTTTATATGCAGGACACTGTACCTCCAGTTGATCCAGAGAAAGGCAAAATAAAACCCCTATAAAGCATGGTTCAATTTTCTCCAATGGGGGGAAAAACATTCCTTCCTGATCCCCTGAAGGCAATCAGATGTTCCCTGGATCAACAATGTCTGCTGTTATTATCTATAATTGATAATAGAAAATCTAAATCCTCCACACAAAACTCTATACCCACAGTTGATTCAGAAGAAGGCAAAATAAAACCCCTGTAAAGCATGGTTCAATGTGTTCCAATGGAGGGGGGGGGGCAATAAAATGGGGGAGGGGGGCAATAATTTCTGATCCTCTGAAAGCAATCAGATATTCCCTGGATCAACAATCTCTGGTGTTATTATCTATAATTGATAATAGAAAATAAAAAACTTCCATATACAGAAATCTATACCCACAGTTGATCCAGAGGAAGGCAAAATAAAACCCCTATAAAGCAGGGTTCACTTCGCCCCAACGGGAAAAAAACATTTTCTTCCTGATCCTCTGAAAGCAATCAGATATTTCTTGGATCAACAATCTCTGGTGTTATTATCTATAATTGATAATAGAAAATAAGAATCCTCCATACACATAACCCAAAACCCAGAGTTGATCCAGAGGAAGGTGAATAAAAAACCCCAATAAAGCTGGGTTCAATTTGCTCCCCTGGGGGGGATAATTCCAGATCCTCTGAAAGCGATCAGATATTCCTTGGAAGAACAATTTCTGGTGTTATTAGCAGTAACTGTCATTAGGAAACCTCCATATACAGAACCCAAAACCCAGAGTTGATCCAGAGGAAGGCAAAATAAAACCCCATAAAGCTTCAGTGGGGGGGGGGGGGATTCCTGATCCCTCAGAGGCAATGGGATAGTCTCTGGATTAACTACCCTTGGTGTTATTACCTAAAAAATGCTGATATACAGTTATATTTTGTGCTTATAGGAATGCATCCAGATCTTTTTTTTTTTTAAAACAATTGACTTAGCTGGCCAGAACCAATTCTTGAGGGAGTCTATTCCACATTTTTACAGCTCTTACTGGGAAGAAGCCTTTCCGTATGTGGAGGTGAAATCTCTTTTCCTCTAGACGTAAAGAGTGCCCCCTTTTCCTCTGTAATCACCTGAATGTGATTAACTCAACACCAATTTCACTTTATGGACCCCCCTATGTATTTATAGTTAGGACAGTTAGGCTCAGGGCTGACTAAAATAAATTTGGCGTTCAGATATCCCTTAACCGCTTGCCGACCAGCCGCCGTCATTTTACTGCGGCAGGTCGGCACGATCCCGCGAGCTGTTGTAGCCATACGTTGGCTTGTGGGATCGGGATAGCAGGCGGGCGCAGGCTGACGGAGGCGCGCGCCCGCTGCACTGCAGGGGTGCCGATGCTCATGGCCGACGGTCACGATGACTGCTGGCCATGAGCGATCATGGGCACGAGAGGCAGAACAGGGAAGTGTGTGTGTAAACACAAAAATCCCTGTTCTGCTCTGTGAGGAGTGACAGATCGTGTGTCTCTAATAGCTAGGAACCACAATCCGTCACTTCCTCTAGTCAGTCCCCTCCCCCTACAGTTAGAAACGCGTAGCAGGGAACACAGTTAACCCCTTGATCGCCCCCTAGTGTTAGCTCCCTGTCATCGGGAGCAGTGATCGCTGTCATGTGAGTTGAAGCCCACCCCACCCACAGTTTGAATCACTCCCTAGGACACACTTAACCCCTTGATCGCCCCCTAGTGGTTAACCCCTTTCCTGCCAGTGACATTTGTACAGTAATCAGTGCATTTTTATAGCACTGATCGCTATATAAATGTTAATGGTCCCAAAAATGTGTCAAAAGCGCCTGATGTGTCCGCCATAATGTCGCAGTCCTGATAAAAATCGCAGATCGCTGCCATTACTAGTAAAAAAAATAAATAAAAATGCTATAAATCTATCCCCTATTTTGTAGACGCTATAACTTTTGCGCAAACCAATCAATATACGCTTATTTTGATTTTTTTTCCAAAAATATGTAGTAGAATATGTATCGGCCTAAACTGAAAAAAATTTGTTTTTTTTAAAAAAAAAATGGGGATATTTATTATAGCAAAAAGTACAAAATATTGTGTTTTTTTTTTTTCAAAATTGTCGCTCTTTTTTTGTTTATAACGCAAAAAATAAAAACCGCAAAGGTGATCAAATACCACCAAAAGAAAGCTCTATTTGTGGGGAAAAAAGGACGTCAATTTTGTTTGGGTGCCACATCGCACGACCGCGCAATTGTCAGTTAAAGCGACAATGCCAAATCGCAAAAAATGGCCTGGTCATTCAGCAGCCAAATCTTCTGAAGTGGTTAAACAATTTTAAAAATGTCCTTTGTCAGGTTTTTATTGCTATCTGTGTCCCCACTTTGCCCTTCTATATTTGATCTGCAGACGTGCCATTTACTTCCCATCCTGGACCTTCCATTCATGTCCCGTCCTGAACCTCCCATTCACTTCCTGTCCTGGACATTCCATTCACGTCCCGTCCTGAACCTTCCATTCACTTCCTGTCCTAAACCTTTCATTCACTTCCTGTCCTGAACCTTCCATTCACTTCCTGTCTTGGACCTTCCATTCACTTCCTGTCCTGAACCTTCCATTCACTTCCCATCCTGGACCTTCCATTCACGTCCCGTTCTGAACCTTCCATTCACTTCCTGTCCTGGACATTCCATTCACTTCCTGTCCTGGACATTCCATTCACTTCCTGTCCTGGACCTTCCATTCAAGTCCCGTTCTGAACCTTCCATTCACTTCCTGTCCTGAACCTTCCATTCATTTCCTGTCCTGGACCTTCTATTCACTTCCTGTCCTGAACCTTCCAATCACTTCCTGTCTTGGACCTTCTATTCACTTCCTGCCTTGGACCTTCCATTCACTTCCTGTCTTGAACCTTCCATTAACTCCCTGTCTTGAACCTTCCATTCACTTCCTGCCCAGGACCTTCCATTCACTTCCTGTCCGGAACCTTCCATTAACTTCCTGTCCTGGACTTTCCATTCACTTCCTGTCCTGAATCTTCCATTCACTTCCTGCCCTGGACCTTCCCTTCACTTCCTGTCCTGGACTTTCTGTTTACTTCCTGTCCTGAACGTTCCATTCACTTCCTGTCCTGAACCTTCCATTCAATTCCTGTCCTGGACCTTTTATTCACTTTCTGTCCTGAACCTTCCATTCACTTCCTGTCCAGGACCTTCCATTCACTTCCTGTCCTGAACCTTACTTTCATTTCCTTGACCTTCTACTCACTTCATGTCCTGGACTTTCCATTCACTTCCTGTCCTGAATCTTCCATTCACTTCCTGCCCTGGACTTTCCCTTCACTTCCTGTCCTGGACTTTCTGTTTACTTCCTGTCCTGAACCTTCCATTCACTTCCTGTCCTGAACCTTCTATTCACTATCTGTCCTGAACCTTCTATTCACTTCCTGTCCTGAACCTTCTATTCACTTTCTGTCCTGGACCTTCCATTCACTTCCTGTCCTGAACCTTCTATTCACTATCTGTCCTGAACCTTCTCTTCACTTCCTGTCCTGAACCTTCTATTCACTTTCTGTCCTGGACCTTCCATTCACTTCCTGTCCTGAACCTTCTATTCACTTCCTGTCCTGGACCTTCCATTCACTTCCTGTCCTGAACCTTCTATTCACTTCCTGTCCAGAACCTTCCATTCACTTCCTGTCCAGACCCTTACATTCACTTCCTGTCCAGGACCTTCTATTCACTTCCTGTCCTGAACCTTCTATTCACTTCCTGTCCTGAACCTTCCAATCACTTCCTGTTCTGGAGACAAACAGGGGAGGGGGTGAATCTCCCCAAAGGGAACACAGACAGGAAAAATAATCATTGGTGTAGGGTTAGGAGTAACTAGTAAAATCAGTCATCTAGCTTGTTGGTTTGCCCACACACTAAACGCTCTGTTTTAGCCTGCAGGTAGTTGTCGGATTTTGCCTGCAGTGTGAGTGTTTCAGTGCATCACACTGTTGGCTTTTTTTTTTAGCTTTTTTTTTTTTTTTAATGTTAAGCGCTCAGTGTGTTGTGCTGCATTCAGGGCACTGCAGAAAACACTGGCACATGATCACGAGGCACATAGAAAACAATTCATTTCTATGTGCCCTTGCAGTGACTGATGATTATCCAGTGTGGGAAAATGCCAGTCACCACTCCTAGTGCGAACGAGCCCTTAAAATGTTTATTAATTAGGAACATTAAATACAGCCAACGCGTTTCAGGGGAAAGGCCCCCCCCTTCTTCAGGGCTTATAGGGCAGAATATCCACACAATCTGACAGTTTCAACACTTCTTTGTTTTATTTATACATTTTCAGCTTTATATACTGTATACTTTAATATAGAAATATTCCTGTTTTACCTTCACATACCATTGCATGTAAAACCAGAAAGGTCAAAATCTAGGCTAGGTCAGTAAGGTTCACATCTATGCATGTGCAGCTGATGCATTTTTGAGGCTCGTTTTTTTCCGACGTGTTTTCCATATCTTTATGTGTTTTTACTGCGCTTTGTGTTTTTTTGTTTAATATGTTAATGTTGCTAGGAGGAGGTGTCTGTTGTCATGGAGGAAAACACACCGAAAATGCACCAAAAACACATGTTACATGCATTTTCATGTGTTTTTGATTGCAATTCCATTATGGCATGCACTTTAACCACTTGACCTCCGGATAGATTCCCCCCCCCCCCCTTCGTGTCCAGGCCATTTATTGCGGTACGGCACTGCGTTACTTTAAGTAACAATTGAGCGGTCATGCAACGCTGTACATAAATTTAATTTATGTAATTTTTTCACACAAATAGAGCTTTCTTTTGGTGGTATTTGATCACCGCTGCTTTTTTTTTTCCTTTGTTTTGGGTGTAAAATTTTGCAAATAAATAATTGTTTCATTCATAAATTTAGCCCAAAATGTATTCTGCTACATTTCTTTGCTAAAAATAATCCAAATCAGTGTATATTATTTAGTCTGTAGGAAAGTTATAGAGTCCAAAAACTATGGTATATATACAGTATATATATATTGTATTTATTAGCGAATAACACTCTTTTTTTCACCATGAAAATCGGGTGCGAATAGCGTGTGCGTGTTATACACCAATACTTCAATTTTAGCTGCCTCGGAGGGGACAGGGAGCACCGTCAGATTACATACAGTGAGAATCTCCTGTTTACTTGGTGGCCTCTGTAATAGGAAGTCCCGTCTCCTGGGCTGCCATTGGACCCCTGTTCTGTCTATTATAGGAGATTCTCACTGTATGTAATCTGTCGGCGCTTGTCCCCCCCCCCTTGTCCCCTCTAGGTTGCAGATGGGCATCGATCAGGCTGCACTGATGGCAACGGTGAGGCTGCTGCATTTGTGGCAATGGTGAGGCTGCTGCATTTGTGGCAATGGTGAGGCTGCTGCATTTGTGGCAATGGTGAGGCTGCTGCATTGATGGCAATGGTGA
Organism: Lithobates clamitans; assembly: GCA_037952925.1. Classification (NCBI taxonomy): domain Eukaryota; kingdom Metazoa; phylum Chordata; class Amphibia; order Anura; family Ranidae; genus Lithobates; species Lithobates clamitans. Next base: position 237,360 of record JBBGZY010003085.1, read on the forward strand.
GGCTGCATTGACGTGGACTGATGAGGCTGCATTGATGGCACTTGTGAGGCTGCAGATGGGCACTGACCCTTATTTTGCTTCTACGTTCCTTATTTAAAATTTAGGTTTTTTTCCTGAAACTTTACTCTTAAAATGAATGTGCGTGTTATACGCCGATAAATACGGTATATATCTGACAATCTATCAATCCTGATGTACTGACGGCCGATCTCATTTCTTGAGGCCCTAAAATGCCAGAACAGTACAGATATTTCCCAAATGACCCCCTTTTTGGAAAGTAGACAGTCCAAGGTATTTAGTAGGAGGCATGGCGAGTTTTTTTAAGTTGTCATTTTTTTGTCATAATTTTTTGGAAAATTTCACAATTGTTTTTTTTTTTTTTTTTTTAAATACTGTCACCAGTGCAGTACAGTATCAGCATATAACTGGTGTGGCGGTGATCAGGGACACTGACTGGTGAAAGTACAAAATAAAATAAAAAAATTATAATTTTTTTTTTTTTACGATTTTTTTGACATACGCTGACCAGAACAATATAATGTTACCATAGTAACATTGTACTACTCTGGGGTAAGTGATCAGGAGTTTTTTTTTGTTTTTTTACACATTATGTTTGCTTATAGCAGTGAATTACATTGCTATAAGCAAGCATTTTACTGAATTAAACTGATTCATTCAGTCTTTTTTGTTGTGATTAGCTGTGATTATTCAAAGCTCATCACATGGTACAGATGGGCTGTGATTGGCCCTGTCTGTACCATGTGATCAAATTGACCAATCACAGCCAGCAACACAAGGGATGGCATGAAAGGAAGCCATCCATTGTGTACAACTATCATGTGATCTGCTGTGATGTGACACATGGTACCAGCAGCGAGCCGGTACTCTGGTCATCGGCTGTGTCCCACTGCACGATCGGCACTTCTTGACAGGACGTCATATGACATCTATTCAGGATGGGAGAGCCACCGCCCGGTCATCAATTTGCAATTGGCTGGGTGGGAACTGGTTAAGCACAGTCAGGATTCCTAAAGTGGAAGTCCAATCAAACACTTAAATCTACTCCTACCCCCATTCTAAGCCTATTCTATCTACCCTGTGAAGAAAAAGTTCTCTAGACTTACAGTATCTATTGTAAAGAAGAGACAGCCGACAATGGTTGCCCCATAGTAAGCCTATGGGTGATGTCATTGGCCAGGCTCTGCAGCCATTGTCTCTCCTCTTTACTGAAGCCGGTATCAGAAACCATGAAATCAGGCTGAGGCAGAAGTACAGTTTAATCACAATTGTTTAATAATAAAAGTAAAAAGAACAAATGTAGTCAAAACAAAGCCAATGTTCAGTAACCAGAACGGAGAGTCAGCCAAGCCAGAAGTCAGGGATCAATGTAGTGGAACAGCAAGCAGGATCTGGAGCCAGAAGGGATGTCAGCAAAGCAAATCTTCAACAGGATCGCAGGAGATCGTTTCTGTGATGTTAACCAAGGCGAAGGCAGAGATCCACTGGGCTAAACAGCTTAAGTAGGCAGGACTGACGAGCAGGATATCATCAACAGCTGAGTCACTGTGGAGAGATAGGAGCTGGCAATCAGCCGACAGCTGAGCGGCCAGCTCAGAGAAGGAAGGGGTGAGCCCAGCCCTGACAGCCGGCCGCTCGGGAGATCATGTGACTGGACGGGAGCTCCTTGAGATAGGTATCTATACAGATCATTTCTTTACAGGGTAGACAGAATAGGTGTCACAGTTTAGCCTGAAGTTTCCTGCCTCTGTATACTTACCTCCTTGCTGCAGTGGCTCTGCTAGACGTGTGATTCTTTTCACATGTGTTGTTTGGCTTCTGTGGTCACATATGGGCACCACCTGCTATACTGTGGGCTTTTATTTCCTTCCCCTCTCTCACTTCCTGGCCCACCTCCTAGTTTGCTTTCCTATATAAAACATGTTCAGTACAGCCCATGTTGCCTGGGCAACTTCCTAGTTCTCCAAGCTCCCGTTTGCTTAATGTTTAGTGTATTCAGTGTCTGACGTCCCGTGTACTGACCCCAGCTTCGTCCTCCGTTTGTGCTTGTCTGCCGCCCGCCCTGACCTCGGCTCTTTTCCCGGATCCTCTTCTGTCTCCTGCCATCTCTACTGAGTGATCTCCATATCTTTAGCTGAGAGTACCTGGGGGGCTGCGATCTCGGTTTGGCATTCTACAAGGTCTCACTACCACTGAAAAATGACTATAGGCTTAGAAAACGGTGGGAGTAGATTTTTGGTAGTGTTTGAGTGAACTTCCACTTTAAGTCCTGATGAAGAGGGAGTGTGTTTGGCTCCCAAGACCCATTGGCTCTATTCTGCTATGAATCCATTTTATCATTAAATTACCTTGGACGTTTGTTTGGCTCCCTCGTTGGATAGTATGTGTGTGGATTCTCAACTCTTTCCCTGTTCCTGAGGGTGGTCCCTGTTTTGTGGATTGCTGCCGAACCGGAGCAAATGTGCCCAGTGACAATTTCTGTGACCCTTAGAGAATCCAGGACCCCGTTTGTTCCTGTGTTTGACCAATCATAACATGACAGAGGGGCTAACTCTTCCCCCACTTCAAGACTAGTAAAAAAAGGTTTTACACTTTAACTGCTTGCAAAGCCAAGCTGCGGTTTCCAAAGCAAGCAAAGTCCTTTCTTGTATTAGGAGAGGTATGGACTCCAGAGAGGGAGATATCATTTTGCCCCCCTGTACAAATCATTAACTAACATTCAGGGCTTTTTTTAGTAGGAACGTGGGGGAAACGCAGTTCCAGCACCTCTGGCACTGAACGTATGTAATGGCTGGGAGGTGCTGGAGGGTCCATTGCTGGCTGCTGGGGCAAATGTTATCTCTGGAGGGGATCTATTGTTGCAGGGGGACTATTGTTGCTGGTGAGTGATCTGTTGTTGCTGCGAGGGACCTACTGTTGAGGGAGTAGTCTATTGATGCTGACTGCTGGGAGATCTATTATTGCTGGGGTGGATCTATTCTACTGGGGGAGGTATTGTTTTTTGCGGGAGGTATATTATTGCTGGGGGAATCTATTTTGTGGTGGTGGTGGTGGGGGGGGGGTCTATTGCCGCTGGCTGCAGGGAAGCTATTTTACTGCTTTGCTTGTTACCATTAACAAATTCCATACAAGCACCACAAAATAGTTGGTTCTGAATATCCAAAAGGTGTACTGGAAGGTGGGTAGAGGGTGGAACCAAGGGACACGTTGCTCGGAGGTGGGTAGGGGGTGGAACCAAGGGACAGTGCTTGGAGGTGGGTAGGGGGTGGAACCAAGGGACAGTGCTCAGAGGTGGGTAGGGGTGGAACCAGGGGACAGTGCTTGGAGGTGGGTAGGGGGTGGAACCAAGGGACAGTGCTCAGAGGTGGGTAGGGGTGGAACCAGGGGACAGTGCTCGGAGGTGGGTAGGAGTGGAAACAAGGGACAGTGCTCGGAGGTGGGTAGGGGTGGAACCAAGGGACAGTGCTCGGAGGTGGGTAGGGGGTCTAACCAAGGGACAGTGCTCACAGGTGGGTAGGGGGTCTAACCAAGGGACAGTGCTCGGAGGTGGGTAGGTGGTCTAACCAAGGGACAGTGCTCAGAGGTGGGTAGGGGGTGGAACCAAGGGACAGTGCTCGGAGGTGGGTAGGGGGCGGAGAAAAACAGTGACTCAGAAGGGGAGAGTGCCTGCACCCATTCTCTGCTAACATTTATAGGTAAAGTAGATCCAGGGAATATCCAATCTCCTTTTGGGGGATCAGGAAGGAATTTCTCCCCTGCTGGAGCAAACTGGATCATACTTTATTGGGGTTTTACTTGCCTTCCTCTGGATCCTCTGTGGGTATTGGATAGTGTACATGGAGGTTTGCTATTTGTGTGTGTTGTTTTTTTTTTTTTTTGGTTGAAATGACAAAAATGTGTCCTCCACTGCCACCTATGAACGTCAGCTCTTTTCTTATGTTGGCTTTGCTATGAGTCAGAAAAAGTACTCAGAAGCAGACCACCCAGCGTTGTTATCAAAGCCCCCAAATGAAGCTATGGTGGAGCAATATTTCAAGCAATGCTAATTCATTATTAGTTACTGGCATAGAAACATGGCTCTGCTCATGAACCATTTCAGCTGTCTAAAAAAAAGAGTGTTTTTAAAGTTTGGACCAATATAAGTATACATATTCCATGCCTATGGGACTGCTTTGGAAGCGAAGAATTACTCTCAGAGTCGGCGCTACTACAGTGATCACCGTGGTCTTCCGGGGTCCCGGCTGCCATGTACAGAATGGCATTTTTGTCAATGAATGTGCACTGATTGGATGAGGTGGAGAGGCGGGGCAGTGACATCAGAGCTTCAACCTTGTAAGAAAATGCCTTGTATTCATTCTGTGAATGGCGGCTATGCTGAGCAAAGAATAGACCCCCTGGGTAATGGAAGCTATGCCTAGCAAGCAAAATACCTCCTGTGTTAATCATGCAGAAGAGCAGCCACTTGGCACAGGGCCTGGAAGACTGTAGTAGTGCGGACTACTACAGTGATTCTCTGCTTCCACAGTGGTCCTTCAGGTATACAAACACATAGGTAAATATATTTACATTGGTCCAAGCTTGACCAATGTAACTATGCGATAAAAAACATTCCTGGAGTTCAGTTTTAAAGTGTGTCTCAACTAAAAGCCAAAAGTATAGAACACTATATTGTCAAAAGTATTGGGACACCTGTCTTAGTCCGTAGGGTTCAATATTGAGTTGGCCCACCCTTTGTAGCTATAACAGCTTCAACTTTTCTGGGAAGACCATCCACAAGGTTTAGGAGTGTGTCTATGGGAATGTTTGACCATTCTTCCAGAAGAGCATTTGTGAGGTCAGGTACTGATGTTGGATGAGAAGGCCTGGCTCGCAGTCTCTCTGCTCTAAATCACCCCAAAGGTGTTCTATCGGGTTGAGGTCAGGACTCTCTGCAGGCCAGGCATGTTCCTCTACCCCAAACTCGCACATCCATGTCTTTATGGACCTTGCTTTGTGCACTGGTCCAAATCATTTGGTGGAGGGGGGATTATGGTGTGGGGTTGTTTTTCAGGGGTTGGGCTTGGTCCCTTAGTTCCAGTGAAGGGAACTCCTAAGGCGTCAGCATACCAAGACATTTCGAACAATTTCATGCTCAGAACTTTGTGGGAACAGTTTGGGGATGGCCCCTTCCTGTTCCAACATGACTCCGCACCAGTGCACAAAGCAAGGTCCATAAAGACATGGATGAGCGAGTTTGGGGTGGAGGAACTTGACTGGCCTGCACAGAGTCCTGATCTCAACCCAATAGAACACCTTTGGGATGAATTAGAGCGGAGACTCCGAGCCAAGCCTCACCAATGCGCTTCTGGAAGAATGGTCAAACATTCCCATAGACACACTCCTAAACCTTGTGGACAGCCTTCCCAGAAGAGTTGAAGCTGTTATAGCTGCAAAGGGTGGGCCAACCCAATATTGAACCCTACAGACTAATATGCCAATAAAGTTCATGAGCATGTAAAGGCAGTCATCCCAATACTTTTGACAATATCGTGTATATTGTAGCTTACTAGTCCTTGCTGTGGTGGCTGCATTCATTTTCTTGTCTCAAAAGATTTTTCCTTTATTTTTACCTGGTAATCCTGTTAATAACACATTTCCTGTCCCTGGGTGGCTACACCCCTTCCCAACTGTATCTATGGAGGGAGCCATGGTTGTCATCCTAGGCTGCTCTCCTGATATGGACTCTAAACATGTGTGTGTCTCTTCATCTCCATTACATAATTTGGTAGTTTACAGAAGTTCCCTATGATGGAAGATATTCCTCTGTACAGCTTACAGGAAGTGATAAGGGCATAGCATTTCTGGTAACAACATGTATTCTCTGTATTTACTGAAAATGTTCTTAGCCTGAAAAAAAAAAATCTAATGCAGCCACTACATCTAAGGACTATAAGCTGCAATATATTACATTTTTGTTTTTAGGTTTAGTTATCCTTCAACATCTGCAGAATAGAAGTTATTAGAATAAAGAAATAAAGTATAAAAAAGAAATCTCACAAAGATCAATAAAAAAAAAACAAAATTATGAAATAAAGAAAGAAATCTGCATGTAGTCTACAGGGCAAGATTTTATTTTCAAACAAGGCTGCTGATGCTCTTTAAAGCAGAACTTTAGCCATTTTTTCATCTTTCCATCTAATAAATCTTCTGCCCTTGTTGTTGGTTTTAACTTTGAATAGTAAAACTTTTTTTTTCTGCCAGTAAATCCCTTATACAGCCCACTTCCTGTTTCTTGTCTGGTCATTAGCCTAGGCTTATGACATCATGCACAGCTCTCTCTCTCACTCTTGTGAGAGTTTGCCAGGAAGGAGGGGGGGGGGGGTTGAGTCATAAGAGGGCCAATGAGCTGCAGAGCTCGAGGCGTGCCTGCGTAAATCCAGGAAGTGAACAGGCAACAGCTTCAGCTGCCCACAGTTAAAATGGCTGCAGCCAGGCTCAGTGGAGGGAGATTTCTGCGGCATATTTGGCAAGTACAGAATGGCAGTATGTATGAAATAATATGCAAAGTGGTTGCAGGAAAGCTTCAGAATGGCAAAGATGTTTTTATTACAAATTATGTGAGCAGAATGCAGTTCTTCTTTAACAACTGTATATCTTTCTTTTTTTTTTTTTAAATTAGAGAACCACGTGAAGGACGTTGTCTTCTGGAAAGGAATTCTCTCCGTGAAAAAGGTGAAAAATGATTGACATACACATACACACACACTACAAGTAAGGAATTTTACATTGTTGGGATACCTGACATGCACATTCCTGTTTCGGGTCAGTGGCTTACTACTGCAACTTTAATGCCGCGTACACACGGTCGGAATTTCCGACAACAAATGTTCGATGTGAGCTAGTTGTCGGAAATTCCGACCGTGTGTAGGCTCCATCGGACATTTGTTGTCGGAATTTCTGGTTCTCAAATTTTCCGACAACAAAATCCGTTGTCGGAAATTCCGATCGTGTGTACGCAATTCCAAAGCACAAAATTCCACGCATGCTCGGAATCAAGTAGAAGAGCCGCACTGGCTATTGAATTTCATTTTTCCCGGCTCGTCGTACGTGTTGTGCGTCACCGCGCTCTTGACGTTCGGAATTTCCGACAACATTTGTGCGACCGTGTGTATGCGAGACAAGTTTGAGCCAACATCCGTCGGAAAAAAATCCATGGATTTTGTTTGTTGGAATGTCCGATCGTGTGTACGCGGCATTAGTCTCAACTTCACCAACACTTGTTCATTAAATCTGAACTCCGGGCAAACAACTCAATTCCTAGTTATAGTACAAATATGGGAGCTGTCTTATCTGCAAGCTGATTTTAATTAATTGTAATTGTATTGGGTATTTCCTATGACACAAGCACTCCTACCAGAATACAAAGCCAAGTCAGTACTGGCATTTTCTCTTTTGAATTTAAGCAATAAAGTCAGGTCTAGGGTCTGCCCCCTGCCCCCCCCCCCCCCCCGCCAGTGACTGGACAATGGAGGAGAAGCAGCTCATTGAGAAGGTCATCACTCTGCTCTTTCCTCATGTAAGTTTGTTCAAACTGTTGGCCGATAGCCCTTCCCTCTTTGAGGATTACAGGAGGCTGCTATTAGACAAATTCGGATATTTATGCTCTTTACATGTAATAATAAAGCCTGATCTGGGGCCTGCCCCCCACTCAGTGACTGGATAATGGAGGAGAAGCAGCTCATTGATGAGGTCATCACTCTGCTCTTTCCTCATGTAAGTTTGTTCAAACTTTTGGCCGATAGCCCTTCCCTCATTGAGGATTATAGAAGGCTGCTATTGGGACACATTCAAGAATTCCTGCTCCTTGCATGTAAAAATAAAGCTTACCCCAATCCAGGGACAGGAAAATGGAGGAGAAACTACTCACTGATGAGGTCATCGCTCTTTTTTCCTGTAAGCATGTCCAATATGTTGGCCAAAAGCCCTTCACTGAGGATTACCGGAGGCTGCTATCAGACAGATTCAGATATTTATGCTCTTTACAAGTAAAAATAAAGCCTGATCTGGGACTTTACCCCACCCAGTGACTGGACCATGGAGGAGAAGCAGCTCACTGATGAGATGATCCCTCTGATCCTTCCTCCTGTAAGCATGGCTGAACTGTTGGCTGTTAGCCCTTCCCTCTTTGAAGAATACAGACAGATTCAGATATCCATGCTCTTTACATGTAGAAACAAAGCTTGGTCTAGGGCCTGCCCCCCCCATCCAGTGATTGGAAAATGGAGGAGAAACTACTCACTGATGAGGTCATCACTCTGCTCTTTCTTCTTGTAAGCAGGTTCCATATGTTGGCCAATAGCCCTTCCCTCACTGAGGATTACAGGAGGCCGCTATCGGACAGATTCAGATATTTAGGCTCATTACAAGTAGAAATAAAGCCTGATCTGTCCCCTGCCCCCACCCAGTGACTGGTCAATGGAGGAGAAGCAGCTCACTAATGAGGTCATCACTCTGATCCTTCCTCCTGTAAGTCTAGTCGAACTGTTAGCTGGTAGCCCTTCACTCTTTGAGGATTACAGGGGGCTCCTCTCAGGACAGAGTTGATATTTGTGCTTTTTACATGTAAAAATAAAGTTTGGTCTAGGGCCTGTCCCCCATCCAGTGATTGGAAAATGGAGGAGAAACTACTCACTGGTGAGGTCATCACTCTGCTCTTTCTTCCTGTAAGCAGGTTCAATATGTTGGCCCTTCCCTCGCTGAAGATTACAGGAGGCTCCTATCGGACAAATTCAGATATTTATGTTTTTTTTTCCAAGTAAAAATAAAGCCTGATCTGTGACCTGCCCCCACCCAGTGACTGGAGGAGGAGCAGCTCACCAATGAGGTGATCACTCTGCTCTTTCCTCCTGTAAGCATGGTCAAACTGTTGGCCGGCATCCCTTTTCTCACTGAGGATTATAGGAGGCTGCTATGAGATGTTTATGATCTTTACATGTAAAAAACATTAAGTGACTCTTTAAATTAATACATAATGAGTTTATTCTTCCTGGAGTTCAGCTTTAAAAATGAGCTTAGACTTTACTTAATAAACAGACAGGTGAATGACACATTTGTAAGCTATGGGCTCTGCATATAAGGCATAGGAATGGAACATTTGTCTGTTACTTGGCGATTATGTGCTGAGGGGTATGTATAAGGGCTTGTGTAGTCAAAGTCAATGTGAATGCAAAAGCAGCTTGAAGCGTCTCAGAAGCAACTTGGAGCAGCTCGGAACTCTCATTCAGAGATTACAAAAGACTTTCTCAGAGCTTTCAATCCCCATCTGCAACTATTGTCAGTAAAATTTAGAAATACTAGAATTTGTTTTTTTAGTAAAGGAGAGCAAATGTTTAACAATTGTGGGGACATCCAGAGTGGTGAATGTGCCTGGATTCACTGAATGTCCATAGTCAACTCGGAGATCAAGGGTCAACTGGCCCAACCAAAAGTGATATTTCGGTTGTGGGTTTCTGTGTTCCTGTCCACATTGGAGCCTCATTTTCCCTACTATATTATCGCATAAATTCAAAATCCAGAAGGGAGTGTGGAAATCCTTTGTAGCTTCTGAAGCAGGTTTACAGACCTGAGTATGTAAGACGAAACATGTCACTAGCAGAACCTCTATAATAAATGAGAAGCCATTAGGTCCTACATTCTCAGCTAGGCTTCCTCCAGAAGTTGCTAGGGGTTCTTTGAACTGTGGCTGATTGACTTCTTATTTGATTGTGTCTGCATAGTTTTGGGGCCAACGATTACTTTGCAGAGTCAGCAGCATGACACCAATAGTCTTTTTTTGCTGTCTGCAAGGGGGGCATTCTTCCCACTGGTCACCAATGTAAGTAGCATTCTTCCCACTGTCCACATAATGTAAGGAACAATTGTCCCACTGACCACCAATGTAAGGGACATTCTTCCCACTGACCACCAATGTAAGGGACATTCTTCTCACTGGCCACCAATGTAAGGCGCATTCTTCCCACTGATCACCAATGTAAGGGACATTCTTCCCACTGGCCACCAATGTAAGGAACATTCATCCTACTGGTCACCAATGTAAGGAACATTCATCCCACTGGCCACCAATGTAAGGAACATTCATTCACTGGTCACCAATGTAAGGCACATTCTTCCCAATGGCCACCAATGTTAGGGACATTCTTCTCACTGACCCCCCATGTAAAGGACATTCTTCCCACTGGTCACCAATGAAAGGAACATTCTTCCCACTGGCCACCAATTTAAGGGGCATTCTTCCCACTGACCACCAATGTAAGGGACATTCTTCCCATTGGCCACCAATGTAAGGGACATTCTTCCCACTGGCCACTAATCTAAGGGACATTCATCCCACTGGTCACAAATGTAAGGGAATTCTTCCCAATGGCCACCCATGTAAGGGACATTCTTCCCACTGGCCACCAATGAAAGGAACGTTCGTCCCACTGGCCACCAATGTAAGGGGCATTCTTCCCACTTACCACCAATGTAAGGGACATTCTTCCCACTGGCCACCAATGTAAGGGACATTCTTCCCACTGGCCACTAATCTAAGGGACATTCATCCCCCTGGTTACAAATGTAAGGGACATTCTTCCCACTGGCCACCAATGTAAGGAGCATTCTTCCCACTGATCCCCCAATGGATTGTTTGTAGTAGGGATCCCTGAAACCTGAAAGTTATTTCAAAGGTTCCCTTTGGGTTAAAAAAGTTGAGAAAGGCTGCTTTAGGTGATTCAACTCCTCTGTATCTTCAAAAAGATTGGTAGGTGTGAACTTTAACAATGAGCCCAAAGTGGACACACTACATCACATCTAAAGTTTGCTCTCTTGTTTTATGTTTAATAAACCTTAAATAAAGTCATAAAATGTAAGTTATTTCGAATATTTAGTTATGTTAAATTTCTTGTTTGCCTGTGTTGTCCTTAGCCATCCATTCTCTTTTTGGATCTTGACATTAAAAATAAAAAAAATACACTTTAGAAGCTGTTTGTCTTTTTTTCATATGATGTCCTATGTAATAAAGGAAATCTGTTGTTATTTTTGCTGTGCCTTATTTGTATGGCTATCCAATATGTATGATTATAGATGGTGCACACAAACAATGCCATTTAAACATAGAGCAAAGAGAGATTCCCCTGGCGGACTTTAAAGGCACAGTTTTATAAGAAAAGTATTTAAAGGTATATAGAGTAAATAACAGTTTATTCGTTACAAAAAAATAATATCAAATAAATTACACAATTACATAGTTAAAAACAAGGAATGCAGTTCCATACATATAAAGTTTTTAGTGATACCAATACATATGCACCCGACGCGTTTCGGAGTTTCTTATATCTCCTTCTTCAGGGGTGATTGTAGGGTTTGCAACAAGGATTTTCTATATGGGAAATAGTATGTATAGCATAGGCATAGTAAGTACACAGTAAAAGATCATAGATATAAAACCTATAGTTGTATGAGTCTATATATGCACACATATATTTTTATGTTTACACTTACATTGGTATCTATGGATATAGGTTATGCATTCCAAGATGGATTAAAAAGAACATAGATATGTTGATGCACTGCCCATCGGACACGCTCCCTGGTTGTGATGCGTAGAGCTTTAGTAAAGTATAACGGAAATATTCATAGAGCCACTGTCGAGGTGGAGGTAGAGAGGTGTAAGTACATAGGGTGATTTTATTCTTCCCTCCAATAGGAAGAAAGGCCCATAGTTGACGGGCGTACAGTAGTTTTGGATCTGAGATCGCACTGAGGCCAAATGTGTGTCCTGTAAATCACGAAGATATGGATATATGTAAGGATATGTATATATATGTATGGCCAAAATAGTACATGGAAAATCCAAAGGCTATATCCTACCTGGTCCGTCTACAATGATAGAGGACAGTGACTGGTGGTAAGTATGGATCGGATGTGGTCCAAAAAGCTGGAGAGTTAACATGAGAATGAGGGGTATGTTAGAATCCTGGTTGGTGCGAAGAAATGGGGGGGGGGGGGGGCTGGTGGGGGGGGGGGGAAGGGAGGTTGTGGGAGAAAGGGAAGGAAAAGAGGGGGGGGGGGGAAGGGGAAAGGGGGGGGGGGGCGGAAACAAGGGGGGAGGGGGAAAAGGGGGGGGGGGGAAAAGGGGGGGGGGGGGGAAGGGGGGGCGGGGGATGGGGAAGAGGAGGGGAAAGAGGGAGAAGGGGGGCAGGAGGGGGGGGGGGGGGGGGGAAGGGCAGTGCGGAATGGAGAGGAGGAAAGGGAAAAAGAGGGAAGGGAAGGGGAAGGACAGGGGAGGAAGGGGAAGAGAGGAAAGACAAAGTAGTGGGTAGGAAAGCATGAAGAAAAGATGTGGGGCGTCCGGGTAACGTAAGTAGCTAGTAGTTTCAATGAGGGAAGATGAATCATTAAAGATATCATAAGAGAAAGGGACGTCCCAAAGTATAATAGATAATAGATAGGGCAGGTATAACATGTTAAACAGCAAGTAAGATTAACAGCCAATGATTCCAACATAGAGATCCATTACTGACCGTGTATCACAGCATCTCACACCAAGAGCGTCCTGTCTGCAGCAGATGACGCCTGGTGTGAGCTGGAGCCGGGTATATAAAGCCCTCCCCACCTATCAGCTGTTGATAGAAAAGTTCCAACAGCTGATTATGGTGAGGGAGGGGCGGACACACTTAGACTGGCCCCCCGGGTGGAGCGCGCGCCGCCAGGCACCCACAGCGCATGCGGACGCAGACGTCGCGGGGCGTGGCCACGCCCACTACACCCGCCGGCACGTCTAGCTTCCCCGACGGACTGCGCATGTCCGTTGGGGTCGCAAGATGGAGGACAGATAAATCTGTACCTCACACAGCGCCACCATGAGTCCAAGTTACGCTCAGGCGGCTCTTTTCGTGCCGGGCGGATCACAGATCACAATGTGAAGCTACTAAGGAATAAATAAGGCATAGATTGATGCGGTTTGAACAAAGAGAGTAGTGTCAGAATTTTTTACTATCCCAGGAGAGCAGGATCGATGGACAGTGCAGTGCGGGTTAGGAATGTAGTTCAATGGAGGGAAAACATTTCAGACAAGGCAAAATAGTGATCACATATAGATATTAAGGGTACAATTCGAGGGCATGTTATATATGTAGGATGACATCAGGTATGTATACATATGATCCGAATATCAATAGCCTCGAATGTTATGCAGTATATAGCATTAAGAACAACATTACAATACATAACCAAAGATGGCATGATGTATAATATGAAGACTATATACCCCTCTGTATGGGGGGGGGGGGGGGGGGGGGGAAGGGGGGAAAGGGGGAAGAAAGGGGAAAGAAAATGGATGTAATTAGCTGATTTATAGTATCGCCCCAAACATATAATTATCTATGGGGTGGTCCTTTCTATTGCTCTCTACCACCAGAGGAGAAGCCTTCGAGGAAGGGTTTGAACCAAATGGTTTCATTTAGGCCTGGGGGTTCAGTAGCCCTTAAGTAATATATCCATCGTGACTCTAATTGCAGTAGTGTCTTATTCCAGTCCCCTCCCCTTAGCTCTGGGTGTACCCGATCCAGGATAAGAAATTTAATTTTTGGGCATATGCCACTGTGTACTGTTAGGGTGTGTCTCCCCAATGGGAGATCCGGATCACCAGTTTCCATACTCACTAGATGTCTATATGCCCTTTTCCAGAATTCTGTCTTGGTTTTTCCTACATAAAAACAGGTACATTCGCACAGGAGTAGGTAGACAACCCCAAAAGTCCTGCAATTGGCAAAATGTTTGGGGTAAAAGGGCTGGCCATTTGGAAGGGTTGGATTTCTGGTTGTGAGCATGTATTTGCAGTATCTACATTTGCCACACATAAATGTCCCCTTATATTTGCAGTGTGTCTTACTGTTCCCTGCCTTGAATTCGCTGGCTGTGATCTTGTCCCCCAAAGAGGTAGTTCTTTTAAATGTAAAGAGGGGTCTCTGTGGGACCAAAGGTCCTAGGGTTGGATCGCATTGTAACATGTGCCAATATTTCGTCACAATGTTCCTTACCTGTCTGTGTTGATTATTGAATTTGGTAATGATTCTAAGAGTACCCATGTCATTTTTATCAGATTTGTTGGCTTTTTGGGAATATAGTAATTCCTCTCTTGGCTGCAAGAGGGCTTTTTTGAAGGAGCGTTTCAAAGACGCATGGGAGTATCCCCTTAGTAGTAGCCTGTCACGTAGCTTATTTGCCTCTAATTTAAAGGTGTCACTGTCTGAGCAGTTTCGTTTCGCTCTCAGGTACTGGCTGTATGGAATCGAGTTGAGAAGGGGTTTAGGGTGGAAGCTACTCGCATGCAATATGGCATTGCTTGCGGTTGATTTCCTGTACAGTTTACTAGTGATACTACCTTCCTCGCCTCTACAGACCTCTACATCGAGAAACGTAATACATTGTTTGTCAAATGACATAGTAAAGTTTAGGTTGAAATCATTACGATTCATCCTCAGTAGACACTCCCTGAGGAGGTCGACCGGTCCGTCCCAGACGATGAAGAGGTCGTCGATGTACCGGTACCAACATAATATGTGGTCCGTGTACATCGACAAGCCCTCATCGTCCAGGAACATGGCCTCCCACTCCCCCAGGTACAGGTTGGCATACGATGGGGCACAGCATGTCCCCATCGCAACCCCCTGCACCTGGAGGTAGTGGGAGCCATTAAAGGTAAAGACGTTGTGACTGAGGATGTGTTCCAAGAGTGAAGTAATAAATTCGCTGTATGTAGGATCCAGATCTTGTGTTGTGCGTAAAACATGTTTTATGGCTGCTACGCCCTTCTCATGGGGGATAGAGCTGTAGAGAGATTCAACATCAATTGTAACGAGTATGGCATGTTCAGGAATT